>JBBDGP010002190.1:0-432385 GCA_037952835.1 Lithobates septentrionalis
TTTCAACAGGGAGGTGCGTTTCTGATGCAGTTTTTTTTTTTTTTTTTTTTAACTGACCAAAAATGCAGCAAGCAGGATTTTTAACGTACCAGTGTGAAGACATACATAGACATTAAAGGGATACATTTGTCATGAGCTTTTCTTGTGCTAAAGGTGCCAATAATGGCCGACAATAAATTCATATTAATTTAAATTCATTATATTAATTTAAAAGTCGAACAAAATACAATTTATATATATATATATATATATATATATATATATATATATATATATATATATATATATATATATAATATATATATATATATATATATATATATTATATATATACATACATACATACACACTGTCATTTTCGGTGTTCGGCAAAGTGCATCCTGCATTTTTGGTTTCGACCAAAAAATTTCCATTCGGTGCACCTCCTAGTTATAATCCCTCTCCGCTTTATTTTTTTTGGCCATCTTTGTCACATTGGGAAGATTTCGCTTCACTTCCTGTCCCATAGCCAAAACAGGAAGTGAGTGGAAATCCCCCCTCAAAGTAATGCCTAGTACACACAATGAGAAAATTGGATGAAAAATACCACTTTTTGGAGCCATCATCTGATAATCGAATCGTTCGTACGCAGCTTTCAATAGCCGATCACGACAGTTCATGCTAAAATATCTGAAGGGACAAGCAGAAATCTTTTTCTCGTACGGTACCAGAATGAACCATTTTCGTGTAGTTAGTACGGTTTTTGTGCGAAAAAAGGGACTAAGACCGCGCATGCTCGGAAATGAAAGAATACAATACATTACCTCATTTCCGAAGTTGTATTCTGTCATATGAGAATTTTCGTAACTTTAGTAACCTATTGGTTTTTGATATGAGACTAGCATGCCAAAAAGAAAATGGAAGATCAATCGTCCAATACTCTCATTGTGTGTACAAAGCTCTAAAGAGAATCCTTTAGGGTCCCCATTGGAAGATTTCCCCTTTATTCCCATTCTGGGAACAGCCTAAAATTATTATTGTTTTTTTTTATTCCACTCTTGCTGATAATGGTTAACAAGACAAATCTAGAAGGTGAATCTCCTTAACCTTTGCCGTCTGCCCCTATAGCCGATTTACTGCACTTCCAGGTAGGGGACAAGCCCCTTCTGCTGTGATTTGTCATAGCAGAAGCAGATCAGAGGGTACCGGCTGGTCACCAAGGAAAGACGCAGGACAGAGCTCTGCCTATGTAAACAATGCAGAGCTCTGTCCTCAGAGGGGAGAAGTGATGGATTTCCTTTCCCTGTAAAAGCAGCATACAGTACACACAAACACTGGCTAGGCACACATTAAACCCTTAAACGCCCTAGATGTTTAACCCCCTTCCCAGTCAGTGTCATTAGGACAGTGACTGCATATATATATTTTTTTTTTATTTAGCACTGATTACTGTATTAGTGTCACTGGTTCCCACCAAGTGTCGGAATGTCCACCGCAATATTGCAGTCCCACTATAGGTCGCTGATTGCCTCCGTTAATAGCATAAAAATAAAAATCCAATATATATTCTATAGTTTGTACACGCTATAACGTTTGCTCAAACCAATCAATATACGCTATATGCTACCAAAGACATGTAGCAGAATACATATTGGCCTAAATTTATGAAGACATTTGATTACTTTTTTTTTTATTGGATGATAGATATATATATATATATATATATATAATTGTATAAAAAATGCAGTGGTGATTAAATACCACAAAAAGAAAGAAAGCTCTATTAGTGGGGGGGGGGGGGGATTACACAAATTTTATTTCGGTACAGCGTTGCATGAAGGTGCAATTGTCAGTTAAAGTAACGCAGTGCTATATCGCAAAAAATGGCCTGGTCATAAGGGGGGTAAATCTTCCAGAGGTGAAGTGGTTATCAGGGGCACAGACAGCAATAAAAACCTGTGTAGAGACAGAAATGGAGCTGCGCTAATTAAATAGGTTAACCACAAATTAATACAACACACAAAAAGTGCAAATGTATGTTGAAATTGCTCCCAACACCTCAAGTTATTATGGATTAGGCCATAATCCTAAACATGTGAAATCTTGATACGACTTGTGACAACACCCGTCCACTAGGGTACACAGCGCGATGATGTCAGCATGACACTCCTGATGCGCATTTTGTCACACTCTGATGTCGTCCTGGGGCACCTGGACGACGTCAGTGTGACGAAACGCACGTCGGGAGGAGTGGCGGGCTGACGTCTTCGCGCTGTGTACCCTAGTGCAGTGGTCATCAACCCTGTCCTCAGGACCCACTAACAGGCCAGGTTTGCAAGATAACTGAAATACATCACAGGTGATATCATTTGCTGCTCAGTGATTTGCAGTATTCTAGTCTGCATCTCCCCAAGGTAATACATAAAACCTGGCCTGTTAGTGGGCCCTGAGGACAGGGTTGATGACCACTGCCCTAGTGGACGGGTGTTTGCTTGCCGACCAGCTTTTTAGAATCTTTGCAAGTTATCTCTTACTACGTGTAAGTGCAATCTTTTATCCTAATAAATGTTCTTAATACGATTTACACTACGGGGAGCTCCTCTTTGTTTTGGGTTACCCTCTGGTCCTCAATCGAGACCACTGAATGATCGAGTCTCCTTGGCTGTTTGCTGTATGTTCCTGCTTCATTACATCAAGCATTTGAGAGCTGTCACCGCCATTTCTCTAGAACAAGGCCCTGGCGGGGTTAATATCCACAAGCCCATTTTAGTTTGCCTTTTGTAAGCACGCAATCTATGTGGTGGAGGAGCACGAGTTTGTGGTGTTGTCACAAGTCGTATCAAGATTTCTCCTGTTTATAATTATGGACTAATCTATGATATCTTGTGGTGTTGGGAGCAATTTCAACATATATGCACATTATTTGCACTTTTTGTGTGATTGGGGCTGCAATCTCTCTCCACTATACAAAACTGAGAAACTTATGTCTAGTACACCTGATTAGAAAATCGGATGAAAAATACCGCTTTCAAAGCGATCGTAACAATAATCTGATTGTTAGTACAGGCCTTTCGAGAGCCGATCATGACAGTTCATGCAAAATTATCTGATGGGACAAGCACGATAATTTTCCTCGTACGATACCAGTACAGTATTCGTCTGAAAAAAATCCGAAGACCATGTATGCTCGGAAACAAAAGAATACATTACAACACATTACATCATTTCCCAAGTTGTATTCTGTCGTATGAAAATTTTCGTAACCTCTTCATTTTCGATATGAGACTAGTATGCAAAAAAACCCGCCAAAAAACGTACGATCATTCATTCAATATTCTCATTGTGTGTATGAGGCTTAAGAAAGTTTCGCCTTTAGTTATACTTTAACCCCTTCCCGCCGACCGTACGCACATCTGCGTACTCGGCTTTCGGGAGTTATACCGGGATGATGCCCGCAGCTGCAGGCATCATCCCGGTACCGTTGTTTCGAGCGGACGATCGGCTATCCGTATATAACAACCGATGCGGCTAAAAGCCGCTCGGCTGTTATACCGGAGGAGCGGGAGGGGACACCCCCCCTCCCGCCGCCGCCTCCCGCCGCTCTTACCGGGCCTCCCGTGCGATCGGAAGGCCCGGTGTCCAATCGGCTGCCTCCGGCGGCTGTGGGCGGGCTGGAACGAAGCTGTGGGCGGCTTCGTTCCAGCCTTCTCAATGTAAACGCGGAAGCGACGTCATGACGTCACTTCCCGTTTACTCGGCTGCCAATGGCGCCGAATTTTAAAAAATACACAGTATTCAGAATCGCCGTTTTCGGCGATCTGAATACTTTGAAGTGCAGAGGAGGGATCGGGGGTCTTTTAGACCCCCGATCTCTCCATAAAGAGTACCTGTCACCACCTATTACTGTCACAAGGGATGTTTACATTCCTTGTGACAGCAATAAAAGTAAAAAAAAAAAAAACATTTTTAAAAAAAAAATACTATTTATAAGTATAAAAATAAATAAAATAAATAATAAATTTTTTTTTTTAAAGCGCCCCTGTCCCCGCGAGCTCGCGCAGCGAAGAAAATGCATACGGAAGTCGCACCCGCATATGAATGGTGTTCAAATCACACATGTGAGGTATCGCCGCGATCGTCCGAGCGAGAGCAATAATTCTAGCCCTAGATCTCCTCTGTAACTCCTAACCTGGTAACCGTAAAAAAAATTTAAAGCGTCGCCTATGGAAATTCATAGCTACCATAGTTTGTTGCCATTCCACGAGTGCGTGCAATTATAAAGCATGACATGTTTGGTATCTATTTACTCGGCGTAACATCATCTTTCACATTATACAAAAAAATTGGGGTAACTTTACTGTTTGGATTTTTTAAAATTCATGGAAGTGTCCCTTTTCCAAAAATTTGCGTTTAAAACACCGCTGCACAAATACCGTGTGATATAAAATATTGCAACAATCTCCATTTTATTCTCTAGATTCTCTGCTAAAAAAATATATATAATGTTTGGGGGTTCTAAGTAATTTTCTAGCAAAAAATATGGATTTTAACTTGTAAACACCAAATTTCAAAAATAGGCTTAGTCATGAAAGGGTTTTTAATTATGAATGATGGTCCTAAAATTAGTGATGTCACTCCGATGTGCGCGGCAATAATAAAAATAAATAATAAAGCTATTCCACCTTGAAGAGGAAGGCATTTTTATCTGCACCCTGTGCTTGCGAAGAATGGAGCCAGGTGCTGCCTGTTGATAACGTCCTCCTTGCAGTACATTCCGGGTTTCCATTATTCTGATCTCAATCTACCGATAAGCTCAATCACAACGCCGCCCTTTGTGTTTAGTCCTATACTGAGATAGTCTCTATAATCATCTGCTACTGAGAGGAATACAAAAGCTGACCTCCTGAAAACAGCACATTGTTAGTTTTTATAAATAAGTTTGCTACAGATTGTATTTTGTTGTACAGAGTATCGGTTAAAGGAAAATAATCCGTATTCATCATGTAAAATTCTGCTGCAGTAAATGAGAGCACGTTTAACCGCTTCCCGACCGCCTCGCGCAGATATACTGCGGCAGAAGGGCACGTACAGGCAGATTAACGTACCTGTACATTGCCCTTTAAGAGACAGCTTGCGGGCGCGCCCCCGCCGGTGGGAGCTCCGTGACCGTGGGACCCAATGTCCGCGGGGATAACCGTGATCGTCTCACGGTAATTAAGAACGGGGAGATGCTAATGTAAACAAGCATCTCCCCGTTCTGCCTAATGACACTGTCACTGATATCACTCCCTAGGGGACACACTTAACCCCTACAGCACCACCTAGTGGTTAACCCCTTCACTGCCAGTGACCTTTTTACAGTATTCAATGCCAATGGTCCCAAAAATGTGTCAAAATTGTCTGATGTGTTCGCCATAATGTCGCAGTCACGATAAAAATCGCTGATTGCCGCCATTACTAGTAAAAAAAAAATAAAAATAAAAAAAGTTGATAAAAATGCCATGAACCTATCCCCTATTTTGTAGACGCTATAACTTTTGCGCAAACCAATCAAACGCTTATTGCAATTTTTTTTTTTTTTCACCAAAAATATGTAGAATAGGTATCACCCTAAACTGATGGAAAAATTTTTTTGGGGGGGATATTTATTATAGCAAAAAGTAAAAAAAAACTGTTTTTATTTTTCAAAATTGTCGCTATTTTTTTGTTTATAGCGCAAAAAATAAACACTGCAGAGGTAATCAAATACCACCAAAAGAAAGCTCTATTTGTGGGAAAAAAAGGACTTCAATTTTGTTTGGGAGCCACGTCGCACGACCGCGCAATTGTCAGTTAAAGTGACGCAGTGCCGAATCGCAAAAAGTGCTCTGGTCTTTGGAAAGCAAAATGGTTCGGGGCTGAAGTGGTTAAAGCTGTAGTGTAAAAAAAAAAAAAAAATCCTGCTGCAGGTTCGTATCATAATGTGTTAGTATACACCACATATAGCACATTATGATAAACTTGCCTGTAAAACAAAGTCCCCCAACGCACGCTGTCAGCATCTCCATCTTCACCTGGTCTTCTTTCCGGGTTCATGCTCTCCGGCCGTTTGAATGGCTGGGCCATGATTCGCATCACTCCTGTGCATACGCATGATCACTGTCAGTGCAGACCACCGTATACAGTGGATATAAAAAGTCTACACACCCCTGTTAAAATGTCAGGTTTCTGTGATGCAAAAAATAAGACAGAGATAAATAATTTCAGAACTTTTTCCACCTTTTAATGTGACCTTTACCCAGACTTTTTGGGTATGAATCTATCAGCATGGCACATCTTGCCTTGGCAATATTTGCCCACTCTTCTTTGCAAAAACGCTCCAAATCTGTCAGATTGTGAGGGCATCTCCTGTGCCAATATTGACTGGTATTTGGAACTGTTCATCTTTCCCTCTACCTTGACTAAGGCCCCTGTTCCAGCTGAAGAAAAACATCCCCATCATTTGCCACCACCACCATGCTTCACGGTGGGTATGGTGTTCTTTTGGTAATGTGGCGTTTTTGTGCCAAACATATCTTTTGAACTTATGGCCAAAAAGTTCAACCTTGGTTTCATCAGACCATAACACATTTTACCCACATGCTTTTGGGAGACTTCAGATGTGTTTTTGCAAAATTTAGCCGGGATTGGATGTTTTTCTTTGTGAGAAAAGGCTTCTGTCTTGTCACTCTAATTGCCAGATATTCCTGCAGCTCATTTAATGTTGCTGTAGGCCTCTTGGCAGCCTTCCTGACCAGTTTTCTTCTATTTTTTTTTTTTCTGTTCAGTTTTCTTCACAGTTTTTCATTGTGTTCTATGGTATATCTAATGCCTTGGAAATTCTTTTGTATCCTTCTCCTGACTGATACCTTTTAACAATGAGATCCCTCTGATGCTTTGGAAGCTCTCTGCGGACCATGGATTTTGCTGTAGGATGCCACTAAAAAAAGGTCAGGAAAGGACTACTAGAACAACTGAACTTTATTTGGGGTTAATCAGAGGCACTTCATTTTTTTCAACTTTCCATCTATTAAATCTTCTGCCCTTGTGGTTTTAACTTTGGATAGTAAAACCATTTTCTTTCTGCCAGTAAATACCTTATACAGCCCACTACCTGTTTCTTGTCTGGTCATTGGCCTAGGCTTTTGACCTCATACACAACTCTCTCTCACTCTTGTGAGAGTTTGCCAGGAAGGGAGGGTGTATGAATCATAAGAGGGCCAATGAGGGCTGCAGAGCTGGAGGTGTGTGTCAGTGTAAATCCAGGAAGTGAACAGGCAGCAGCTTCAGCTGCCCACGGTTAAAATGAATGCAGCCAGACTCAGTGGAGGGAGATTTCTGCAGCATATTTGGCAAGTACAGAATCACAGTATATATAAAATAATATGAAAAGTGGTTGGAGGGAAGCTTCAGAATGGCAAAGATGTTTTTATTACAAATTATGTGAGCAGACTGCAGTTCCTCTTTTAATGATGGCAGGTGTGTACTGACTCCTATGTAACATGAGTTTGAATGTGATTGTTTAAGGCCTCTTTCACACGGGACGGATAAATGATGATCCGCCCCGTGAACATCCGCTTGCTCAGCGGGGATCGCTCCGCCGATCCCCGCTGAGCAGGCAGATGACAGGTCCGTCGCTGCTCACTGTGCATTACGTGCCATTGCGTCAGTGCGCATGTGCCGATAACATCGGCACATGCTGATACAGGGGATATCTCCTAAACCGTGCAGGTTTAGGAGATATTCGGGGTAGCTACAGGTAAGCCTTATTTTAGGCTTACCTGTAGTAAAAAGTGGTTGTAAAGGATTTACAACCACTTTAAGCTACTGTAGTTCAGTAGTTCAGACAAGGCCATGCCATCATGAAGCCCAGACCACCACGAGTAATGGCGGGAGCATGGCTCAGTAGGTAGAATTGCCTGTGGGTGGGAACTATCTAAAGCCACTCTTTATTTTTATATATATATATATATATATATATATATATATAATATATATATATATATATATATATATATTCTCTCTATCTATCTATCATAATCTCTCTCAAGCCCAACAGCTCCAACTGCTTTCTCGGGTCTCCATTGGCTCCCGCTGCTGTCAATCAAATCCAATGACACGGGGGGCAGGGCCGAGTCTTGCTGTCTGTGTCAATGGATGCAGCAGCAGGACTCGGGAGCACGCCCGCACCAGTGCCCCCATGGAAAGCGGTTCTCCGTGGGGGCACTCAATGAGGAAGAGGAGGAGCCAGGTGCACCGCCGAGGGACCCTATAAAAAGAGGATCAGGTCGCTTTGTGCAAAACCCTTGCGCAGAGCAGGCAAGTATAACATGTTTTTTTTATTTTAAAAGAGAAGTATGGGTTTTTATTTATTTTTCCTATCATACTTACCTAGGTGGATGCAGCATCGGACCAATGCTGCATCTGTTCCCCGGCGTCTCTGCACTGAGAACCGAGCGAACAAACCTCACCGATGGCTCGGTTCTCTCAGCTCCCTGAGCGGAGAGCTGCTGCCTGTCAGTCAGCAGCTCTCCTGCTCTGCTCCTCCATGCTCATTGGAGTGCTGAGCTGTGGAGGGGCGGGGAGCGTCTGTCTCAGTCTCTCAGTGGCTCGCTGAGACAGGCATCAGTCCAGGCACTTGGCGGATCCAGACTTTATTGTCGGGATAATGCGGTGCCTGGACTGATTTTAGTGACGTCAGCAGACTTCAGACCGCTCTCTTGAAAACTGGTCACAGGAGTGTAAAATGAATTGCACTCCTGTGACCCAGAGGAGAAGTCCAGCCAAATAAGCTGAGGCTGGACATCTCCTTTTTTATGAAGGAAAAAATAAATAAAAAGTAAGGCCCCTTTCACACATGCGGACCGTATGTCCGTATTTCATCCATCCGTTTTCGGATGAAATACGGACATACATGCATCCCTATGGGATAGCGGGTGTCAGTGGATGTACATCCGCTAACACCCGATGTTGTCCGGCTCCGCTCTCGTCCGATTCTGCGGACGGAAGAAAATCCTATTTTTCTATCCGTCTGCAGAGCGGATCGGATGAACACGGACAGACGGTCCGTGTTCCTCCGATCCCCCATAGGGGAGAGCGGAGATCTGACAGGGCAGTCCCTGCACAGTGTGCGGGTCCCGCCCTGTCACCTGCCTGCTCAGCTGGGGAAAACGGAGCAATCCCCGCTGAGCAGCGCTAAGGCCCCTTTCACACGGGGCGGATCCGTGTTGATCCGCCCCGTGTGAAAGGGGCCTTACAAACCCTTTAAGCGGCCATAAATGGATCAAAATGACGATCCAGCCAAATTTTGGTCCATCTATGGGCAGGCTGGTTATACTGAGGTCAGTCTATCAATCGACTTCATTACAACAAGCTTGTCAGGTTTTTTTTCATTCAATCACTCCCGGCAACTAGAGCAACCAATAGTGATCATTATATTCTGAGGGCTGGGAAATCTCCCACTGTCAAAATATAATAACGCAGTGGTAGGAATTACCCCATCAACACTGTGTTGATGAGGGAATCAAGGAAATTTCTTTAGTTGAAGTAAAGAAAATTGCATAAAGTATGGCCAGCCTTACATGGGAGCTTTAGACAAGCTAGGATGCTGCGGTGGGTAGGCATTGTGGCTCTATAGAGTTATTAATAAAGCAGTTTTAAACCCAAAACCAAAAATGTAACGTATTGCAGCTTACCAATCATTAGATGTGGTGGCTGCATTTGTTTTCTTTTTTTTTAGGCAATTTTTTCCCCCCTCTGTTTTCACCTGGTGATCTGGCCAGTAACACCTCCTGTATTAGAGTGCCTCCACTCTGGTGAAGGAGAACAGGTGGCACCTTTGGACAGCAGCATTGTCATTCTGGGCAGGAGGGGAATGTTGGATGGACTAGTAGATTTAAATACACTAACAAATTGAAGCCGAACTCCAGCTAACAATTTATAAGCAGTTTCAGCAAACCGTTTTTTTTCCTTTTGGGATAAAGCACCTTAAGGCTGCATTCACACCTGAGCGTTTTCAGCTCATAAAACGGTTGTAAAACACCCAACAAGCAAAATCACATTCATTTCAATGGCACCTGTTCACATCTGAGTGTTTTTGTCACCTCAAGCAAAACGCCTGAAAAATGCCCTAAGCTCAGATAAGAACATGAGCTGCTTTGGGGCAGATTACAGTAGTTTTTCTGCCTTTTACATTGGTGACCTGAACAAAATCGTGGTAAAAACGCTCAGGTGTGAATAGAGTCTTGAGTTTACCAATGCCACGTAGTGTGAGGGCCTAGCTTAACAATCAATTTAATTTATTTCCAATCAGACAAGCCCTTGCACTATTAAATTGTTACCTCTAGAAGGGATTGTACAATTAGATTGTAACATGTATTTTTTTTAGCTTTATACACATGCACTACATGTATTCTTTTTAGATTTCAGTTTCATGTTATTTTGTATACAGTTCATTCAAAATGTCAAAATGTGTGCATGCATTGCTGCTGTTCACTATAAAAAGTGAAGCAAAGCTGCAGCAAGCAGAATTGTATAAGATACCACACTAAAATGTATAAAACATCAGTTCTGTTGTTGCAGATGACGAAGACGATGTGCATAAATGTGGCCGCTGTCAGACAGAATTCACGAGCCTGGAAGAGTTTGTCCAGCACAAGGTACAAAAGACGTGTCAGAGGGCCGTGGAGCAGTCCCTGGAGTCTTCCATACCAGTCCTCAGCAGCCAGGAGGTACGAGTAGATTGAGTAGATGCCTATTGAGAAGTTTCTTTTGCGTTCGGTATTTGGGAGTAAGGATTGGGAGTGAGGTATTGAACTCCTAATTATAATATTATCCTCTCCTAATGTGTAACAGCAGGTGGTTCCTTCTGTAGAAGATCCTGTGAGCATCTCCCACGTGGTTGTGGAGGCCTCATCAGAGGAGATTAGCACTGCAGATGATCAAGGTAATCCTGAAAACCTCAATGTGCTCTGACCTCTTCTACTTTTGTACTAAATAATAAGATATTTTGATGTACCTGTACTGATTGCACTGATGCTGAGAGCACACGAGCGGCGACGTTACTGGCTGCTACAACTGTGAATAACTCCTAAACGGTGCTAGTTTAGGAGATATTCCCTGTACCTACAGGTGAAAAAGTGGAGTTTACTACCGGTTTAAGATTATTTTTTTTTTTTTTTTAAAGCTGCTATAGTGTCCTTTTAAAAAGTGACAGTGGCTGCAGATAGTCCAGTCTCATCCCGTCCCCCACACAGGCAATTATACTTTTTGAGCCATGCTCTCGCCCTGCCTCCCAATACTCATGGTGGTCTTGTCTGGGTTTCATGATGGCATGTATCAACTGTACCTGCGGAGAAGCTTACCTGTGTAGGTACAAGTACAAAAGCAGAGGTTACTACCGCATTAAGCCTCTAGATGTGACGGGCTCCATTTTCATTGAAGGGACGTTCACTTCAGGACACCGTGCACTATATCAATTGCATTTTTTGCCTTGAGGGGAGTTGCGTTGGCCAGCCCACTTAAAATTAGTGGGCTGTAATGTACCCAAGCACAAGACAATTTGTGTCTTGTTGCGTTTTTTTTTTTTTTTTTTTTTTTTTGGGGGGGGGGGGGTCTGGAGGCGGATTGGGATGCCACTGGATGAATAGTGTTACGGTGTACCAGAATGTACGTGGTGCATTACTGAAACACACTGATGTGGACTAACCCTTAGCACCTTGGACATTAAATGACTTTAAACTCCCTATATGAAAGCAGAACCGAGGTTGTGACATAAGTGGGGCTTAAAGCGGAGTTCCACCCAAAAATGGAACTTCTGCTTTAAAGTGGATGTAAACCCAATGTCATCCTTTCTAAACTACTGCCATAGGGGTTATCTATAAGGATATACATGCCTCCTGCATGTATCTTTACCTATCAAATGTCTCCCCTCTGTCTGTTATTGGACCCGAAAAACTGCATATTCTGTGGGTGGGTCTGTTGTCTGGAGCTCGGTGGGTGGAGTCGTGATGTCAGTAGACTCCCCGCCCACCTCTACACTCCCCTTATCAATATGCATTTCTCCTGTGTATTTCTTACACTGAACTTCTGCTGTGATCTCTAACATCCAGTGAAAATGCAGGAAAGTAACCACATGACTTCAGCATGCCAAATCATGTTGAGATGTGGAACAGCCAATCCTGGCAGAGCTGCTGAAGAAAGGAGTGGGGGAGGGAATTTAAAAATACTGCATGTCTCTTAGGCTAATGCACGAGATGTAAATCCCCTTGCTGTGAGTGACAGGTGGAGGATTTGACAAAGTTTTTCTCAGTTTGTCAAGATTTTTCTCACTGAACAATAAACGAGGATTGCTCAGAGACGGATTAACTCTGTGTGGCAAGACTGGGCTCAAATGATAGCAAATCTTATACTCTACAGTATGATATCAAAAAAAATTTTTTTCCGGGTTTACATCCACTTTAAGGGAGGTGACCCCCTGACATGCCACATTTGGCATGTCATTTTTGGGGGGGGCGGTACCCTCTTTTTAGAGGGTCCCAGCTCCCACTTACTCCCGGCGCACCGGGAGACCGGAAGGGAGATCACCTCCCCCCTCCCTCTCGGTAATCATCTGGGACACGTCACAGGTCCCAGATGATTGCCTGGCCAGTCACGGTGCGCGGCTCGCACATGCACAGTGGGTGCCCGCAGTTACATTGCCGGCACCACAGAGAGGAGGGGGAGACGAGCAGGGCTTTGATCCCCCGCATCGATGGACCATGGGACAGGTAAGTGTCCGATTTATTAAAAGTCAGCAGCTGCAGTATTTTTAGCTGCTGACTTTTTAAAATTTTTTTTTTTTTTTTTTTTTTTAAGCAGAACTTCGCTTTAAATTCACATAACTGACTAAAGAAGGCTGTATACTTTTGTTGCACTTTCTTTCCATCTTATTACCTTCTGTTAGCTTACAAGAATTGTTTAAGCCCTTCCTATTGACTTCATGGTGCTTTCCCCTTCCTTATGTGCTCATGTGATACTTCCTGTCACCCAGCAGCC
Organism: Lithobates septentrionalis; assembly: GCA_037952835.1. Taxonomy (NCBI): domain Eukaryota; kingdom Metazoa; phylum Chordata; class Amphibia; order Anura; family Ranidae; genus Lithobates; species Lithobates septentrionalis. Next base: position 13,033 of record JBBDGP010002190.1, read on the forward strand.
TTTGAAGTGGTAAAGGATTCTGTCCCCAATGAGGAGACTGTTGATGATGACCAGAGAAGTGATACCCAGGAATATGATTTGGATTGGCATGATGATGACCCAGAGGAAGCACAAGATGAGACCTCGATGATGAAAATGGTTGTGGATGAGAGAGGTCGCTACGTGTGCCAGTTGTGCGAGAAGACATTTAAGACAGTGGGTTGACATTTTCTAGTTCTGCATTGTGTCTTTGGGCGGTCATGTCTGCTGACTTAATCTATTCTTCCTAGGCTAACATTCTGAAAGCCCACATGCTCATCCACTCCAACAGGAAGGACTTTGTTTGTAGAATGTGCGGGGATGCCTTCAGGACAAAGGGCTCCCTAATTAGACACCACCGACGGCACACAGGTAAGGGTTGACCTGTTATGAATTTTTAAAGGAGCAGCATTATCAAAAGAGGTTTTATTCAGTACAGTGATATTTCTCATATCTGCATGTTCTTTTAGTGTAGCTTTAAACAAAATCGCATAACACTTTAAGTATAGCGAAAGGCAAAAAGTTTTATTTATTTTGGCTAGATTGGTGACGGTTTAGTACCAGTCATGTTTTTATTGCAGTTTGTGTCTCCATTACACATCACAGATTATTTCTCTCTCATTCCCAGTGATACTCTGAACAATTAAAGTCAGTGACAACAGTTTGGTGAAATCCCTTTTTTGTTCCAGCATGACTGTTCCCAGTGTTAATAAACCCACAACCGTAAAATCAGTCTGTATATGCAGTAAAGCATGCTTGTTGTTATATTCACTGTGGAACCTAAGGGGTTAATCCTCCGCATTGTGTAAGACTGATCCTGTCTTCTCTGACCATCTCCTTCTTCCACTGTCCCCAATCCATATCCTGATAGTACAGAGCCTTGGAGTCACTCTGCACATGCTCAGTTTTTGGTGTTTGTTAGGTTTTTTTTATTTATTTATTTTTTTTGGAAGGGTGCATGTGATCAACACAGGGTCAATTGGCACTGTTCAGAGGGTCAGGGGTCCTGCAGCCTCATAGGACAGTCAGAGTAGAATGTAAACTTTTCCAACAAGCTTTAACTAGACACTTAGAAGTCACAAGACTACTATATACTGTTGATTGGAAAAAAAGGTATTTAGCAGTTTTTATATTTACTAAAATAATTGCATTTCCTTGTTCTGTGGGAGACCAGATATAGTAAATGCAGGGTCCTGGGTTTAGTTATACTTTAAAGCCAGCTCCATGAAGACAATAGGAGGAGATTTACTAAAACTGGAGCACTCAGAATCTGGTGCAGCTGTGCATGGTAGCCAATCGGCTTCTAACTTCATTTTATTCAGTTAAAGTGGAAATCCATGCTAAAACTAAAATCCCTACATTCTAACACTAACCTCTCTAGCCTTGTAAAGAAGAAATCAATATACTTACTTTTTTCTTCAAGCAATCTCCAGCTGCGGAAGCTGTGATCCCACGCTGAGCTGTCAGCCGTGGCTTCGCTGTGTGGATGGGTGCGCAGAGGACACGTCCGACATCGGAAGCCCCATAGCAAGTCTATGGGTGTCGTCACTCCCCATTCATTTCACAGTCGTTGTCGGACGTGTACTCAGCAGAGCTTCCGCCGCTGGAGATCGGGTAGGATCGCCTGCAGAAAAGGTATGTATACTGATTTCTTCTTTACAGGGTTAAATAAGTTAGTGTTAGAATGTTGGTGGCTATAGATGCAGGGATTTTAGTATGGACTTCCACTTTAAGCTTTGGCAATAAAACCTAGAAGCGGATTGATTTCTTTGCTAAGTTACAACTGATTTTGCACCATGCAATTTTAGTAAATAACCCCCATAGTTTGGTGTGGAGTAACTAAAGTGCACATGGCCCTGACCAAAACGCTATTGAACACCAATGATGAGGCAGAACTTCTCATCCAACATCAGTATCTGACCCAACAGATACTCTTTTGGCTGGACGGGTACAAATTTCCACAGAAACTTCAATATCTTGTGGAAAGCCTTCCCAGAAGAGTGGCGGCTCCTATAGCTGCAAAAAGGGAGCCATCTCCCTATTAATACCCATGGTTTTAGAATAGGATTTTAAACAAGCTCATATACAGGTGCATCTCAAAAAATTTGAATATCACCAAAAAGTTAATTTAATTCAATTCAAAAAGTGAAACTCGTATATTATATAGATTTCTTTACACACAGAGTGATATATTTCAAGCATGTCTATTTTAATTTTGATAAATATGGCTTACAACTAGTGAAAACCCCAAATTCAGTATCTTACAAAAATAGAATATTGTGAAAAAGTTCAATATTGTAGACTCATTGAGTCACACTCTAATCGGCTAATTTACTCAAAACACCTGTAAAGAGTCTTTAAATGGTTTAGTAGATTACACAGTCATGGGGAAGACTGCTGACAGACAGTTGTCCACAAGACCGTCATTGACACCCTCCACAAGGAGGGTAGGTCACGAAAGGACATTGCTAAAGAAGCTGGCTGTTCAGAGTGCTGTATCCAAGCATATTAATGGAAGGAAAAAGTGTGGTAGAAAAAGGTGCACAAGCAACAGAGATAACCGCAGCCTTGAGAAGATTGTGAAACAAAGGCCATTCAAGAATTTGGGGGAGATTTGCAAGGCGTGGACTCTGGCTGGTGTCAGTGCTTCAAGAGCCACCATGTTGCATGATAGTAGCAAAACAGTTTATGAAACTACACTAAAGTTCATTTTAGGACACAGAACTGCAATAAATTGTCCAACTTCTTGGTAAAATATAAAAGATGAAGTTGCACCGAGTAAATGGATACCCAATTAAAATTGCATGCACCTGTCAAATGGTGAAAAAACTCCAATACCCTATACTTTTCATGGGCAATGCTTTTAAAAGCCATTTGTAGGGTAGTTGTGTGTTTTTTTTTTTTTTAACCACTTGACGACCGCCTCACGCCGATGTACGTCGGCAAGGTGGCACGGACAGGCAAAATCACGTACATGGTCTTCCGCGGGTGGGGGGTCCGAGGCGGTCGTCTTTTGTCCAGCGGCGATCAGAGGTGAGGGGGAGACCATCCGTTCGTGGCCCCCCCCTCGCGATCGCCGCCGGCCAATCGAATCATTCCTTTGCTGTATGCTAAACAGCAGCAAAGGAAATGATGTCATCTCTCCTCGGGTCGGTAATTTCCGTTCCGGCCCGAGGAGAGAAGACAGGTATGTGAGTGCACAACACACTACACACTCAGTAGAACATGCCAGGCACACTAAACACCCCGATTCCCCCCCCCTGTCACAAACTGACACCAGCAGTTTTTTGTTTTTTTTTCTGATTACTGCATAGTGTCAGTTTGTGACAGTTACAGTGTTGGGACAGTTACTGTTACCCCCCTTTAGGTCTAGGGTACCCCCCTAACCCCCCCTAATAAAGTTTTAACCCCTTGATCACCCCCTGTCACCAAGCGATCATTTTTCTGATCGCTGTATTAGTGTCGCTGGTGACGCTAGTTAGGGAGGTAAATATTTAGGTTCGCGTCAGCGTTTTATAGCGTCAGGGACCCCCATATACTACCTAATAAATGTTTTAACCCCTTGATTGCCCCCTAGTTAACCCTTTCACCACTGATCACCATATAACTGTTACGGGTGACGCTGGTTAGTTCGTTTATTTTTTATAGTGTCAGGGCACCCGCCGTTTATTACCGAATAAAGGTTTAGCCCCCTGATCGCCCGGCGGTGATATGCGTCGCCCCAGGCAGCGTCAGATTAGCGCCAGTACCGCTAACACCCACGCATGCAGCATACACCTCCCTTAGTGGTATAGTATCTGAACGGATCAATATCTGATCCGATCAGATCTATACTAGCGTCCCCAGCAGTTTAGGGTTCTCAAAAACGCAGTGTTATCGGAATCAGCCCAGATACCTGCTAGCACCTGCGTTTTGCCCCTCCGCCCAGCCCACCCAAGTGCAGTATCGATCGATCACTGTCACTTACAAAAGACTAAACGCATAACTGCAGCGTTCGCAGAGTCAGGCCTGATCCCTGCGATCGCTAACAGTTTTTTTGGTAGTATTTTGGTGAACTGGCAAGCACCAGCCCCAGGCAGCGTCAGGTTAGTGCCAGTACTGCTAACACCCACGCACGCAGAATACGCCTCCCTTAGTGGTATAGTATTTGAACGCATCAATATCTGATCCGATCAGATCTATACTAGCGTCCCCAGCAGTTTAGGGTTCCCAAAAACGCAGTGTTAGCGGAATCAGCCCAGATACCTGCTAGCACCTGCGTTTTGCCCCTCCGCCCGGCCCAGCCCAGCGCACCCAAGTGCAGTATCGATCGATCACTGTCACTTACAAAACACTAAATGCATAACTGCAGCGTTCGCAGAGTCAGGCCTGATCCCTGTGATCGCTAACAGTTTTTTTGGTAGCGTTTTGGTGAACTGGCAAGCGCCAGCGGCCTAGTACACCCCGGTCGTAGTCAAACCAGCACTGCAGTAACACTTGGTGACGTGGCGAGTCCCATAAGTGCAGTTCAAGCTGGTGAGGTGGCAAGCACAAGTAGTGTCCCGCTGCCACCAAAAAGACAAACACAGGCCCGTCGTGCCCATAGTGCCCTTCCTACTGCATTCGCCAATCCTAATTGGGAACCCACCGCTTCTGCAGCGCCCGTACTTCCCCCATTCACACCCCCAACCAAATGCAGTCGGCTGCATGAGAGGCATTTTCTTTATGTCCTCCCGAGTACCCCTACCCAGCGAACCCCCCCAAAAAGGATATTGTGTCTGCAGCAAGCGCGGATATAGGCGTGGCACCCGCTATTATTGTCCCTCCTGTCGTGACAATCCTGGTCTTTGCATTGGTGAATGTTTTGAACGCTACTATGCACTAGTTGAGTATTAGCGTAGGGTACAGCATTCCACAGACTAGGCGCACTTTCACAGGGTCTCCCAAGATGCCATCGCATTTTGAGAGACCCAAACCTGGAACCGGTTACAGTTATAAAAGTTAGTTACAAAAAAAGTGTAAAAAAAAAATATATATATATAAAATAAAAAAAAATAGTTGTCGTTTTATTGTTCTCTCTCTCTCTATTCTCTCTCTGGTGTTCTGCTCTTTTTTACTGTATTCTATTCTGCAATGTTTTATTGTTATTATGTTTTATCATGTTTGCTTTTCAGGTATGCAATTTTTTGTACTTTACCGTTTACTGTGCTTTATTGTTAACCATTTTTTTGTCTTCAGGTACGCCATTCACAACTTTGAGTGGTTATACCAGAATGATGCCTGCAGGTTTAGGTATCATCTTGGTATCATCATTCTTTTCAGCCAGCGGTCGGCTTTCATGTAAAAGCAATCCTAGCGGCTAATTAGCCTCTAGACTGCTTTTACAAGCCGTGGGAGGGAATGCCCCCACCGTCTTCCGTGTTTTTCTCTGGCTCTCCTGTCTCAACAGGGAACCTGAAAATGCAGCCGGTGATTCAGCCAGCTGACCATAGAGCTGATCAGAGACCAGAGTGGCTCCAAACATCTCTATGGCCTAAGAAACCGGAAGCTACGAGCATTTTATGACTTAGATTTCGCCGGATGTAAATAGCGCCATTGGGAAATTGGGGAAGCATTTTATCACACCGATCTTGGTGTGGTCAGATGCTTTGAGGGCAGAGGAGAGATCTAGGGTCTAATAGACCCCAATTTTTTCAAAAAAGAGTACCTGTCACTACCTATTGCTATCATAGGGGATATTTACATTCCCCGAGATAACAATAAAAATGATTAAAAAAAAATAAAAATGAAAGGAACAGTTTAAAAATAAGATATAAAAAAGGCAAAAAAATAATAAAGGAAAAAAAAAAAAAAAAAAAAGGCACCCCTGTCCCCCCTGCTCTAGCGCTAAGGCGAACGCAAGCGGCGGTCTGTCGTCAAATGTAAACAGCAATTGCACCATGCATGTGAGGTATCACCGCGAAGGTTAGATCGAGAGCAGTAATTTTTGCAGTAGACCTCCTCTGTAAATCTAAAGTGGTAACCTGTAAAGGCTTTTAAAAATGTATTTATTTTGTTGCCACTGCACGTTTGTGCGCAATTGTAAAGCATGTCATGTTTGGTATCCATGTACTCGGCCTAAGATCATCTTTTTTATTTCATCAAACATTTGGGCAATATAGTGTGTTTTAGTGCATTAAAATTTAAAAAAGTGTGTTTTTTCCCCAAAAAATGCGTTTGAAAAATCGCTGCGCAAATACTGTGTGAAAAAAAAAAATGAAACACCCACCATTTTAATCTGTAGGGCATTTGCTTTAAAAAAAAATATATAATGTTTGGGGGTTCAAAGTAATTTTCTTGCAAAAAAAAAAAAAAACTTTTTCATGTAAACAATAAGTGTCAGAAAGGGCTTTGTCTTCAAGTGGTTAGAAGAGTGGGTGATGTGTGACATAAGCTTCTAAATGTTGTGCATAAAATGCCAGGACAGTTCAACCCCCCCCCAAATGACCCCATTTTGGAAAGTAGACACCCCAAGCTATTTGCTGAGAGGCATGTCGCGTGCATGGAATATTTTATATTGCGATACAAGTTGCGGGAAAGAGACAAATTTTTTTTTTTTTTTTTGCACAAAATTGTCACTAAATGATATATTGCTCAAACATGCCATGGGAATATGTGAAATTACACCCCAAAATACATTCTGTTGCTTCTCCTGAGTACGGGGATACCACATGTGTGAGACTTTTTGGGAGCCTAGCCGCGTACGGAACCCCGAATACCAAGCACCGCCTTCAGGCTTTCTAAGGGCGTGAATTTTTGATTTCTCTCTTGACTGCTTATCACAGTTTCGGAGACCATGGAATGCCCAGGTGGCACAAAACCCCCCCCAAATGACCCCATTTTGGAAAGTAGACACCCAAAGCTATTTGCTGAGAGGTATAGTGAGTATTTTGCAGACCTCACTTTTTGTCACAAAGTTTTGAAAATTGAAAAAATAAAAAAAAAAAAAGTTTTTTCTTGTCTTTCTTCATTTTCAAAAACAAATGAGAGCTGCAAAATACTCACCATGCCTCTCTGGAAATAGCTTGGGGTGTCTACTTTCCAAAATGGGGTCATTTGGGGGGGTTTTGTGCCACCTGGGCATTCCATGGCTTCCGAAACTGTGATAGGCAGTGAAGAGTGAAATCAAAAATTTTCACCCTTAGAAATCCTGAAGGCGGTGATTGGTTTTCGGGGTCCCGTGCACGGCTAGGCTCCCAAAAAGTCCCACACATGTGGTATCCCCGTACTCAGGAGAAGTAGCTAAATGTATTTTGGGGTGCAATTCCACATATGCCCATGGCCTGTGTGAGCAATATATCATTTAGTGACAACTTTGTGCAAAAAAAAATAAAAAAAAAATGTGTCAACTTCCCGCAACTTGTGTCAAAATATAAAATATTCCATGGACTCAATATGCCTCTCTGGAAATAGCTTGGGGTGTCTACTTTACAAAATGGGGTCATTTGGGGGGGGGGGTTTGTGCCACCTGGGCATTCCATGGCCTCCGAAACTGTGATAGACAGTAAAGAGTGAAATCATAAATTTACACCCTTAGAAATCCTGAAGGCGGTGATTGGTTTTCGGGGCCCCGTACGCGGCTAGGCTCCCAAAAAGTCCCACACATGTGGTATCCCCATATTCAGGAGAAGCAGCAGAATGTATTTTGGGGTGCAATTCCACATAGGCCCATGGCCTGTGTGAGCAATATATCATTTAGTGACAACTTTTTGTAAATATTTTTTTTTTTTTTTTGTCATTATTCAATCACTTGGGACAAAAAAAATAAATATTCAATGGGTTCAACATGCCTCTCAGCAATTTCCTTGGGGTGTCTACTTTCCAAAATGGGGTCATTTGGGGGGGTTTTGTACTGCCCTGCCATTTTAGCACCTCAAGAATAAACTAAAAGCTGTGTAAATTACAGAAAATGTACCCTAGTTTGTAGACGCTATAACTTTTGCGCAAACCAATAAATATACGCTTATTGACATTTTTTTTACCAAAGACATGTGGCCGAATACATTTTGGCCTAAATGTATGACTAAAATTTAGTTTATTGGATTTTTTTTATAACAAAAAGTAGAAAATATCATTTTTTTTCAAAATTTTCGGTCTTTTTCCATTTATAGCGCAAAAAATAAAAACCGCAGAGGTGATCAAATACCATCAAAAGAAAGCTCTATTTGTGGGAAGAAAAGGACGCAAATTTCGTTTGGGTACAGCATTGCATGACCGCGCAATTAGCAGTTAAAGCGACGCAGTGCCAAATTGGAAAAAGACCTCTGGTCCTTAGGCAGCATAATGGTCCGGGGCTCAAGTGGTTAATACCTAGACACCCCAACGCACGCATTTATGCATGAATTTTGCACATTTTTGTCATGTTACAACCAATACATAAATGTATTTTATTAGGATTTTATGTGACCAACACAAAGTGGCACATTATTGTGAAGTGGAAGGAAAATGATAAATGGTTTTCAATTTTTTTTTTTTTTTTACAAATATCTGAAAAGTGTGGTGTGCATTTGTATTCAGCCCCCCTGAGTCAATACTTTGTAGAACCACCTTTCACTGCAATTACAGCTGCAAGTCTTTTTTGGGGATGTCTCTACCAGCTTTGCACATCTAGAGAGTGACATTTTTGCGCATTCTTCTTTTCAAAATTGCTAAAGCTCTGTCAGATTGGATAGAGAACGTCTGTGAACAGCAATTTTCAAATCTTGCCACAGATTCTCAATTGGATTTAGGTCTGGACTTTGACTGGGCCATTCTAACACATGAATATGCTATGATCTAAACCATGCCATTTTAGCTCTGGCTGTATGTTTAGGGTCGTTGTCCTGATGGAAGGTGAACCTCTGCCACAGTCTCAAGTCTTTTGAAGACTCTAATGCCGCGTACACACGGTCGGACTTTTCGTCTACAAAAGTCAGACAGCCTGTCCGACAGACTTCCGGCAGACTTTCGGCGGACTTTCGACGGACTTGCGGCGGACTTTCTAACGAACAGACTTGCCTACACACGATCACACAAAAGTCCATCGAATTCTTACGTGATGACGTACACCGGACTAAAATAAGGAAGTTCATAGCCAGTAGCCAATAGGTGCCCTAGCGTGGCTTTTTGTCCGTCGGACTAGCACACAGACGAGCGGATTTCGGGGTCCGTCGTAGTTACGAAGTAAAGATTTGAAGCATGTTTCAAATCTGAAGTACGTCGGATTTGAGGCTAAAAAAGTATGTTGAAAGTCCGGAGAAGCCCACACACGATCGGATTACCAGCCAGCTTTAGTCCGTCAGCGTCCGTTGGACTTTTGTAGACGAAAAGTCCGACCGTGTGTACGCGGCATTACAGGTATTCTTCTAAGTTTGCCCTGTATTTGGCTCCATCCATCTTCCCATCAACACAACATGATGCTGCCACCACCATCAAGGTGATGTGCAGTGTTAGTTTACCGCCACACACAGTGCTTTGCTTTTAGGTCAAAAAGTAAAATTTTGGTCTCATCTGACCGGAGCACCTTCTTCCACATGTTTGCTGTGTCCCCCCACATGGCTTCTCGCTAACTGCAAACAAGACTTCTTATGGCTTTCTTTCAACAATGGCTTTCTTCTTGCCACTCTTCCATAAAGGTCAGATTTGTGGAGTGCATGACTAATAGTTGTCCTGAGGACAGATTCTCCCACCTGAGCTGTGGATCTCTGCAGCTCCTCCAGAGTTACCATGGGCCTCTTGGCTGCTTCTCTGATGAATGCTCTCCTTGCCCGGCCTGTCAGTTTAGGTGGACGGCCATGTCTTGGTAAGTTTGCACTTGTGCCATACTCTTCATTTTCGGATGATGGATTGAACAGCTGTATTTATACTGAGAATAAATTACACACCGGTGAACTCTATTTACTAATTAGGTGACTTCTGAAGACAATTGGTTCCACTAGAGTTTAGTTAGGGGTATCAGAGTAAAGAGGGCTGAATACAAATGCACGCCACACTTTTCAGATATTTATTTGTAAAAAATGTTGAAAACCATTGTCACTTCACAATTATGTGCCACTTTGTGTTGGTCTATCACCTAAAATCCCAATAAAATACATTTACATTTTTTATTGTAACATGACAAAATGTGGAAAATTTCATTAGGTTTGAGTACCTTTTCAGGGCACTGTATAGGTGACAGGTTCTCTATCTGGGCTGTTTCCACTGCACCTGATGGAACGCAGATCATGTTTCATCAGCTGCTTCACTGGGCACTGATCCTCGTGATTGACAGTGCCACGCCAGGAAGTGACATCGTACACATCGCTTCCTGGTCTATGTCCAGGAGGGTGGGCTTATGAATGGCTGTTCATAGAGCTCCCACCGCCCTTCTCAGCTCCACCTGCCATAACTGCATCGGGGCTGCAGATGGGACAACGAAGCCCAGTAAACATGCTGAGGTGGTGTGTGGGGAGGGGGGGGCGGGGGTTGCGTGGGGCATACAGTGCACCTGTCATGGAAGAGATTGGGTAGCTTCAGAGCCGTTTGTATCACTTCCACATGAAAGCCAACAGTCGACTTAAATATATAAATTTACGCACAATCCCAGCTGGTGCAGTGGCTGGGAGGGTGTTTAAAAACACATTTGCTGCACGGTCCCAGCACTGTTTTAAAAATAAAACCTAAACTAAAGTGGTTAAGATATATATATTTTTTTTATATTTGTGTTCTTTCACCAGATGAGCGACCCTATGTTTGCTCAAAGTGTGGCAAGAGTTTCCGAGAATCTGGGGCGCTATCCCGGCACATGAGGTCCCTCACTCCCTGCACTGAGAAGATGATGATCAACATGGAGAAAACCTATATGAATAGTCGGGATGAGAACTCGTCAGGTGGGTCCACAGAGAACTTTGGTATGTTTGTGTATAGAGGCTGGTGGAGGGTGCTTAAAGTAGAGGTCCATCCTAACGCTAAAATCCCTGCATCTTCAGACATCCACGATACAACAGTAACCTATCTAGCCCTGTAAAGAAGAAATCGGTATACATACCTTTTTCTGAAGCCAATTCGACCAGATCTCAAGCTGAGCTGTCAGCTGCAGCCGAAGGCGGGGGCAGAGGACACATCCAACAAGGGAAGCCCCATAGTAACTCTGTGGGTGACGTCCCTTCCCATTCATTTCACAGCAGTTGGCTGTGTCCTTTTGCAGAGCATCCACCGCTGGAGACCAGATCGGCTTAAAAAAAAAAGTATGTATATTAGGGCTGAAACAACTAATCGTTTATTGGACAACTTATCGATTATACAATTAATCGATTACTATTTTCATAATCGATTAATCGGCCAGTAACATAATGGGGTTAAAAAAATGAGCCCTTTATAGTACAAAAAGAGCAAATCGCTACTGTAAATATTACTTTCACCGTTCTACAGTACAAAAATGAACCCCTTACAGTAGCGATTATTTGCTTTTTTTGTACTATAAAGGGCTCATTTTAGTTTCTTTTAACCCCATTATGTTACTATACGTCTTAGGCCTGGTTCACATCTATGTGTTTTTTGGTACTTTTTGCAGAAACACACTGCAGTTCATTTAACGTTCACATCTATGCTTTTCTTCAGCCGCTGCACATTTGGAAAGGGTCAAGGACTTTTTTTTTTTTTTTTAACGCAAAATGGTGCTTTTTAGGTTCAATATACTTCAATGGAGAAGCTGCAGAAAAGCATATGATGCGTTTTTGCAGCAATTTGTATTTTTTAATCTGCCCAACAACAAATTGGCCAAAAAACAGTTTGTCTTCTAATAGTATATACAGTATATCTCTTCATGTCTGTTATTCTCAGGGTGGATTCAATATTTTTCTCCCTAAACCTATAGTTGGTTGTTTATATTTACCACTGCATAGAGATATTTAACCACTTGAGCCCCGGACCATTATGCTGCCTAAGGACCAGAGGTCTTTTTCCAATTTGGCACTGCGTCGCTTTAACTGCTAATTGCGCGATCATGCAATGCTGTACCCAAACGAAATTTGCGTCCTTTTCTTCCCACAAATAGAGCTTTCTTTTGATGGTATTTGATCACCTCTGCGGTTTTTATTTTTTGCGCTATAAACGGAAAAAGACCGAAAATTTTGAAAAAAAATGATATTTTCTACTTTTTGTTATAAAAAAATCCAATAAACTAAATTTTAGTCATACATTTAGGCCAAAATGTATTCGGCCACATGTCTTTGGTAAAAAAAATGTCAATAAGCGTATATTTATTGGTTTGCGCAAAAGTTATAGCGTCTACAAACTAGGGTACATTTTCTGTAATTTACACAGCTTTTAGTTTATGACTGCCTATGTCATTTCTTGAGGTGCTAAAATGGCAGGGCAGTACAACCCCCCCCCCAAATGACCCCATTTTGGAAAGTAGACACCCCAAGGAAATTGCTGAGAGGCATGTTGAACCCATTGAATATTTATTTTTTTTTGTCCCAAGTGATTGAATAATGACAAAAAAAAAAAAAATATTTACAAAAAGTTGTCACTAAATGATATATTGCTCACACAGGCCATGGGCCTATGTGGAATTGCACCCCAAAATCCATTCAGCTGCTTCTCCTGAGTATGGGGATACCACATGTGTGGGACTTTTTGGGAGCCTAGCCGCGTACGGGGCCCCGAAAACCAATCACCGCCTTCAGGATTTAAGGGTGTAAATTTTTGATTTCACTCTTCACTGCCTATCACAGTTTCGGAGGCCATGGAATGCCCAGGTGGCACAAAACCCCCCAAAATGACCCCATTTTGGAAAGTAGACACCCCAAGCTATTTGCTGAGAGGCATATTGAGTCCATGGAATATTTTATATTTTGACACAAGTTGCGGGAAAGTGACACTTTTTTTTTTTTTTTTTTGCATAAAGTTGTCACTAAATGATATATTGCTCACACAGGCCATAGGCATATGTGGAATTGCACCCCAAAATACATTTAGCTGCTTAGTATGGGTTATACCACATGTGTGGGACTTTTTGGGAGCCTAGCCGCGTACGGGGCCCCGAAATCCAATCACCGCCTTCAAGATTTCTAAGGGTGAAAATTTTTGATTTCACTCTTTACTGCCTATCACAGTTTCGGTGGCCATGGAATGCCCAGGTGGCACAAAACCCCTCCAAATGACCCCATTTTGGAAAGTAGACACCCCAAGCTATTTGCTGAGAGGCATGGTGAGTATTTTGCAGCTCTCATTTGTTTTTGAAAATGAAGAAAGACAAGAAAAAACATTTTTTTTTTTTTCTTTTTTCAATTTTCAAAACTTTGTGACAAAAAGTGAGGTCTGCAAAATACTCACTATACCTCTCATCAAATAGCTTTGGGTGTCTACTTTCCAAAATGGGGTCATTTGGGGGGGTTTTGTGCCACCTGGGCATGCCATGGCCCCCGAAACTGTGATAGGCAGTGAAGAGTGAAATCAAAAATTCACGCCCTTAGAAAGCCTGAAGGCGGTGCTTGGTTTTCGGGGTCCCGTACGCGGTTAGGCTCCCAAAAAGTCTCACACATGTGGTATCCCCGTACTCAGAAGAAGCAGCAGAATGTATTTTGGGGTGTAATTTCACATATTTCCATGGCATGTTTGAGCAAAGTGCATGTTTGCACTTTGTGCAAAAAAAAAAAAAAAAAATTTGTCTCTTTCCCGCAACTTGTGTCGCAATATAAAATATTCCATGGACGCGACATGCCTCTCAGCAAATAGCTTGGGGTGTCTACTTTCCAAAATGGGGTCATTTGGGGGGGTTTTGAACTGTCCTGGCATTTTATGCACAACATTTAGAAGCTTATGTCACACATCACCCACTCTTCTAACCACTTGAAGACAAAGCCCTTTCTGACACTTATTGTTTACATGAAAAAGTTATTTTTTTTTGCAAAAAAAATTACTTTGAACCCCCAAACATTATATTTTTTTTTAAAGCAAATGCCCTACAGATTAAAATGGTGGGTGTTTCATTTTTTTTTTTCACACAGTATTTGCGCAGCGATTTTTCAAACGCATTTTTTGGGGAAAAAACACACTTTTTTAAAATTTTAATGCACTAAAACACACTATATTGCCCAAATGTTTGATGAAATAAAAAAGATGATCTTAGGCCGAGTACATGGATACCAAACATGACATGCTTTAAAATTGCGCACAAACGTGCAGTGGCAACAAAATAAATACATTTTTAAAAGCCTTTACAGGTTACCACTTTAGATTTACAGAGGAGGTCTACTGCAAAAATTACTGCCCTCGATCTGACCTTTGCGGTGATACCTCACATGCATGGTGCAATTGCTGTTTACGTTTGACGACAGACCGCCGCTTGCGTTCGCCTTAGCGCTAGAGCAGGGGGGACAGGGGTGCCTTTTTTTTTTTTTTTTTTTTTCCTTTATTATTTTTTTGCTTTTTTTATCTTATTTTTAAACTGTTCCTTTCATATTTTTTTTTTTTTTTAATCATTTTTATTGTTTTCTCGGGGAATGTAAATCTCCCCTATGATAGCAATAGGTAGTGACAGGTACTCTTTTTTTGAAAAAATTCTCCTCTGCCCTCAAAGCATCTGACCACACCAAGATCGGTGTGATAAAATGCTTCCCCAATTTCCCAATGGCGCTATTTACATCCGGCGAAATCTAAGTCATAAAATGCTCGTAGCTTCCGGTTTCTTAGGCCATAGAGATGTTTGGAGCCACTCTGGTCTCTGATCAGCTCTATCACCGGCTGCATTCTCAGGTTCCCTGTTGAGACAGGAGAGCCAGAGAAAAACACGGAAGACGGTGGGGGGGGGGGGCATTCCCTCCCACGGCTTGTAAAAGCAGTCTAGAGGCTAATTAACCGCTAGGATTGCTTTTACATGCAAGCCGACCGCTGGCTGAAAAGAATGATACCAAGATGATACCTAAACCTGCAGGCATCATTCTGGTATAACCACTCAAAGTCGTGAATGGCGTACCTGAAGACAAAAAAATGGTTAACAATAAAGCACAGTAAACGGTAAAGTATAAAAAATTGCATACCTGAAAAGCAAACATGATAAAACATAACAACAATAAAACTTTGCAGAATAGAATACAGTAAAAAAGAGCAGAACAATAGAGAGAGAGAGAACAATAAAACGACAACTATTTTTTTTTATATATTTTTTTTTTTTTTTGACACTTTTTTTGTAACTAACTTTTATAACTGTAACCGGTTCCAGGTTCGGGTCTCTCAAAATGCGATGGCATCTTGGGAGACCCTGTGAAAGTGTGCCTAGTCTGTGGAATGCTGTACCCTACGCTAATACTCAACTAGTGAATGGTAGTGTTCAAAACATTCACCAATGCAAAGACCAGGATTGTCAGGACAGGAGGGACAATAATAGCGGGTGTCACGCCTATATCCGCGCTTGCTGCAGACACAACATCTTTTTTGGGGGGTTCGTTGGGTAGGGGTACTCGGGAGGACATAAAGAAAATGCCTCTCATGCAGCCGACTGCATTTGGTTGGGGATGTGAATGGGGGAAGTACGGGCGCTGCAGAAGCGGTGGGTTCCCAATTAGGATTGGCGAATGCAGCAGGAAGGGCACTATGGGCACGACGGGCCTGTGTTTGTCTTTTTGGTGGCAGCGGGACACTACTTGTGCTTGCCACCTCACCAGCTTGAACTGCACTTATGGGACTCGCCACGTCACCAAGTGTTACTGCAGTGCGGGTTTGACTACGACCGGGGTGTACTACGCCGCTGGTGCTTGCCAGTTCAATAAAAAGCTACCAAAAAAACTGTTAGTGATCGAAGGGATCAGGCCTGACTCTGCGAATGCTGCAGTTATGCGTTTAGTGTTTTGTAAGTGACAGTGATCGATCGATACTGCACTTGGATGGGCTGGGCCGGGGGGAGGGGCAAAACGCAGGTGCTAGCAGGTATCTGGGCTGATCCCGCTAACACTGCGTTTTTGGGAACCCTAAACTGCTGGGGACGCTAGTATAGATCTGATCGGATCAGATATTGATCCGTTCAGATACTATACCACTAAGGGAGGTGTACGGTGCGTGCGTGGGTGTTAGCGGTACTGGCACTAACCTGATGCTGCCTGGGGCTGGTGCTTGCCAGTTCACCAAAATGCTACCAAAAAAACTGTTAGCGATCGCAGGGATCAGGCCTGACTCTGCGAACGCTGCAGTTATGCGTTTAGTGTTTTGTAAGTGACAGTGATCGATCGATACTGCACTTGGGTGGGCTGGGCAGAGGGGCAAAACGCAGGTGCTAGCGGGTATCTGGGCTGATCCCGCTAGCACTGCGTTTTTGGGAACCCTAAACTGCTGGGGACGCTAGTATAGATCTGATCGGATCAGATATTGATCCGATCAGATACTATACCACTAAGGGAGGCGTATGCTGCGTGCGTGGTTGTTAGCGGTACTGGCGCTAATCTGACGCTGCCTGGGGCGACGCATATCACCGCCGGGCGATTAGGGGGCTAAACCTTTATTCGGTAATAAACGGCGGGTGCCCTGACACTATAAAAAATAAACGAACTAACCAGCGTCACCCGTAACGGTTATACGGTGATCAGTGGTGAAAGGGTTAACTAGGGGGCAATCAAGGGGTTAAAACATTTTATTAGATAGTATATGGGGGTCCCTGACGCTATAAAACGCTGACGGCGAACCTAAATATTTACCTCCCTAACTAGCGTCACCAGCGACACTAATACAGCGATCAGAAAAATGATCGCTTAGTGACACTGGTGACAGGGGGTGATCAAGGGGTTAAAACTTTATTAGGGGGGGTTAGGGGGGTACCCTAGACCTACTGGGGGCTAATATTCACTGCCTTAACACTGTAACTGTCACAAACTGACACCAATACAGTAATCAGAAAAAAAAAAAAAACCTGCTTGGTGTCAGTTTGTGACGGGGGGGGGGGTGATCGGGGGGGGGGATCGGGGGTGTTTTGTATGCCTGGCATGTTCTACTGTGTGTGTGTTGTGCACTCACATTGATGTCTTCTCCCCTCGGCGCTGGAACGGAAACTACCGAGCCGAGGAGATGACATCATTTCCTTTGCTGCTGTTTAGCATACAGCAGCAAAGGAATGTTCCCATTGGCCGGCGGCGATCGCGAGGGGGGGGCCACGAACGGATGGCCTCCCCCTCCACTCCGATCGCCGGGGAACAAAACGGGACCGCCTCGGGCACCGGGGGTGGGTCCGATCGGACCCCCCACCCGCGGGAGGCAAATCACGTACAGGTACGTGATTTTGCCTGCCCGTGCCGCCTTGCCGACGTACATCGGCGTGAGGCGGTCCTTAAGTGGTTAAGAATAAATTTGCCTTTTTTTTTTAAACTTTACATATTAACTAAATTATACACCACACTTTTTTTTTTTAAGATTAATCGATTAATCGAAACAATAATCGGCTAACTAATTGATTAATAAAATAATTGTTAGTTGCAGCCCTAATGTATAGTGATTTCTTCTTTACAGGGCTAGATAGGTTAGTATTAGATCGTGGATGTCTGTAGATGTAGTGATTCTAGTGTTAGACTGGACTTGTACTTTAATATATTTTACTAGGTGGTTTTGCATTTCACAGATTTGCGATTTCCACCAGAACTTTTCATTTACAGTACACCCATTTATAAATAATAGGAAGGCATCTGATGGTATATCTGCTAAAGAGTCCTTCATGTGAACGTGTGTTTTGCTCATACATATTGCACAGGAAATGACAGCGGTAGAATTTTTTTAAAGCTGTTCTCTGTGGGGTAATGGACTCTGAACCTTTTTCTTAAGTTTCCCAATACTTTGCTTTATTCAGACGTTGCATCTACAGACACTTCTTCCCAGACGGGGACAGATGAGGTAAATGGCTCTCCAGTGATGCGATTTTTGGCAGATGAGAAGGGCAACCTACTGCACGAGGTCCAGGTGCAAGCAGTGGCTGTTAAACCTGGGGTGAGTGTGGATTTCACTGCAAATTGCATGCTCTTGGCATGATAAATGCATAGATATGCAGTGAGTTAATTTGTATGGAAACATTCTGCATCCACACTCAGTTGGCATTAGCTGCTAATTTATTGCATTAAAGTCTTAGAAGAGGAACTTCATTCCCTTCATTTTTTTTCCTCTTGCCTATTTTGATGGTTATCCTCAATAAATATATTTGCGCCCATCGCTCAGCTCCTGGGATTTGTCCATCCCTGATGTAGAGGACAGAAATCCCCATTGACTTCTAATTGTATCATTTCAATAGACAGATATCATAGTGGGCAACACAGAAGAATTGGTGTGTCCTCAGTGCGGTGAAATCTGCAAGACTAGCAACTCCTTGAAGGTACATCTGAAGGGTCATGAAGGTAACCTATACTCCACAAATGTTTTTCACACCCATCTGACTCTCTCTAAAAAGAGCCCTTGTCTTGTAAATCAATAAAGGTTTCTGAGATTGAAAAAAAAAAAAAAATACCCCCAGTTTAAATAAAACTGAAAATTTAGGCAGCTAAAACAAAAATTAAATGCGTTTTGTGCATTGATACAGTATTAAATAAATTTGATGTATATACAGTGATGCTTTTTTTAAAGCAAGCTGTGTAGATACCTGGATATGTGTTTTTGGCCACTTGCAATCCACTGTACAGCATCACTAAAGCTGGATACACACTATACAATTTTTTTTAGATTTTTTTTTCCTTTAGACCAGGGATCCTCAAACTACAGCCCTCCAGCTGTTGCAGAACTACACGTCCCATGAGGCATTGTAAAGCTCTGACATTCACAGACATGACTAGGCATGATGGGAATTGAAGTTCCTGAAGAACTGGAGGGCCATAGTTTGAAGACCCCTGTTTTAGACTTACCAAAACCATATAATATGAGGTTAAACCTTAAGAGTTTCAATTTGTATGCAATCAGGTAGGCCCCTGCACTACATGGTTTTGGTAAATCTAAAGGAAATCTAACAAAAGTTGCATAGTGTGTACCCAGCTTTAGACTGGGAGAGAGAGAAGCATAACCATGACCTAGTCGGCTGTGCTGCAGTGCCTACATGCTAATAAAGGACATGCTGAAAGGAGGAGAGAACGGAGTGACAGTTGATCAAATCAATAAATGTGCCGCACTGTCTACCTATCCAAATATTTATAATATATTCACAAATTGAGTGTCAACTCTTATGATGACAAAAAAAACAACAAAGTGCTCCAAAAAAACACTGTGCCACCTCACACGTGCTTCCCCACCTTATGAGTGTATCCTCACCTCAAGGTGTGTGAGCCCATACTAAAGTTAGATCAAACAGCGCTTGTGAGCCTCTCCAGGGCTCAATCTGATGGGTCTAGATTTCCCGGCTTCTACGCTCTTCCATATAGCAATCTCTCTGACCGTTGATAACATCAAGGTTCATATGGGTAAAAAAAAAAGCTCCAATAGTTATATCGTTAAGACATTGACTTTGTTAAAACATATTTCAAATTCAGTATTCACATATTCCTGGTGCTTCCAGCGCACCAGGCTAAATCAGGCAAAACCGCTGTCTGCCCGCTGACTGCTTTCTCCTCATAAGGGTCCGGGTGCCTTCACCGTCCTCATCCCTCCCCTACGCGTGTCGACACAGTCACGTGTCATCCTCAGGGGGATTTCTAGTCTGAGCTCTGTAGTCTGCTGCTTTCCCCTGCTCACTCGCAGATTGGGGGAGGGACTTGACTTGTAAATGTTAACTGCATCACAGAAAAATCAAGTCTCCTCCTCCGCCAGACAGGTCTAAGCTGTATGGCCAGGTTGTGTAAATCATGGGACTGGATGGACAGAAATAGAACTCCTTTTGTCTTGTAAAAACTGCTCCCAATTATGTATTTCATCTTTGTGTTTTGCAGTTCAGCTTTAAAAATCAAAACATTCTTTGTAATATGCTTTTAAGTCCCACCCCTCTCAAGTTAGAATGTGGAAAAATTTGCTTGGAAAGAGGAATACTTTATGGGCTGGTTTGCACCATGAATTGCACAGAATTGGAAACCACCACTGCTTTATACCCCAGCACCTCACTACAGAGAGGTGGGGCTAGGCAGCGCAGTGTGGTTCAGACCTTTGGGATATTCTATGATGATGTTGGTGGCGTATGATGTTGATGATGATGGGTATGTCACTACCTCCAGTTGCAGTTGGGCATGAGATAGCATTGCCTCCCATCCAGATGCTATTGGAAATTTTGGAAGCATTTTTGAGCTTTGTCACACATCCCGAGGAAATGCCTTAACAGTCTTCCGTGATCAACACTGTGCATGTGTGGTGTAAGTGGCAGCATTTCATTTCTAAAATAAAGATTTTTGATGTGGATTGTACATCCCATATACCATGGGAATTTTGATTTTGACCATAGACTTTTTAATGTATTTACATTTTAGCTTTTACTATATTTCAAACAATGCTAAGGTGTCAATGATTTTTGGGCAGGTTGTAAACTGTACCGATGCGATCAGTGTGGTCGGGAGTTCTTGAAGGCTCATCTGCTCAGGAAGCACCAGGAATCGCATGGCAATAACCGTAAATACAAGTGTGGTGAGTGCGGGAAGCTGTACAAGACGGTTGCTCACGTCAAAGGTCACATGAGAGTTCACTCAGACGACAGGCCATTCCCTTGCCCCAAGTGTGGGAAGAGGTATAAAACAAAGGTGAGTGTGGGGCAGAGCTTAACACTGCTTTTACGGGAGTTGTAAGCTGCACTGTGCATGAGTTGTCTTTTGCAAGTGGGTTAGTGTGATTCCACCATTTTTTTTTTTTTTTTATTATTGTAAAAGTGAAGACTTTCTCTAGGAGCATAGCACAGGAAGATGGTGGGGTACATGTTTGGAGAATGGAATTGAAGGTTAAGTTCCCCTTTTTGAAAAAAAATAAATGCACATGTTTGCAGGTAAAAATGCAGAGCATTGCACCTGTGATCCATAGTGGGTGTAATTTTGGGCTCCTGCACACACCGCCTAGAACTCTCTACCCATACCTCTGTCTGGGCAGACAGTTCCTGAGCAGTAGGCAGCGTGAATGAACCATGACCATGCTGCTCAGCGCGCCCACAGTTCATTTTAAATTTCTGTGAATGAATGATGTGGCTTTGTGGGTGGAGCCCCGCAAAGCCGGGTTGGTTTTAAATTGTGACAGGGGGTGCGAGGAGAAAAACCCCTGCCCTGAGGGATCGGGGGTGAGCAAAGGGTGCTGCCTAGTAACATATTACACCCTAAATGTGGGTGTACGTTTAACATATTATTGAAGGTGAATTTATCCTTTAAAGCTGAAGTTCAGTCAAAAGGCTAAAAACACAGAAGATGTATGGAAGCCGATTTTCCTGTTGAAGGATTTGTTGTGGTCTATCCAGTCTTAATGCTTGCACAGCTCTTTTTAGACAACACAGTCCTGTCTGGCAGGACAGCAGACCTCAATCATCTTTCATGTGGGTTGGAAATACTTGCAGGTCTTGTACCTCCCCCAGCCTGTGACCAGACAGTGAAAAGAGAAGCAGCACACTATTAAGCTGATCTGTCACTCTGCTCTCTCCTATCACCGTGTTCTTTGGTGGCACATGAGCACCGCAGCACAGCAGGCATTTAATAAAGTATAACTAGATATAAATTACACAAATTAATGCAACTTAGTATCTGCATGCAGTTGAGTTTTAAGTATATTTTAGATAATAAAGACTGTACATGAAATAATAAAGCTGAAACTTTTTGGATTAACAGAGGTCTGTTTTGCCTCTCATGCATTTGTCTTATTTAAACCAGAATGCTCAGCAAGTGCATTACCGCACCCACTTTGCAGACAGGCCATTTGTTTGTCCATACTGCCCTAACAGCTTCCGGGAGAAGGGTTCCTTGGTGCGGCACATAAGGCACCACACAGGAGAAAAGCCTTACAAATGTCACAAGTGCGGCAGAGCGTTTGCAGAGCATGGAACACTAAATCGCCATATGAAAACCAAAGGTAAAATGGCTCATTGCTTTCAGCAGTCTAGGCTGAGTGGGTCTCTCCAAGACATCCAGTGTAGTACATTGCATCCGAAAAGTATTCACAGCACTTTGCCTTTTCCACATTTTGTTATGTTACAGCCTTATTCCAAAATGGATTACATTTTTTTTCCCTTAAAATTCTGCAAACAATATCCCATAATGACAATGTGAAAGAAGTTTGTTTGAAATCTTTGCAAATTTATTCAAAATAAACAAAAAATCACGTGTACATCAGTATTTACAGCCTTTGCCATGACGTTCAAAATTGAGCTCAGGTGCATCCTGTTTCCACTGATCATCCTTGCGATGTTTCTACAATTTGATTCACCTTTGGTAAATTCAGTTGATTGGACATGATTTGGAAAAGCACACACCTGTCTATATAAGGTCCCACAGTTAACGGTGCATGTCAGAGCACAAACCAAGCCATGAAGTCCAAGGAATTGTCTGTAGACCTCCGAGACAGGATTGTATGGAAGCACAGATCTGGGGAAGGGTACAGAAAAATGTCTGCAGCATTGAAAGTCCCAATGAGCACAGTGGCCTCCATAATCCATAAATGGGAGAAGTTTGGAACCACCGGGACTCCTTCCTAGAATGGGCCACCCGGTCAGACTCAACGATATGGGGGAGAAGGGCCTTGGTCAGGGAGGTGACCAAGAACCCGAGCTCCAGCGTTTCTCTGTGGAGAGAGGAGAACCTTCCAGAAGAATATCCATCTCTGCAGCACTCTACCAATCAGCACATGACAGCCCACCTGGAATTTGCCAAAAGACACATTGAGGACTTTCAGACCATGAGAAACAAAATTTTCTGGTTAGATAAAACAGAGATTGAACTCTTTGGCCTGAATGGCAAGCGCCATGTCTGGAGGAAATCCGGCACCGCTCATCACCTGGCCAATACCACCCCTACAGTGAAGCGTGGTGGTGGCAGCATCATGCTGTGGGGATGTTTTTCAGCGGGAGGAACTGGGAGACTAATCGGGAACGAAGGAAAGATGAATGCAGAAATGTACAAAGACATCCTTGATGAAAACCTGCTCCAGAGCGCTTTGGACCTCAGACTAGGGCAAAGTTTCATCTTTTAACAGGACAATGACCCTAAGCACACAGCCAAGATAACAAAGTAGTGGCTATGGGACAACTCTGTTAATGTCCTTGAGTAGCCCAGCCAAAGCCCTGACTGATTCAACATCTCTGGAGAGATCTGAAAATGGCTGTGCACCAACGCTCCCCATCCAACCTGATGGAGATTGGGAGGACCTGCAAAGACTGTGGATGCTTATGTACATGGGATTTATTTTTATTACATTTGAAAAGATTTCAAACAAACTTCTTTCACGTTGTCATTATGGGGTATTGTTTGTAGAATTTTGATGAAAATAATTAAGATGTAAGGGTTGTTTTTGTTTTTTTTGTTTTTTCTTCAGTATCGAAAAACACCTGAGCCTCGACCAACTCTGTGACGTCAGCGGACAGCAGACTTCAGCCCGCTCTCTGCGTCACAGGAGTGCAGAACGAACTGCATCCTGTGATCCACAGGAGAAGTACAGCCAAATGGGCTTTGGCTGTACTTCTGCTTTTATTTGAATCTATTTTGGAATGAAGCTGTAACATAACAAAATGTGGAAAAAGTGAAGCGCTGTGATTACTTTCTGGATGCACTGTACATACAAATAATGTAGTTTTATTGATCCAATTTTAAAGATCTGTAACTTTTGAAATTTAATTAATTGGTCTCCTTGGTGCACATTATGACACTAATATAATTTATCAAAAATGTTCAATTTTAAAGTTGTCTTTTTCCACCTAAATATATTGGCCTTGTTTTGGCTTGAGCAGTGATGGGATTTTATGTAGGTGTATTCCTTCTAAACTCCCTTTTTCCCCATCTTTCAGAGCTAGTTCCACTCCTTCGCCCCTGCTGGTAGATTTGTAGCGCACATATTCCCAACCAATGGTTTGTGTGCTGTAAAGAGTATTTACATAGAGTACGCATGGGGTGTGCCAGATGTACCTGGGCAGTCACCCCATTCGCAATGGCTTGTGGCCTCCCTGTCACATTCGGTTTTAGACCTGGACAGGAGGGGTGGCACATACTGGAATGGATCCTCTCCATTTTCCTCCTGCAGCCACTGAAAGCCCGCTTCTCCGCTACCTCTCGTTGATATTCAATGGCTGCAGGAGGAAAATACAGGGATAAGCTCCCGTAAATGCTGCCCCCAAAGCATTTACCTGTCAAGGTTACTCTTCCTTCTTTGCTTTCCCCACACTCCACCCTGAAGTATCCCCCGCAGGGATGTTTCAGGATGGAAAGCGGGGAAGGGGCTGGTAAATATGTAATTTACCAGCCCCTGCCTTTTCTGAAAGAACACGGTGAGCGATCGGTACCACCGATCTCTCACTGTGTTCATTTACAACTGAAGCATAGTAAATTATAGCTTTTGTACCTCCCACATCACTTTCTCTTGCTTTTATTCATATCCCTTGAAATTTTCCACATTTTGTCATGTTACAACCAAAAACGTATATGTGTTTTATTGGGATTGTATGTGATAGACTAACACAAAGTGGCACATAATTGTGAAGTGGAAGGAAAATGATAAATGTTTTTTTCAAACTTTTTTTTTTTTTTTTTTTTTTTTTTTACAAATATCTGAAAGTGTGGCGTGCATTTGTATTCAGCCCCCCTGAGTCAATACTTTGTAGAACCACCTTTTTAACTGCAATTACAGCTGCAAGTCTTTTTGGGGATGTCTCTACCAGCTTTGCACATCTAGAGTGACATTTTTGCCCATTCTTCTTTGCAAAATAACTCAAGCTCTGTCAGATTGGATGGAGAGTGTCTGTGAGCAGCAATTTTCAAGTCTTGCCACAGATTCTCAATTGGATTTAGGTCTGGACTTTGATTGGACCATTCTAACACATGAATATGCTTTGATCTAAACCATTCCATTGTAGCTCTGGCTGTATGTTTATGGTCGTCCTGCTGGAAGGTGAACCTCCACCCCAGTCTCAAGTCTTTTGGAGACTCTAACAGGTTTTCTTCTAAGATTGCCTTGCATTTGGCTCCATCCATCTTCCCATCAACTCTGACCAGCTTCCCTGTCCCTGCTAAAGAAAAGAATCCCCACAACATGATGCTGCCACCACCATGTTTCACGGTGGGGATGGTGTGTTCAGGGTGATGTGCAGTGTTAGTGTTCTGCCATTTCTTTCAACAATGGCTTTCTTTTTGCCACTCTTCCATGAAGGCCAGATTTGTGGAATGCACACCTAATCGTTGTCCTGTGGACAGATTCTCCCATCTGAGCTGTGGATCTCTGTAGCCCCTCCACAGTTACTATGGACCTCTGGTCTGCTTCTCTGATGCTCTCCTTGCCCGGCCTGTCAGTTTAGGTGGACGGCCATGTCTTGGTAGGTTTGCAGTTGTGCCATACTCTTTCTATTTTCAGATGACGGTTTGAACAGTGCCCTGTGAGATGTTCAAAGCTTTAGATTTTTTTTTTATAACCTAACCCTGCTTTCAACTTCTCCACAACTTTATCCCTGACCTGTCTGGTGTGTTCCTTGGTCTTCATGATGGTGTTTGTTCACTAAGGTTCTCTAACAAACCCCTGAGGGCTTCACAGAACAGCTGTATTTATCCTGAGACTAAATTATACACAGGTGGACTCTATTTACTAATTAGGTGACTTCTGAAGGCAATTGGTTCCACTAGATTTTAGTTAGGGGTATCCGAGTAAAGGGGGCTGAATACAAATGCACGCCACACTTTTCAGATATTTATTTATAAAACATTTTGAAAACTATTTTTATAATTTTTCTTCCACTTCACAATTATGTGTCACTTTTTGTGTTGGTCTATCACATAAAATCTCAATAAAATACATTTACAATTTTGGTTGTAACATGACAAAATGTGGAAAATGTCAAGGGGTATGAATACTTTTTAAAGACACTTTAAATGCAATTTATACACATTCAGAATATCTAATTTGCCTTTGAACCCAGAGATTTATAGTTTTTCTGAATGTACCTAAACACAGGTTAATACAGTGTGAATTATAACCTGTAAAATCATTAAATATGTGTTCAGAAATGTCCTTTTAAACCCATGTATAGTACAACTCATGTGCATGAGGCCTGACTCTTGAACCAACACACATGTAATACACCTCACCCTAGCTTCTTACTAATCCTGTTCCAGGGCAGAGTCCTGTGTAGTGTTTTCTTCTCTGTGAGCAAAAATCCTCCTTGGCGTTGGTTGAGCCTGCTCCCTTAGACCTCATTAATTTGTATGGAGTGGGTAAGGAGCTCCAATATTTAGGAGGGACCCACATATAGGTGATCCACGCACAGGTGCAGCTTGCAGGAAGAGGATTGTTGCACAGGATGTGGTGTTGATGCCGGGTAAATAAGAAGCTGGGGAAGGGGCTGTTAATGCAGGTTATTACAAGAGGGGTGAGGATTTGAGCATTAAAATGCAGTCCTTCTAAGACCATATGGGAGTATCATTTGGGTTTATATTGTATTTATTACTTGTGTAGACATTGCAGTTGGATTCTTGTGCTATATTTGATAAGTTTTCATACATTTTATAAAAAAAACAAAACAAAAAAAAAAAAAAACCTGTCCTTTTAAGATTATGGGGTACTTGTTAAACTTTTGCTTTTTACCATGGTGTACATATCCACTTCAATAAAGGTGAGTGGTGGAGGGAAGCTGTGTGGTGACGTACGGCTTTTAGCAGGACAGAGATCCTCTCATCACAGTAGTCATTGCTTCCTTTGGTGTTGCAATATGGCCGCACTCTGGTGCATTAGGAACAACAGGCCAAACAGGGCAACTTTACTACTTGTGAAAATAAATGAATGCACCGCACTAGGTGCTAAATATTATTAAACAGATAACATATAATTTTATGACAAAACTGTAGTCACATTAAAGAGGGAGTCCACCTAAAAAAAAAAATTATTAAAAGCCAGCAGCTACAAATACTGTAGCTGCTGACTTTTAATAAATGGACACTTGCCTGTCCTTGAGTCCAGCGATGTTGGCAGCCGAAGCCGATCGATGGCTCGGCTGCTGCCGCCGCCGTTCTCTTTGAGGGAGTCAGGAAGTGAAGCATTGCGACTTCACTTCCCGGTTCCCTACTGCACATGCGTGAGTCACGCTGCACGTCCTAAGTGATCCCCGCTATCTCCTGGGACCTGTGTGTTTCCCAGCCAACGGGGGGGGGGAGGGGGGGTGACTCCCGCGCGAGTCTATTCCAGGAAGTGGGTGCAAATGCCTGTAGTAGACAGGTATCTCCACCCCCCTCTCCCCTGAAAGGTGCCAATTGTGGCACCGGAGGGGGGGGGGGGGGGAATCAGATGAGCGGAAGTTACACTTTTGGGTGGAACTCCACTTTAATAACAGTCCCAATCCAGTGATAATTGCTGCTCTTGCTCAAAGATAACGAAATCCGTGTTTCTTGGTGCTTCAATATGGACCAACTATCTCTAGTTTGGTCAGATAAGCATGTGGGGAGTCCCCTGAAGATTTTCTTAGGCTGACGATTTTTGGAGTGGATTTACCTCATGCAAGTAGATATGAAAGAAGGGACTTCATTGCGCAATATTGTTTAGAAAGTTTTATTTAAAATTTTAAAATCAAAGTAGTTGAACTCACATGTAAGGATGCCTGTGGCCTGGTACCCGGTGTGAACAGCAGGTGATTTTTTTCGGGGAAATTGGCCCATAAACAATGGTATACTGCTGCCGCAGTAGTTGCTCGAATCCCTGAAACAAATGGTGGGCGGAAGTGTGTCACGATGACATGATCAAGCCTGGACGCGTTTCAGCCAATCAAATGGGCCGTCATCAGGAAGCTCTAATTCTGCCATCTTGGTTAAGGGCATTTATACCCTTACCATGGATCACATGACTAGATCTATCCAATAGTAATTTCATTTATTTTACTTCTTTACAACTTCACTACTTCCCTTAACAACCAATCCACATTCCCCTCTGTTTTGTATTTTTAGCACAGTTTTTGCCTTTTTGCCAGTGATTTTTATTTTATTTTTTTATTTCTCTTTATTGCTTCAGGTGGCTGTGCAGCACATCTGCAAAACTTGGCAGGTTGTGGCAGTAATTCCATGGCTGAAGACATCCTGTCTGAGGAGCCGCACACAGTGCTGGTAGAGTTCTCTTCAGTGGTTGCTGACACTCAGGAATATATTATTGAGGTAACTGTCTAGCATAAGACAGGGCACACTGGAAGGCTATTTATGAGGATTTGGGAATTATTGGCTTGTGATAGCACAGTAACAGAATGAACCATACAACTGTGGACTTTTTAAGGTGTCCAACCTTAGAAGTCCATCTTTTGTATGGTTTGTTGTGATTTCTAAATTAGGAATGTGGTGCTCAGGATAACACAAATCTATCTTTGATAGCACAGCAACAGTTTGTTTTCCAGGGGTTTGGGATATGCTGAAGCAGCAGCTAGGATGGTCCGGCAGCTTTAGCCTGTTGTAGGTATAGTCATGATTTCACAGCACCAACTTGGAGGAACTGCAGTCTGCTCACATAATTTGTAATAAAAACAGCTATGCAATTCTGCAGCTTCCCTCCAACCACTTTGCATATTATTTTCTATATACTGTGATTCTGTACTTGCCAAATAAGCTGCAGAAATCTCCCTCCACTGAGTCTGGCTGCATCCATTTTAACTGTGGGCAGCTGAAGCTGCTGCCTGTTCACTTCCTGGATTTACGCAGACATACAGAGGCACACCTCCAGTTCTGCAGCCCTGCAGCTTTCATTGGCCCTTTTAATGACTCCCTCCCCCTCCCTTCCTGGCAAACTCTCAGGAGAGTGAGAAAGAGCTGTGCATGATGTCATAAGCCTAGGCTAATGACCAGACAAACAGGAAGTGGGCTGTATTTACTGGCAGAAAAAAAAGTTTTACTATCCAAAGTTAAAACAACAAAGGCAGATTTAATAGATGGAAAGTTGAAATGAATGACTGAAGGTCCGCTTTAAGCACTTAATGATCAGGGACATACCCTTTGGACTTCAAGCGTTTATACCGGGATGATGCCAGGCATCATCCCGGTATTGTGGTTAACGTGATCAGTACGAAAAGATTATAGAAAATAATAGATACACCACTACAATTTGTAACATTGCTCAAGCCCACCTTGCAGCCTTTTTGGAGAACCGGGTATTTATCGCTGTGACTGTAATTTCATTAGGCCAGTAGATGGGTAGCCAAACATTGTTGAACAGTGGGGAAAGTCTGGTTATGCACAGGAATCATGAGTATCCATTCTTTTTTTTTTTTTTTTTTTAACTTTAGGTACAGTATAGCAAAGGCTTCTTTTAAATGACTCAGTCACTGCAGTTCTATTTTTTTGTCTTGACATAGGCGACCTCTGAAGATTTCGAGACCAGTGAGGCTGCTGAGCTACTGCAGAGCACAGGAACACACCAGGTGAGTTGTATGCAAAATTTACATTGAAGATGATGAATCGGCCAACCCTTCACTACCAGCGTATGCAAGATCTCCAAGTGTCATCCTTTCGCAATACAGGCAGGATCTATCTTCATTTACAGTGGGTATAGAAAATAATCACACCCCCTTTAAAATCACATTTTGTTGGTTTGCAGCTTGAAATGAAGACTCAGTTTTTGTTTTTATCCAGCTGTAATTGCTCAGTGCAACTTATAACATCCAAGTGAAAGATACAACCCCAACCTGCCAGAAAAAATTCAAAAACCGAACCAGAGTTGGAAAAAGGATCACCCCCTTGTCAGTATTTTGTTGAAACACCTTTTGTTTTGATTCCAGCCTTTAGTCTGTTGGAATATGTGTCTACTAACTTTGCACATCTAGACTTTACAATATTTGCCCACTCTTCTTTGCAGAACTGCTCAAGTTCGGTTACATTTGATGGTGACTGTTTGTAGACTGCAGTCTTTAAGTCAAAACAAAAATTAGGTCTGTCTTCATTTAGGCTGCAAAGCAACAAAATGTGATTATTTTCTATACCCACAGTATTTCCACTTTGCAGCACCCCATTTTCCCATGTCCAAAAGCACTTGCCAATATAAGACACAAATTCATGTAGCCTTGTATTTTTAAATCTCTGTTTCTCAGTGGCGTCTCCAGCTTTCATATTTAGGGGGGGCACATGGGGGGACAGGGACAAAAATAGGGGGGCAATATAAAATGCAGATAGATAGATAGATCTATATATATATTTTATCTATCCTGGGGCCCTTTACCCCTTTACTACGATCCCACAACGGGTCCTATATGTCACCAGCATACCAAGAAAATATAAGGGTCCAAAGCAGTGGGAGAACTATCAGGGTTGCAAAGGTTGTCTTGCCTCCGGGCCCTGGTGTTCTGTCACTGTGGGGTTTCCCAGCCTCCTCTTGCTGTCCTGCCCCTGTTATTGACAGCGCTGGTCTGGCTTTTCTTGGAATTTACAGGCTTGTTCTCCTGTCCTAAGGACGGGAGAAATCAGTCTGTTTTTTCAGTAACTGAGAGTCCTGGTGGAGTCCTTCCTGCAACTCGCTCTTCTCCCTGCCAATGAGGATGCAGGGGAAGGAGCAGATCGGGCGGCCGTGGTTGTGTGAGCGCTTGGGAGGAATCACCTGCAGGAGCTGACTGGGGACATTCTCCCTCTCAATAGAGACTGTGTTACCCCAGCGGTGGCCCGAGTAAGATGCAGCACATCCGATATGAATACAAACAAAAAGAAATTGCCTTTTTGTAAAAAAAAATTAAAAAAAAAAAAAAATTTTTTTTTGGGGGGGCACATGGTGGGGCCCAGCATAATGTTGGGGGGGTCAGGGCCCCCTCTGGCCCCCCCTAGGGTCGCCATTGCTGTTTCTCAATCTTTTACGTGCAAGGGTGCCATTTATTCTTAATAGTACCCCACACATTGGCAAATGCAGTGCGTTTTTGGCGTGGTGTGATTTTTCAAAAAAAGATTGGCAACTTGATTCCCCACATTTTTGTAGGTAATGAAGCCTTTGAAATGAATAGACTATCTACACGCAGCTGCGTACTATGGGGCACTCCAGCTGGTAGCCACATGTGATGGGTCGCCATATGTGACGAAACAGGGGCACTGTGCGTCCATAGACACACAGATCGCATCTTGGCCCTGCTCCATCCTCACTGGCTGTGAATGCACATTGCTGGCTCAAGATAGGGCGCAGGTAAGTATAAGGGGCGGCTGCGTTCAAAGTTTGTGTTTTTTTTTTTTTTCTATTTAATGCAGAGAATTTAATTAAAGTGGTTGTAAAACAGAAAAAATGCAGATTTGTACCTTTTTATTGAGTGCCCCTCGGCGCTCATATTTTTACCTGCCGTTCTCCTCTCCCGATCTGACAACTACAGCGGGACCAGCTGAAAATCCCCTGCTGATGTCAGCCGGGAGGAGAATAGCAATGGGCGGTCACGTGAGCGCCGAGGGGCGCTCTGAAATAAGGTACAAATCGGCATATTTTTTTTTAGAAAGCACATACACTGGGGCACATTACATTCTCTAACACAGGGGATTGTATGAACATAAAGTTATTTTAGCTGCAGGAGGGGCAGGGAGTAGATCAGGAGAGACTAGCTGGCAGGGAGGGAGGGGGAGAGAGGGAGCAAGGAGAGAGACAGTGGGATGACAAAGACATGTAAACTGACCACGGTGTCGGGGCTCAGCAGCCATGATAAACGTGGTCAGTTTACAGAGGGGGAGGCAGCACCAGTCAGGATCAGCCAGGTATTTTAGATGATACAATGGGCCAAATTACAAAGCACAAGCACTGTGCTGTTTATGCTTTTAAAAGAACAGGATCAATTAATTTTTCTTTTTTTAGGGTTACAACCGTATTTTAAAAAGGCTGGAGGATTCCCCCAGCGGATACCATCTATAGTTAGAATTAAGAATATTCTGTTTTGACAGGTGAACAGCCATATATTGAAGGTGGTCCAGCAGATAGTGAACACAGCCAGTCCTGGCCAGCAGATCATCGTACAGAATCTAACACTGGATGACAGCACTGAGCCCTGTATAGAGGAGGTCCCCACTACAGACACTATTACTATAGCAACTCCAGAATCTCTGACTGAACAAGTGGCCCTGACTTTGGCCTCAGCTGTTGGAGACGGGACATTGATAACAAGTGAAGCCGCTGCCAGTGAGGATGTTATTGTGCCGGAGGAAGTGGTAATACCCGAGGAATTGGCGATGCCGGAGGAAGTGGTGACACAAGAAGATCTGGAAATGGAGCAAAATGAAGAATTTGTTATCACCACAGTACATGAAGAGGTGGAGGTCCAAACTGTGATTGTGTAGCTGATTGCTGCTTTCTGTGTTGCAAAGAAACAGGGAGCAAAATACTGTCTGGTGTGGCCAGCAACGGATAGTATACATTTTCAGCCACTAGATGGTGCTGTGACTGGGAATGTCAGGCACTATAGAGTGTACAGGAAAACCCATTACAGGGTTCTTCCTTCTCTAAATCACTGGTGCAGAACTGTGAACTGTTTTCACACACTTCCTGGCCTTCTCAGGCCTTTTGGCAAAAGTCATGTGGAATGTTAGAATGGTAGTTGTGCCTTGAAACTTTGCTTCTGAATTGCCTCTTGTACATGGACTCTAAAATCTACTGATAAATACTTTTGTGGGTAGCTGCACCCAGGTCTTTCTCACATTGAGAAGTCTGCAGCTTTTATAAGCATAAATGAAGGCTGCAAATTGCTGGGCCTTTGTGGGTTGTGGTGGATCCCCTCAGCAACCACTGGAAGGCTTTCTTTTGATTTGTGTGCAGGCAAAATTATTGTATGGCCACAATTAAACAAGAATTTCAGGTTAAAGAAGAGGCTGAATATGTTTTTGAAATGGACTGCACTCCAGCGAGGAATCATGTGTTCATTTTTGCACCTCTTGAGCAACTGTCAGGTCATCTAGCCAGAAAGTTAAACCAGATCTGGCCTACAGTGCCTAAGCCCTAAGGTATCAACATTGGTGAAGTGCAGGCCTCTTCATGTGTCTTTACTGGATGAAAGGAGCCTTAGATTTGTTAGGATCCAAGGGGTGCTACAACCAAACTGATACTTTCAATACTAAAACAGGGACTGCAAGGTGTCTGCATTTAGGCACTTTTTGGGTCAGGTCTTAATGGCGATACTGTCCCAATATCTATCCACCAACTTGGATGATCTAATCCTACACTGGAGAATAAGTTGTAGAATAGTCAGACTCAATATGGAAGAGTAATATTTCAGTCATTATTGTTTGGAATGAAAGCCAGCTTCAACCACTTTGTTCTCTTAAAAATTGAAAAATGTTACGCATTGTTATCTAGAAAGTTTTGCAATGGTGAGGATTTAAACCTCTGTAAGGCCCCTTTCACACGGATGTACCAGTCTAGATTCATCTGTCAGTTTTCCAGACGGATCCAGACTGAACACAATGTATGTCTATAGGTTGGTGGATGTAAAGGGATGACCAGTCATTTACATCAGCCTACCTCCCTGTCCGTTCAGGTCCATTTTTTTTTTATTTTTTTTAAGAGGTGCACCAAATGAAAATTTTGATGCTGAAACCCAAACCCAAAATGCAGGATGGACTTGTCTGAAACCGAAGTGGAAAATGAGTTTTTTAAAAAAAATATACATTTTTATATAAAATTGTATTATATTCGACTTTTTAATTAATATCATGAATTTAAATGAATATGAATTTCTCGGCCAATATTGGCACCTTTTTAGCACAAGAAAAGCTCAAGAAAAATGCATCCCTTTTAAATTCTGTGTATGTCTACACACTGGTCCATTGCGCTTCCATTGTGCTGTTAAAAAAAATCTTGCTTGCTGCATTTTTGGTCCGTTAAAAAATCTGCACCTGAAATGCATTGAAAACGCAGGAAGAGCGCATCAATAACGCACCTGTGTTAAATTTTTGATGGGGTCTTTGAGTCACATGACCTATGAAAAACACACCATAAGCATAGCAAAATTGCCTGCGTTTTTGGCACCATTATCGGCACCTTTTTCTCTATCGGCAAAATGTGGAAAACACAATTTTCGGCCACTAAAATTTTGGAGCATCTCTGGTTGTGTTTTTTTTTTTTTTTTATATATGAACAAGGCTGTGTCCTTTTTTGTTTAGGTGGATCTGATCAGATATAAACAGATGGCATCAGTTTACATCCATTACATTTATGTCAGTTTTTAGGCAAGAAACATTTTTTGTTTTTACTTTTTGTCACCTCTGATTGTCTGAAACAACTAAGAAAATATGGATGAAAAATGATAAACGGATCTGAAGTGCAAACTCCTGTAAACTGAACTGAAGATGGATGTGCAAATTGATATAAACTGAATACATTTGTTCTTTGAAAAAAATGTGAGTGACCGGGTGATGCCCATGTGAGGGACCTTAGGCCCCTTCCTCATGGGCCGGGCTCCGTTGGACTCCGCCTGTTCTTTGAGGAATCTGTCTGCTGATCCCTGCTGAGCAGGCAGAAGGCTGGTCTGTGTCTGCTCTGCTTATGTAGAGTAAACACAGCCTGCTCTCCTCTATGGGCGGTCAGATGTAAAAAGACCTGCCTGTCCATTTACACTCAACTGCCATCAATTCCGAGCCGCCAGATGTATGGGGAACGACTCTCCATCAGTCTGATTTTTAGTGGAAAGAATCGGATCAGATGTCGGCGGGGTTACCAGACACGTCCGTTCACACCCACTGCTCCATAGAGGAGACTGGAGAGTACAATCGGGCCTGCCTAAAAAACTGACAGGCGGACCCTATTGGTTCACTAGTGTTAAAGGGGCCTTGGTCTACTGTGTTTATCCCTCTTCAGACTTCCTCATCATTTAATATTTTAGTGTTAGAGGAGCAAGTGAAAGTCTCCCTATAAGGACCACACAGCCAGCAATAAAAAGTGGGGGAGGGGCAGTTACTACCTTGGCTTTACTGCTGTCGGTGTCCCTGTTGAAAAGAATTCTCACTTCTTTCCAGTCATGTGAAGGTTTTCTCAAAGGGGCAACGATAAACCGTACAGAGTTTCTAACCTTTTTTTTCCCAATGCAAGCTAAAACAAATTGGTTTAGTTGTAGATGATCTGTAACCAAAGGACAACATAACAGCTGCCATCTACTGCACATAGGTAACAAGTAAATTGCCCATATTTAATTTCCTGTATTTTTTAATATCTTGTTTTAGAGCAGTGGTTCTCAACTCCAGTCCTCAGGACCCACCAACAGGCCAGATTTTAAGTATTACCTTGGGGAGATGCAGACTAGAATACTGCAATCATTGAGCAGCAAATTATACCACCTGTGATGTATTTCAGTTATCTTGCAAACCTGGCCTGTTAGTGGGCCCTGAGGACAGGAGTTGAGAACCACTGTTTTAGAGCATCCAAAGAGCTATTTACATGGCTTCCTGTACTCCAAAGGAGTTCACAATCGAGACATTATAAACAATGTACAAATAAAATTGCTACTTATGCATATTTAACCCCTTGGAGCCAGCGCCTGCCGCCCCCTTAAGCGGTTTTACATGCTGAAGGGCGGGGCTTAAGGTCATGTGACCGCCATGATTGGCTGTCATGCATTCGGGAGTTCTTCGTTAGCTGCCATGAGCGCCCAGGGTGCATGCTCTCGGCACAGCACTGTTTGCACTAATGCATGCAAATATGTGCCAATGCCCGGCTGCCGAGAGGCCACATATTTGCATGCGGCCAGGGCCAAGGAGTAAACAAAAAATTTTTTAAAAGTCCTTTTATGTATCGGGACATTAATGCTCAATCGCCACTCAAAATCCTGAAGGCTTTTATTAATACATAACACCACTATTTTATTTCTTATAAAACATTATAATTACAATTCAAGGTTAAATGGTTCCTAGCGTGACTTCCTCCTCACGATCTATGGAAAGATCAGTGTGTGCGTCAGAAAATGTCTTATGTCTGATTCTCTGGCACAGATGGTAAGGCAGCGGGAACTGAAGGAGGAAAGGTTTGCCATGGGATCTCTGGACCAGAGAGACAAAGTTGTAAGATTTATTCATTGACTACTTTGTAGTTCCCTTGTTAAAAGTGTAGGCTGGGAGATTGCCATGAAGTGTTTATCTGCCATGCTGTGGTCTCCTTATCTGGAGAAATTGCTTCTCTCCAGTGTTGAACTAAGAGATCCCATTTTGCCATTGTATTGCCAAGCTGGGTTTAGATGAAGTAACCAGTTATGGCCTGAATATACAAGAGTGTAGCATTTTATTTAAAGGGCAACTCCAAAAATTCCTGATCAAGATTAGGAGAGTATGACTTAAGTTGCTGTTATCAGGACCACTTATGGCCTAATGACTGAAAAGTGACCCATGTGGGGGGGCCCTTGTGTTCAGGGGCCATGAAATGTGGAAAATCTCTGCAGTGGGGCACTAAAGGAGGTGTAATGCTTTCATTACACTCGCCTGCCATCAATCCAGACATGGGAAGTGCTCTGGCTGTCTTTTTTTTAAGTATCAGTCTATCTTATGTTTTATTAGGAAGTCCCTCCAGCACATTTGCCCTTTGTGATATCACTCGTTTCTTCAAAATAGGTAAATGGTTGAAAGCCCTAGAATAATCCAATAGAGCCTCTGCCTACAAACCCCTGTAGCTTCTGCCTTCATCTTATTATAAGTTAATTTTACACTGCAGCTGGTGTGCAGTGTAAAGTGCTCTGGTCTTTGAGCAGCCAAATGGTCCGGGGCTTAAGTGGTTAAGAGGATACAAAGTGTTCCCTGAATGATGTCTCTGCTGACTGAGGGACCTCCTGTGTTCACAATGTGGAAGGGCAGCCGCTCAGCACAGGACCCAGAAGTCAATGGAGTTCCCTGTAGTAGCAGTGTCTACTATGTTGCAGCTTTCAGGGGTATCCCACAGGTATGGCACATACATGCATACATTGCTTCAAGCTGGACCAGTGTAACTGTAAAAATTGCCATACCCAAACTTCAGCTTTAAAAGGTGTAGGATCCATGACTGTTATGCTGATCCTGATCTCAGTATCTAGCAAAGGAAAGAAGATGGCATGCAAACTTTATTTGTTGTATGTGGATTCCAAAACAGCTACATACAAGTTATTAATGCAAGGATCAGGATTTATTATTATTATACAGGATTTATATAGCGCCAACAGTTTGCGCAGCGCTTTACAACATCGGGGAAGACAGTACAATTACAATACAATTCAATACAGGAGGGATCAGAGGGCCCTGCTCGTTAGAGCTTACAATCTAGAAGGTTAGGATGAGACTGTTTTGAGGCCCACACATGAGCAATGGCAGCTCCCTTATTTATGCCCTCACAGGTTCACTTTACAGAAATCCACTGCTGCCTCCTCAAAGAATTCACTTTTTGTAATGATGAGTATTCAGAGCGCTTCACCTTTTCCACATTTTGTTATATTACAGCCTTATTCCAAAAAAGATTACATTTATTATTTTTCTGAAAATTCTACAAACCATACCCCATAATGACAATGTGAAAGAAGTTTGTTTGAAATCTTTACAAATTTAGTAAAAGTAAAAAGCCAACAAATCACAGATACATAGTATTCACAGCCTTTGCCATGACACTCAAAATTGAGCTTAGTTGCATCCTGTTTCCTCTGATCATCCTTGAGATGTTTCCACAACTTGATTGCAGTCCACCTGTGGTAAATTTAGTTGCTTGGACATGATTTGGAAAGGCGCACACCTGTCTATATAAAGGTCCCACAGTTAACGGTGCATGTGAGAGCACAAACCAAACCATGAAGACCAAGGAATTGTCTGTAGACCTCCGAGACAGGATTGTATTGAGGCACAGATCTGAGGAAGGGTACAGAAAAAATTCTGCTGCATTTGAAGGTTCCAATGAGCACAGTGGTTTCCATCATCCGTAAATTAAAGAAGAATGGAACCACCAGGACTCCTAGAGTGGGCCATCCGGCCAAACTGAACAATCAGGGGAGAAGGGCCTTAGTCAGGGAGGTGACCAAGGACTCGATGGTCACTCTGACAGAGCTCCAGCGTTTCTCTGTGGAGAGAGGAGAACCTTCCAGAAGAACAACCATCTCTGCAGCACTCCATCAATCGGGCCTGTATGGCAGAGTGGCCAGACGGAAGCCACTCCTCAGTAAAAGGCACATGACAACTCACCTGGAGTTTGCCAAAAGGCATCTGAAGGATTTGGACTATGAGAAACAAAATTCTCTGGTCTGATGAAACAAAGAACTCTTTTTAGCCTGAATGACATGCATTATGTTTGGAGTAAACCAGGCACCGCTCATCACCTGGCCAATACCATCCCTACAGTGAAGCATGGTGGTGATGGCGGCATCATGCTGTGGGGATGTTTTCCAGTGGCAGGAACTAGGAGACTAGTCGGGATTGAGGAAAAGATGAATGCAGCAATTTACAGAGACATCCTTGATGAAAACCTGCTCCAGAGCACTCTGGAACTCGGACTGGGGCAAAGGTTCATCTTCCAACAGGACAACGACCCCAAGCACACAGCCAAGATAACGAAGGAGTGGCTACGGGACAACTCTGTGAATGTACTCGAGTGGCCCAGACTTGAACCCGATTGAACATCTCTGGAGAGATCTGGAAATGGCTGTGCACCGTTACTCCCCATCCAACATGATGGAGCTTGAGAGGTTGTGCAGAGAAGAATGGGAGAAACTGCCCAAAAAAAGGTGTGCCAAGCTTGTAGCATCATACTCAAAAAAGCTTGAGGATGTAATTGGTGCCAAAGGTGCTTCAACAAAGTATTGAGCAAAGGCTGTGAATACTGATGTACAGGGGATTTTTGTTTGTTTTTTTATTTTTAATAAATTTACAAAGATTTAAAAAAAACTTCTTTCACGTTGTCATTATGGGGTATTGTTTGTAGAATTTTGAGGAAAATTATTTAATACATTTTGGGAAAAGGCTGTAACAGAACAAAATGTGGAAAAAGTGAAGCACTGTGAATACTTTCCGGATACACTGTATGTGCATAGTGTTGGTCTCTTTGGGGGGAGATTTACGAAATCTGGGGGTGCAAAATTTGGTGCAGCTCTGCATAGTAACCATTTGGCTTCCAGGTTTTATTGTCAGCTTAATTGAACAAGGTGAAGTTAGAAGCTGATTGGCTACCATGCACAGCTGCACCAGATTCTGTGTGCACCAGTTTTAGTAAATCTCCCCCTTTTGTGACCACCGTGTATTTAAAGTGGGGTTCCACCCAAATTTTGAACAATATCTGTATGTATTCTCTTCCTTGCCTAGATGCTGACATGCCGTTTAAACAAATTTAAATCGCTGTAATTACTTTTTATTTTTCTATTCTTCTTTGCACTTCCTGGTTCTCCTCCCGTGGGAGTAGGCGTGTTTCTAGCCTCTCCCAGACTCCTGGGAGCTAGTCTCAGGCTTCCCAGGATGCCACTGAGCATGTGCGGGAACGAGCGGTGAATGCTGGGAGCACAGCATTCACCACATCCAGGAAATAAATGCTTGTGGGCTTCAAATGCCCACAATGAAGATGGAAACCGCCTGCAGTGAATAATATAAGTTATTCTTTCCAACGAAATCTGACACAGGCGGACATATTACACACAATATGTCAGTATGTAATGCTGAGAAGAAAAGTTTGTGAATGAACTCAAAAAAGAAAAAAACATAGATAGGTGGACCCCCGCTTTAACTTTTGACTGCTGCAAGAGGCACATGAATGACAATGGAGTGGGAAGGATTTCCCCTATTGGAAGATTTTCTCCTCTTTCAGTCCTAGTGGCAGTTATTACCAGGGCAAAGCTAGAGAGAGTGAAAGGGCTTGTGTCAATGGCAGCAGTAGACTTGTATAGCAACGCAATATCTACCTGAGGGGAATTTAAAGCCAATCAACACAGGCCCCCACAGCAATTAAAAAAAATATATCAGAAAAAAATTGGTCTTGGCTTCAGATATATTTTAGGCGGTGTTCACACTTATGCAATTGCAGACATCGCATGTGATTCGCACTGCATTCCTGTGCATATCACATGCGATGTCTGATGTGAATTCAGCCATACAGTTGTATGAAAATGGGCCATAAGTTTTTATTGGTTTCAGTTTAATTTGGTGATGGGGGACTGCAATGTGTGCTTTTTAAGACCAACTCCACCCAAGCCTAATTTCATCTCTAGTGGCAAGCAGATGTTTTTATTGCGCACTTTAAAAAAAAAAAAAAAAAAAAGTGCTAATAACAATGAATTTCCACCGCAAGTGCAATGCACTCCGGTGTGAATGCAGCCTACGAGAAAAGTGAAGCAGAACAGGGATTATCTCACCACCACAATCCTGAAAGCACCCAAATGTCACACATAGGGTGACCACATTTCCAAACTGACATTCAGGGACACCCCCCCCAAAAAAAGATGATTTTTGACAAATTTTTTTAGCCGATTTTTGGGGTAGGGCGTACGAAATCAGCGGGCCCGTGTGCAAGATCAAAAGTGGGCCCTAGGCATCAAGAACAACAACAATATGGTGCGCAAAGCGCGTCGTAATGAACTGTGGACATGTCTTAAATTGCACTAAATATTGGCTTAAAGGGGGTGTTCTTAAAGAGAGTCTGAGATGACTTGTATAGTGCAGAATGTGGTAATGTTAAATAGGGAATGCAGAGTGTATGGAGGGGGGTAATATGTACAGGAGAGGAGTGTGGAATGTATGGCGGTGGGTAATATGTACAG
Organism: Lithobates septentrionalis; assembly: GCA_037952835.1. NCBI lineage: Eukaryota > Metazoa > Chordata > Amphibia > Anura > Ranidae > Lithobates > Lithobates septentrionalis. The sequence goes on from JBBDGP010002190.1 coordinate 53,780, forward strand.
GAGAGGAGTGCGGAATGTATGGCGGGGGGTAATATGTACAGGAGAGGAGTGCGGAATGTATGGCGGTGGGTAATATGTACAGGAGAGGAGTGCGGAATGTATGGCGGTGGGTAATATGTACAGGAGAGGAGTGCGGAATGTATGGCGGTGGGTAATATGTACAGGAGAGGAGTGCGGAATGTATGGCGGTGGGTAATATGTACAGGAGAGGAGTGCGGAATGTATGGCGGTGGGTAATATGTACAGGAGAGGAGTGCGGAATGTATGGCGGTGGGTAATATGTACAGGAGAGGAGTGCGGAATGTATGGCGGTGGGTAATATGTACAGGAGAGGAGTGCGGAATGTATGGCGGTGGGTAATATGTACAGGAGAGGAGTGCGGAATGTATGGCGGTGGGTAATATGTACAGGAGAGGAGTGCGGAATGTATGGCGTAGGGTAATATGTACAGGAGAGGAGTGCGGAATGTATGGCGGTGGGTAATATGTACAGGAGAGGAGTGCGGAATGTATGGCGGTGGGTAATATGTACAGGAGAGGAGTGCGGAATGTATGGCGGTGGGTAATATGTACAGGAGAGGAGTGCGGAATGTATGGCGGTGGGTAATATGTACAGGAGAGGAGTATGGAGTGTATGGCGGGGGGTAATATGTACAGGAGAGGAGTGCGGAGTGTATGGCCGGGGGTAATATGTACAGGAGAGGAGTGCGGAGTGTATGGCGGGGGGTAATATGTACAGGAGAGGAGTGCGGAGTGTATGGCGGGGGGTAATATGTACAGGAGAGGAGTGCGGAGTGTATGGCGGTGGGTAATATGTACAGGAGAGGAGTGCGGAATGTATGGCGGGGGATAATATGTACAGGAGAGGAGTGCGGAGTGTATGGCGGGGGATAATATGTACAGGAGAGGAGTGCGGAGTGTATGGCGGGGGGTAATATGTACAGGAGAGGAGTGCGGAATGTATGGCGGTGGGTAATATGTACAGGAGAGGAGTATGGAGTGTATGGCGGGGGGTAATATGTACAGGAGAGGAGTGCGGAGTGTATGGCGGGGGGTAATATGTACAGGAGAGGAGTGCGGAGTGTATGGCGGGGGGTAATATGTACAGGAGAGGAGTGCGGAGTGTATGGCGGTGGGTAATATGTACAGGAGAGGAGTGCGGAATGTATGGCGGGGGATAATATGTACAGGAGAGGAGTGCGGAATGTATGGCGGGGGATAATATGTACAGGAGAGGAGTGCGGAGTGTATGGCGGGGGGTAATATGTACAGGAGAGGAGTGCGGAATGTATGGCGGGGGATAATATGTACAGGAGAGGAGTGCGGAGTGTATGGCGGGGGGTAATATGTACAGGAGAGGAGTGCGGAATGTATAATGGTGGGTAATATGTACAGGAGAGGAGTATGGAGTGTATGGCGGGGGGTAGTTAGCGGAGAGAGGAGGAAGAGGAGTGCAATATCACCTCCTGATAGTCTGTCAGCCACTGCTAATCCACTTTGGTGGTGGGGCACTCCGAAGGATGTAAGGGGGCACTCCGAAGGATGTAAGGGGGAACTCCGAAGGATGTAAGGGGGAACTCCGAAGGATGTAAGGGGGAACTCCGAAGGATGTAAGGGGGAACTCCGAAGGATGTAAGGGGGCACTCCGAAGGATGTAAGGGGGCACCCTGGAGGTTGTAAGGGGGGATGTAATGGGGCACTCTGGCAGTACTAACTTAGTCAGAGCCCCCTTACGTCCTCCGGGGTGCCCCCTTAGTGCCTCCTTACATCCTCCTCCAGAATTTCCCTGAATCTCTAGCAAAGTTCCCAGGATTCCAGACGGTACAATTGTCCCCTCAATAGCAGCCAGTTTGTCTTTGAAGATGGGGAAGGGTGCAAGTTGTCAAAGAAGAATACTTGCGGTGATTTTGGGGGATAAGAGCATGCTGTATGTGCTAGGGGGCACACTTTGGGAGGGGAGAGAAATTGTGCTGGAAGGGGGGTTATATAAAAAATCTGACCCCCCCAGCACAATATATCTCCCCTCCTAAAGTGCCCCCCAGCACATACAGCATGCTCTCATCCCCCAAAATCACTGCAAGTATTATTTTTTGACAACTTGCCCCCTGTCTCTGCAAGTGCCAAGTATTAATATTGTGTACTAACCTCAGATCAGCACATCCCGTCCTGTTGAGTCCTGTGTCCATTCTCCTCCCCCTCCTTCTCCTGTCCGTGACATCCGAGCCGAGGAAAAGGGGGAGGGGACTTCAGTCGGTGTGTTAGTGAGAGGAGGGCAGGAGGGGGGAGGAAGAGAGAGATGCCGTACACACTGTAATCGCAGGCAGCCTGTGGGAACAGAAACACCCCACACAAGCTCCAGGCCAGTCACTGGTGCCAAGTGCGGAGCTGAAAGAACCAGCAGTGACTCCCAGCAGCACTAGCGCGGAGGAGGAAGTGAAATCTTCCTCCGCTTTCAACGCTGGGCAGTGACGTCACTGGTTGCCTGATGCCAGGCGGCTATAGCAACCAGTGATCAGGAGGAGGTGGAGGAGGTGGAAGCGGAGCCAGAGCCAGAGCCAGCGCTATGGCGGCTCGGTCCACCCCTGTTCCCAGATTGTCAGTTTCATTCCGGGACACTGTATTGTCCCGGAATGAAGCTGCCCGGGACCGGGGACAAAGATGTCAATTACGGGATAATCCCGGGCAATCCGGGACACGTGGGCAGTGGCACCCTAGTCACACATGCTTCAGCTTCCCAATACAAATGAAATCTGATTTATATGGGGGTGGTCTTAATAGCGTACCTTGTAGACCCCCACCACTTCAAATAAAATGAAACTGAAGTCAATAAAATCCCAACACGTCAGAAGAACAAAAAAACAAAACAAAACACAGTCCCCTTCCCCACGCAGGTTCAGACATGCTTGCTTAGATGAGGTCACTGAGCCTTCTTCTGGGATTCTGGGAAATCTCACTGCTGGAGTTTTCTTGTAGTTAGATTTGTATTCTTCTGCTTTGTCAGCCTTCCACAGTAAGGCCTGGTATACACTGGCTGAAAATCACCAGGTTCAACAGCAGCCGGCTGACATTCATCCCCTGTGTACAGTAGACAGAAGCCAGCTAAACGGGCATACTGGAAAAACAGCAGCTGATCAGCTTTGGCAGCGAATACTGATCGGTGTGTTCTGGTGGGGGCCATACCCCGTCAGAACGCAATTGCGCCAGGGAGGAGATCGCTGTGCTAATATCACATAATGTGTTTTTTTTTTGTTTTTTTTTCAGCCATGTTCCTTTTGCTATTTTTTGGCTTAATTTCGTACAATTGTTTTTGAGGTTCGGGGTTGCAGCACCTTGAATTTTCATGAAAGGTCTGTTTGTGGGGTTTTTAAGGGGAAATCTGCCAGGAGGGGCTATGGTCCTAATCATGACTTCACAACCTAAGGAATCACCATCTGAGATAAGGATGCAAGATGAAGTTCAGTCTCCACATGTTTGTCCTAGATCAGTGATGGTAACCTAGGTTCAGGGGTTCAATGCGTTTCTTCTATTTTACAACTGCATCTTCCTCCATGGTGTGGGGTCAGTATTGCACTGTCGGTGATATGTGGATGCCTGGATTAACTGCTGAAGACTAAGCTATATCACCCATAATAGAGTAGTGGTATATTAGGTAGACCAACAAAGCATCGGGTTTTTACAGATGCCTATGCAACCCACCATAACCTGTAGTCCGGAAGTCTCAATATGACATTTGGGGACTCTGCCTAGTACACAATATGGCCAATATTGTGTCAGCGCATAAAGGAAATGTGAAAAGCGGGGCCACTGGCTCTGCAACAGTTGTGTTTAATAAAGTTACTCTTTTACAAAAGAATGGTCTGACTCTTTCTGCGCTAACTCCAAGTATCTGAACAGATTATAGGTTCTCTCCAACAAACAATACAGTTTGTTTTATAAACGAGTATTCCAAAATTACATTTAACCAAGATGCATTTCAGTTCTGGATAGGTGCTGGCAGTTTGTATCACTCAAATGCTACATTGTGGACAGGCTGTTTCCTATGCTGCCTTTAGGTGATCCCTGAAAACGCATCTCTTTAGGTCCCTTTCACACGGGTGCCTCCGCTTGCTCAGCGGGGGCTCTCTCTGCTGATCAGGCGGATGACAGATCTGTGTGACACAGATACAGTCCTGCTCTCCTCTATGAAGCAATCAGATGGAAATAGACCACCCGTCCTATTCCCCATCCACTGGACGGATGAATAATAGGACCACCATCTGTCTGTTTTTTGCTGAAAGGATTGGATCGGATGGCAGCGGGCATGTGTCTGCAGACATCTGCTGCACCATAGCAGAGACTGGAGGATCAAATCAGGTCCGCCTGAAACACTGACAGGTGGACCTGATCAGACAGCCCGTATGAAAGGGGCCTTAGGCAGGGTTCACACTGGTACGACAAACGCTCCGACTTTGGGAGCTCATGTCGCATGATGTGTGAAAATCAATGTATCCCTATGAGAGCCGTATTAACTGGTCCGACTTTGAAAATGCTCCCTGCATTACTTTGGTCCGACTTTTATCCTACTTCAGCCCTATAAATATCATTGAAGTCGGAGCAAAGTCAGATTTCCGTCTTTACTGATGTGACTTTGGCATGCGACTTGTGCTCTGATCTTGAAGGGGAACTCCACGCCAAATTAAAAAAAAAAAAAAACTGCATGGGTTCCCCCTCCAAGAGCATACCAGGCCCTTCGGTCTGGTATGGTTTTAAGGGGAACCCCCACACAGAAAAAAAACAGACCCTTATCTGAGCACACAGCCCGGCAGGTCAGGAAAGGGGGGTGGGGACGAGCAAGCAACCTTCCTTCCTCCCTCCCGAACCGTACCCGTATCGGCCCTGTGCCCCCCACCCCAAAGCACCTTTTCCCCATGTTGATGAGGACAAGGGCCTCTTCCCGACAACCCTGGCTGTTGGTTGTCAGGGTCTGCGGGCAGGGGGCTTATCGGAATATGGAAGCCCCCCTTTAACACGGGGTGCCCCACCCTATGTGAATGAGTATCGGGTATATTGTACCCCTACCCTTTCACCTAAAAAAAAAAGTTTAAAAAATAAAACACAGTACACAGGTTTTTAAAGTAATTTATTAAGCAGCTCCGGCGTCTTCCGACTTCTCCCCGCTCTGGCTCTTTTGCCTCCTCTGCTGATGTCTTCTGCCTCTCCGGCTCTCTCTCCGGTTCTTTCACCCTCTGTCCGCTGTCTTCTGCCGGGTCTCCTCCGCTGTCTTCTCCCTCTGTTCTTCCGATGTTGACTCAACGCTCTCTTCCACTCTAATGCTGGGTGCGTGGTGTGCCCCTACTTATATTGAAAAAACAGGGGGTAGGTGCAGCGCTAAAAACAAATTAGATACCCAATATTGAAAAAAAAAGGAAATATAAAATAAAACTAAAGCACAGTCTCAAATGGAAATTCGAAAGGTGAAATAAATGGCCAATAGATGTCCGTGCAGGTATAGAGACAAAATGTCAATACGAAATTGTGAAGAAAGATCCCTCCTCCAAAAGGTTTTGCACCCAAAGTGAGTATGTAGTCTCCTTACCTGCAGAAATGACCACCAGAGCGGTCTCACCGAGCTCAGGGAATTCGGTCTCCCAAAAACCTAAATAGATGTCCCAAACTGCTGGATCCATGTCACTCAGAAACATAAACAAGAAATGCGCCCATAGTGTAGTATTTGAATGAATGATTTTTATACGCTCAAATAGATTGCACTTACAGAACAAAGACCTTTTATGCGTGGTGTGTCACAATGGATCAGGATAGCGGCGTCTCCTAGGGCTTCCTCTGCCTGCTGCTTGCTGTACCATCAATCTCCGAAGAGACAAAACGTGATGACGTCAGTATCACAGGCCTACCCTACGCGTTTCATCACAAAAGGACATCGTCGGGGGATTGGCTGCAGAGGAAGCCCGAGGAGACGCCGCTATCCTGATCCCGGTATTAGATTATTGAGTTCACTTATATGAGCACCTTTGTAGCTTTCACATCATCAGTAACTGGTGTTCAGTTTAGTACAAATTTTCTTTTGTTATACGAGTAAATTAGTGTTATTGTTATTAGAGTCCACTATTGTCAAATCTTAGGTTTGACACCAATTTATTTGCAGTTTCTCAATTTCAACTATTGGAACTCTGCCTTAGTTTTCTACTTTCAGGTTTCTTTCACAATTCCTAAATATTTAAAATTACATTTAATATTTCCTTTTCTTTTCAATATTGGGTATCTAATTTGTTTTTAGCGCTGCACCTACCCCCTGTTTTTTCTATCGATTTAAGTTTTGTATTTCAGACTTTTGGTGCTGGCAGCTTTTTTATTTGATTTATTTTAATCCTTTATATTTATTTTTAGAGCAGTGTTAACCTTCGGGTTCTTTTACTATTCCCCTACTTATATTGGCATGGTGTGGGGGTCACCCGGAGGCCCCGCCCCTTATGACGTCACTGCCCCATCATGCCCTAGGTGGTGACATAATAAGGGGTGATGTTGACACGACGCTCTCTCCCGCTCTAATGCTGGGGTGCGCAACTACTTATATTGGCATGGGGTGGGGTCACCGGAAGCCCGCCCCTATGAAGTCATCGTCTGGGGCATGATGGTGGTGACATCATAATGTTGAGTCAACATTGGGAGAAGAACAGAGGGAGAACACAGCGGATAAGACCCAGCAAAAGAGCGAGAAGATAGCGAACAGCAGGAGAAGAAACGGAGAGGGCTAGAAGACAGCGGAGAAGACGTCAGCGGAAGAGGCAGAAAAGCCGGAGAGGGGAGAAGAGATCGGAAGAGATGACGGAGCTGCCTTAATAAATTACTTTAAAAAGTACGTGTAACGTGTTTTATTTTTTACATCTTTTTTTTAGGTGAATGGGTAGGGGTACAATGTACTCCATACTCATTCACATAGGGTGGGGGCCTCCTTGTAAAAGGGGCTTCCAGATTCCGCTAAGCCCCCACCCGCAGACCCCAACAACAGCCAGGGTTGTCGGGAAGAGGCCCTTGTCCTCATCAACATGGGGACAAGGTGATTTTGGGGGTGAGGGGGCGCAGGGCCCCCCTGCCCCAAAGCACCCACCCCCATGTTGAGGGCATGTGGCCTGGTACTGTTCAGGATGGGGGGGGGGGGCACTCACTTGTCCCCACCTCCTTTCCTGACCTGCTGGGCTGTGTGCTTGGATAAGGGTCTGGTATGGATTTGGGGGGGGAACCCCAACGCTGTTTTTCGGTGTGGGGGTTCCCCTGAAAATCCATACTAAACCGAAGAGCCTGGTATGCTCTTGGAGGGGGAACCTATGCTGTTTTTTTTTTTTTTTACATTGTGCGTGAAGTTCCCCTAAAGATTCATACCAGACACAGTGCCTGGTATTGTCGGGGATTAAAGTCGGATCCCTGTACATTGACGTCGGACTTCAATTCGCAGGGCAAAGTCGGATCCAAAGTGGTACGACTGTCGTGTTGTACCAGTGTGAACCCGGGCTTAGTCAAGTCTATATAACCTTTATCCAACAACTGAATTTTACTTTTTCAAACAACTCATCCACCCACTGTTACCCTGTTTCCCCGAAATAAGACCTAGCGTGATTGTCGGCGATGGCTGCAATATAAGCCCTACCCCCCCAAATAAGCCCTAGTTAAAGTCCTTGTAGGTCTTATTTTCAGGGTAGGGCTTATTTTCGGGGAAACAGGGTAGGGCTTATTTGGGGGGTGTAGGGCTTATATTGCAGCCATCACCGACAATCACGCTAGGTCTTATTTTCGGGGAAACAGGGTACTACTACTTGTGTTACTTGTCCTTCATTTTAGATTGTGAGGTTGTTTTTTATGAACAGGGCCCTCCTCACCACCTTGTCTTAAATTGTATTATAACTGTACAGTATCCCTTTGTAAAGTGCTGTACAAACTGCTGGCACTATTTAAATCCTGTGTAATATTATTAGGTCTCAGCTCAACCCATTGGCCATGACCCCAACAACAGGTGCAGAGTGGGGGATGTGTCACGGCTGGCATTCAGTGCTCTTCTGTGGGCGAGCTCCTACTATCAGCCTCTCTGTCCTGTCATCAGATAAAATGAGGCAGTTTTCAGTGATCCCCAACCATAAATAAATGATAGCAGGGGAAACCGTCAGAGCATCATTTGAGTGACAGCTCTAGGGCTGCTGATTTCACAACCAAAATGGTGGCACCCAGCAGTAGGCTTAAGCCAGCTATAGAATGGTTCAGAAAGACCTGGACAAATTTCAATTCATGTATGGGCAGGCCAGTTCTACTGAAGGAGATCCATCAATTGACTTCAGTACAACCAGCCTGTTAGATTTTTAATCCCCCCCCCCCCCCCCATGTGATCCCTGACGGTGGCTATAGCAGCAAGCAGTGATCTTTGTATTCTGACAGGTAGGAAGCCTCCCACTGTCAGAATACAATAGCTCTGCGGGAGAGATTCTGTGTTGATGGGGGAATCAAGCACTTTTCTTTCCTTCAACCACAAGAAAATAGTTTTTTGTATGGCCTGTTCAATATAATCAATATTTACAGAATTAAATGCACAAAACTAGGCCATTTGACATATAACATCACAGGAAGATTTTTCATCATATTAGTAGTATGGGGACAGGATCTCTTTAACCACTTGACGACCGCCTCACGCCGATGTACGTCGGCAAGGTGGCACGGACAGGCAAAATCACGTACATGTACGTGATTTGCCTTCCGCGGGTGGGGGGTCCGATCAGTCCCCCCCCCCCCCCCCCGGTGCCCGCGGTGGTCGCCATTTCTTCGCGGGCGATGAGACATGAGGGGGAGGCCATCCATTGTTGGCCACCCCCTCCCGATCGCTCCCAGCGAATGAAAACGCTTCCTTTCCCACTGTAATGTAAACAGAGGGAAAGGAAGTGATGTCATCCCTCCTCGAGTCGGTCTTTTCGATCCGGCGCAGAGGAGAGAAGACATCAAGTAAGTGCACCAACACTACACTAACAGTAGAACACGCCAGGCACACTTGTCACCCCCCATCACCCTCCCCCGATCACCCCCCTGTACCCCCTGTCATTCTGACACCAAAAGCATTTTTTTTTTGCATTGGTGTCAGTTTGTCAGTTACAAGTGTTAGGGCAGTTAGGTTAGCCCCCTTTAGGTCTAGGGTACCCCCCCTTAGGTCCAGGGTACCCCCCTAACACCCCCTAATAAAGGTTAACCCCTTGATTACCCCCTGTCACCAGTGTCGCTAAGCGATCATTTTTCTGATCGCTGCATTAGTGACACAGGTGACGCTAGTTAGGGAGGTAAGTATATAGGTTCGCTGTCAGTGTTTTATAGCGACAGGGACCCCCATATACTACCTGCTAAAGGTTTTACCCCCTGATTGCCCCCTAGTTAACCCTTTCACCAGCAATCACCGTATAAGTGTTACGGGTGACGCTGGTTAGCTAGTTTGTTTTTTGTAGTTTATTACAGTTTATTACAGTTTATTACAGTTATAGTTTTAGGGCACCCGCCGTTTATTACCCTATAAAGGTTTAACCCCCTAATTGCCCGGCGGTGATATAAATTACATTTTTAGGGTCAGCTAAGGTCTGCGTCGCCCCAGGCAGCGTCAGGTCAGCGCCAGTACCGCTAAAACCCACGCACACAGCATACACCTCCCTTAGTGCTATAGTATCTGAACGGATCGATATCTGATCCGATCAGATCTATACTCCCCAGCAGTTTAGGGTTCCCTGAAACGCAGTGTTAGCGGGATCAGCCCAGATACCTGCTAGCACCTGCGTTTTGCCCCTCGGCCCAGCCCAGCCCACCCAAGTGCAGTATCGATCGATAACTGACACTTACAAAACACTAAGCACACATAACTGCAGCGTTCGCAGAGTCAGGCCTGATCCCTGCGATCGCTAACAGTTTTTTGGTAGCGTTTTGATACAGTCACTGACAGTCAGGAGCTTTTTTGCCTGTGAGTCTCACTAGTGTACCCCTAAATTTAGAGCCCAAAATGGCAAATCGAAGGTACACTAGTGAAGAGGCCTACACGTTTCTGAGTATGACAGATAGTGAAGAGGAAGTCACTCATCTGTCAAGTTCAGGCTCAGAATACGATCCTGTAGAGGACAGCGGCTCCATGACAGATAGCTCTGACGACGGAGTTGTGGTCCCTGCCAAGGTCAGGCTTACCAGACCCCGAACTTCTTCTTCTGTCCTTGAAGTGCAAGAACCGCAGGGCTCTCGTATGGAGCAGAGAAGTACTAGTGCCACTATTCCTTCTGGTGAACTGGCAAGCACCAGCGGCCTAGTACACCCTGGTCGTACATCCAGCACTGCAGTATCACGTGGTGACGTGGCGAGTCCCATAAGTGCAGTTCAAGCTGGTGAGGTGGCAAGCACTAGTAGTGTCCCGCTGCCACCAAGAAGACAAAGACAGGCCCGTCGTGCCCATAGTGCCCTTCCTGCTGCATTCGCCAATCCGAATTGGGAACCCACCACTTCTGCAGCACCCGTACTTCCCCCTTTCACTGGCCAACCCGGAATTCAGGTGGAAACAGTTGACTTTACGCCACTGGATTTTTATTCACTGTTTTTCACCGAAGATCTCTATAGATCTATTGTGGACCAAAGCAATTTATATGCTGGTCAACACATCGCCGCTAATCCCCAGTCCTCCCTTGCCAGAGATTGGAGACCAATTACGGTCTCCGAATTTAAGATCTTTCTGGGCCTTTCCCTCCTCATGGGGTTGAATAAAAAGAGTAAGTTGCGGTCATATTGGTCCACTGACCCAATTTACCATTCACCCTTGTTCTCTGCTTCCATGGCCAGGGCACGATACGAGCAGATTTTGCGGTTCATGCACTTCAACGACAATGAACTCTGTCGTCCTCGTGGAGACCCTGCATACGATCGGCTCTACAAAATTCGGCCCCTCGTAAACCACTTCAACCAACGTTTTGCAGACTTGTTTACCCCCCATCAAGTTGTCTGCGTTGATGAGTCCCTGATTAAATTTTCTGGCCGCTTGTCATTCAAACAGTACCTTCCCAGCAAGCGTGCCAGATACGGGGTCAAGATGTATAAGCTCTGTGACAGGGCCACAGGCTATACATATAGTTTTATGGTTTACGAGGGCAAAGATAGTCACGTAGAGCCGACAAACTGCCCTGACTACATAGGAAGCGCTGGCTAGTGTGGATAGTGTGGGACTTGGTGTCACCCTTATTCGGAAAGGGGTACCACTTGTACGTGGACAATTATTATACGAGCGTGCCACTTTTTAGTCACTTGTTTGATCATCAGATTGGAGCATGTGGCACCGTGCGACCTAATCGCCTGGGCTTTCCCCAGCGGCTTGTAGATTCCCGTCTTAGGCTGGGGGAGAGAGCCTGCTTGAAGTATAATAATTTGCTTGCTATGAAGTGGAGGGATAAGAAGAATGTTTTCGTTCTCACCTCCCTTCATGCAGACACGACGGACCGAATTCCTACGGCGACTGGTGTTGTGGAGAAACCCCTCTGTGTACACGAATACAACCTTAATATGGGAGGGGTGGACCTCCCATAGTTGCCTAGTAAGGCCAGTTGCCCGTAAGGCCAGACGCTGGTACAAAAAAGTGTCTGTTTATTTATTTCAATTGGCTTTGCTGAACGCTCATGTGCTATACAGAGCTTCAGGACAGACTGGATCCTTCCTTAAATTCCAGGAAGAGATCGTCAGAGCCCTTCTGTTTCCAGACGGTGCTCCACCTCACCATCCCCAACCAAATGCAGTAAGCCGGCTGCATGAGAGGCATTTTCTTTATGCCATCCCGAGTACCCCTACCCAACGAGCCCCCCAAAAAAGATGTCGTGTCTGCAGCAAGCGCGGATTTAGGCGTGACACCCGGTCTTATTGTCCCTCCTGTCCTGGCAATCCTGGTCTTTGCATGGGTGAATGCTTTGAACGCTACCATACATTAGTTGAGTATTAGCGTAGGGTTCAGCACTGCACAGACTAGGCACACTAACACAGGGTCTCCCAAGATGCCATTGCATTTTGAGAGACCCAAACCTGGAACGAGTTACAAAAGTTAAAAGTTACTAAAAAAAAAGTGTAAAAAAAAAATAAAAAAAAAAATATAAAAACACAAAAAAAAATATAAAATAAAAAAAAACAAAAATAGTTGTTGTTTTATTGTTCTCTCTCTCTCTCTATTCTCTCTCTATTGTTCTGCTCTTTTTTACTCTATTCTATTCTGCAATGTTTTATTGTTATTATGTTTTACCATTTTGCTTTTCTGATTTTTTATACTTTACCGTTTACTGTGTTTTGTTGGTAACCATTTTATTGTTTTCAGGTACGCCATTCAGTTGCAGCGCGGATTTATTTATCTTGACAGCAACAGCGTTTGCTCCCACGATATATAAAGCCGTGACTCCAGCGCTGTCAGAGGTGATTTCACCACCACAGTTACATACTTCAGCATATATGCCGAAGCGTGGGGGCAGAAGTGGGTGGAGGAGCGATTTGCTCCTGCCTTTTGCGGGAGGATGCCCCCATGCTTCGGCATATATATATATATTTTAGGCACAGGTTGCGTTAAATGTTTTATTTTTTACTATGTTTTTTTTTTTTGTATTTGCTTTGCAGGTATGGTAAGTCTTACTGTTATACTGTAATGTTACTTTGTTTTATTGTTAACCATCATTTGCTTAGCAGGTACGCCATTCAGTTGCAGCGCGGATTTATTTATCTTGACAGCAACAGCGTTTGCTCCCACGATATATAAAGCCGTGACTCTAGCGCTGTCGGAGGTGATTTCACCACCACAGTTACATACTTCAGCATATATGCCGAAGCGTGGGGGCAGCAGTGGGTGGAGGAGCAATTTGCTCCTGCCTTTTGCGGGAGGATGCCCCCATGCTTCGGCATATATAAATGGTGCATGTATGCCCATCATTAGAAGTGGGTGGATGAAGGGAGGTATTCTAATGGTGGGCATACCCACCGATCAATATCTTTTTTTCGTTCAGCCCACAGGCTGCATGAAAAAAAAGTTTACAATATATGCCTAACAAGGACCAGCAACGTACTGGTATGTTGCTGGACTTTGAGTGGTTATACCAGAATGATGCCTGCAGGTTTAGGTATCATCTTGGTATCATTCTTTTCAGCCAGTGGTCGGCTTTCATGTAAAAGCAATTATAGCGGCTAATTAGCCTCTAGACTGCTTTTGCAAGCAGTGGGAGAGAATGCCCCCCCCCCCCCCACCGTCTTCCATGTTTTTCTCTGGCTCTCCTGTCCCAACAGGGAACCTGAAAATGCAGCGGTGATTCAGCCAGCTGACCATAGAGCTGATCAGAGACCAGAATGGCTCCAAACATCTCTATGGCCTAAGAAACCGGAAGCTACGAGCATTTCATGACTTAGATTTCGCCGAATGTAAACAGCGCCATTGGGAAATTGGGAAAGCATTTTATCACACCGATCTTGGTGTGGTCAGATGCTTTGAGGGCAGAGGAGAGATCTAGGGTCTAATAGAGCCCAATTTTTTAAAAAAGAGTACCTGTCACTACCTATTGCTATCATAGGGGATATTTACATTCCCTGAGATAACAATAAAATTAATTAAAAAAAAATTAAAATGAAAGGAACAGTTTAAAAATAAGATAAAAAAGCAAAAAAAAAATAAAGAAAAAAAAAAAAGCACCCCTGTCCCCCCCTGCTCTCGCGCAAAGGCGAACGCAAGCGTCGGTCTGGCGTCAAATGTAAACAGCAATTGCACCATGCATGTGAGGTATCACCGCGAAGGACAGAACGAGGGCAATTTTAGCAGTAGACCTCCTCTGTAAATCTAAAGTGGTAACCTGTAAAGGCTTTTAAAGGCTTTTAAAAATGTATTTATTTTGTCGCCGCTGCGCGTTTGTGCGCAATTTTAAAGCATGTCATGTTTGGTATCCATGTACTCGGCCTAAGATCATCTTTTTTATTTCATCAAACATTTGGGCAATATAGTGTGTTTTAGTGCATTAAAATTTAAAAAAGCGTGTTTTTTCCCCAAAAAATGCGTTTGAAAAATCGCTGCGCAAATACTGTGTGAAAAAAAAATATGAAACACCCATCATTTCAATCAGTAGGGCATTTGCTTTAAAAAAATATATAATGTTTGGGGGTTCAAAGTAATTTTCTTGCAAAAAAAAGTAATTTTTTCATGTAATCAAAAAGTGTCAGAAAGGGCTTTGTCTTCAAGTGGTTAGAAGAGTGGGTGATGTGTAACATAAGCTTCTAAATGTTGTGCATAAAATGCCAGGACAGTTCAAACCCCCCCCAAATGACCCCATTTTGGAAAGTAGACACCCCAAGCTATTTGCTGAGAGGCATGTCGAGTCCATGGAATATTTTATATTGTGACACAAGTTGCGGGAAAGAGACAAATCTTTTTTTTTTTTTTTTTTGCACAAAGTTATCACTAAATGATATATTTTTCAAACATGCCATGGGAATATGTGAAATTACACCCCAAAATACATTCTGTTGTTTCTCCTAAGTATGGGGATACCACATGTGTGGGACTTTTTGGGAGCCTAGTCGCGCACGGGACCCCGAAAACCAAGCACCGCCTTCAGGCTTTCTAAGGGCGTAAATTTTTGATTTCACTCTTCACTGCCTAGCACAGTTTCGGAGGCCATGGAATGCCCAGATGGCACAACCCCCCCCAAATGACCCCATTTTGGAAAATAGACACCCCAAGCTATTTGCTGAGAGGTATAGTGAGTATTTTGCAGACCTCACTTTTTGTCACAAACTTTTGAAAATTGAAAAAAGAAAAAAAAAATACATTTTTCTTGTCTTTCTTCATTTTCAAAAACAAATGAGAGCTGCAAAATACTCACCATGCCTCTCAGCAAATAGCTTGGGGTGTCTACTTTCCAAAATGGGGTCATTTGGGGGGGGTTTTGTGCCATCTTGGCATTTTATGGCTTTCAAAACTGTGATAGGTAGTGAGGAGTGGAATCACAACTTAACGCCCTTAGAAATCCTGAAGCCGGTGCTTGGTTTTCGGGGCCCCGTATGCGGCTAGGCTCCCAAAAAGTCCCACACATGTGGTATCCCCGTACTCAGGAGAAGCAGCAGAATATATTTTGGGGTGTAATTCCACATATGCCCATGGCATGTTTGAGCAATATATCATTTAGTGACAACTTTGTGCAAAAAAAAAAATTGTCACTTTCCCGCAACTTGTGTCAAAATATAAAATATTCCATGGACTCAACATGCCTCTCAGCAAATAGCTTGGGGTGTCTACTTTCCAAAATGGGGTCATTTGGGGGGGTTTTGTGCCATCTTGGCATTTTATGGCCTTCAAAACTGTGATAGGAAGTGAGGAGTGAAATCAAAAATTTATGCCCTTAGAAATCCTGAAGGCGGTGCTTGGTTTTCGGGGCCCTGTATGCGGCTAGGCTCCCAAAAAGTCCTAAACATGTGGTATCCCTGTACTCAGGAGAAGCAGCAGAATGTATTTTGGGGTGTAATTCCACATATGCCCATGGCATGTTTGAGCAATATATCATTTAGTGACAACTTTGTGCAAAAAAAAAAAAAAAAAAGTGTTACTTTCCCGCAACTTGTGTCAAAATATAAAATATTCCATGGACTCAACATGCCTCTCAGCAAATAGTTTGGGGTGTCTACTTTCCAAAATGGGGTCATTTGGGGGGGTTTTGTGCCATCTTGGCATTTTATGGCCTTCAAAACTGTGATAGGTAGTGAGGAGTGAAATCACAACATTACGCCCTTAGAAATCCTGAAGGCGGTGCTTGGTTTTCGGGGCCCCGTATGCGGCTAGGCTCCCAAAAAGTCCCACACATGTGGTATCCCCATACTCAGGAGAAGCAGCTAAATGTATTTTGGGGTGCAATTCCACATATGCCCATGGCCTGTGTGAGAAATATATCATTTAGTGACAACTTTGTGCAAAAAAAAAAAAAATTGTCACTTTCCCGCAACTTGTGTCAAAAAATAAAGTATTCCATGGACTCAACATGCCTCTCAGCAAATAGCTTGGGGTGTCTACTTTCCAAAATGGGGTCATTTGGGGGGTTTTGTGCCATCTGGGCATTTTATGGCCTTCAAAACTGTGATAGGTAGTGAGAAGTGAAATCAAAAATTTATGCCCTTAGAAATCCTGAAGGCGGTGATTGGTTTTCGGGGCCCCGTACGTGGCTAGGCTCCCAAAAAGTCCCACACATGTGGTATCCCCATACTCAGGAGAAGCAGCTGAATGTATTTTGGGGTGCAATTCCACATAGGCCCATGGCCTGTGTGAGCAATATATCATTTAGTGACAACTTTTTGTAAATATTTTTTTTTTTTTGTCATTATTCAATCACTTGGGACAAAAAAAATAAACATTCAATGGGTTCAACATGCCTCTCAGCAATTTCCTTGGGGTGTCTACTTTCCAAAATGGGGTCATTTGGGGGGTTTTTGTACTGCCCTGCCATTTTAGCACCTCAAGAAATGACATAGGCAGTCATAAACTAAAAGCTGTGTAAATTCCAGAAAATGTACCCTAGTTTGTAGACGCTATAACTTTTGCGCAAACCAATAAATATACGCTTATTGACTTTTTTTTTTACCAAAGACATGTGGCCGAATAAATTTTGGCCTAAATGTATGACTAAAATTGAGTTTATTGGATTTTTTTTATAACAAAAAGTAGAAAATATCATTTTTTTTCAAAATTTTCGGTCTTTTTCCGTTTATAGCGCAAAAAATAAAAACCGCAGAGGTGATCAAATACCATCAAAAGAAAGCTCTATTTGTGGGAAGAAAAGGACGCAAATTTCGTTTGGGTACAGCATTGCATGACCGCGCAATTAAAAGTTAAAGCGACGCAGTGCCAAATTGGAAAAAGACCTCTGGTCCTTAGGCAGCATAATGGTCCGGGGCTCAAGTGGTTAAATGTATGACATTGTTGAAACAAATGCTTTAAAAATGAAGTAATCTGATGTACGGGTGGTCCGATCAGGTCCGCCTGTCAGTTTTTTCAGGTGGACCTGATGAACCAGCCATTGTTCTCTATGAAGTGGCGGATGTCAGTGAACATGTGGTTGCTGACACCTGCCGGCATCCGATGCGATCCATTCCCCATCTGATCGGATGACAGTTGGATGGAAACGACAGGTGGTTCATTTCCATCTGACTGCCCCCTTGAGAACAGCGGGACTGTGTCCGCTCTGCATAGATCAGTGTAAGCTGAAGGGCCTGGTATGGACTGGGGGGGGACCCCATGACATTTTTTTTCCTTTATTTTTTTCAATAGCCAGGTGCCGGAAATTGTAACCGCGAGTCATTTTAAATGTGATTTGACTCTTTTTTTTTTTTTTCCTTTTAGAAATGTCATTTTTGCTGCGGCATGTTTTATGCATGCTACAAATGCACCGCTTTACAGGAACATTAAGGGGACCCCCAGGCACTATATTTATAGGAATTTTTCATTTTTATTGTTGCACTTTTAAGTACTAAGCATAATTAAAATCACTGCTCCTAAAAAAAACAAAAAAAAAAAACGATGGTTTAAATTTTTTTTTTTTACATTGATACATGTCCCCCAGGGCAGTACCCAGACCCCCATAACCCTTTTATGGCCAATTACTTGCATATAAGCCTTGAAAATTGGCACATTGATTGTTCCTGTTCAGCTCCCATAGACTTCAATGGGGTTCGGGTGTTTGGCCCATGTCCAAAGATCAACATCATATTTTTCAGACAAGACCCGATGTATTTATAAAAAGAAAGAAAAAAAAAAAAAGGGGGGGGGGGGGGGACACAAAAAAAACTTAGATGAAAAATAAGAGAAGGAAGGAAGGGAGGGAGGGAGGGAGGGTAGGGAGCCAGGCAACCAACAAGGTGAATTTGACTTTGTGTCCACTAGAATTCCTTGTAGAGCAGAACTCAGGCTGGGGCGTGAGCGTCATTATGTTAAGCCAATCAGGTGCCCAGCTTTTACAGACAGTATGCATTCAGGGATGCTCACCCCCACACCCTTGTCACATTAGGACCAGTGGCTGTGTCCTAATAGACTGCCTTTATGCAAGCACCTTAAATCTATACACGCTAAAAAAAACAGCCCATTCACTGTATACAGTGGGGAAAATAAATATTTGATCCATTGCAGATTTTGTAAGTTTGTAAGTAAATGATAGAGAATGAATATTAATCAAAAATCCCCCCCCCCCCCCAAAAAAAAAAAACATGATACAAGTGTTATAAATTGAGTTGCAGTTCAGTGAGTAAAATAAGTATTTGATCCCCTACCAACCAACAATAAATCTGGCTCCCACAGACTGGCTACAGTAGGTGCTCATGTGATACACAGATTAGTGCTGTCCATTTAAGAAGGTGCTCTTGATGACAACTTGGTATGTGTATAACAGACACCTGTCCACAGAATCTTTCTTCCATTTAAACCTCACCATTATGGGCAAGACCAAAGAGCTGTCAAAGGACATCAGGGACAAGATTGTAGACCTGCACAAGGTTGGAATGGACTAAAGACCATCAGCAAGAAGCTTGGTGAGAAGGAAACAACTGTTGGATCGATTATTCGCAAATGGAAGAAATACAAAATAACCATCAATCGCCCTCGGTCTGGAGCTCCATGCAAAATTTCGCCTCATGGGGTAAGGATGATCATGAAAAAAGTGAAGGAATGGCACAGAACTACACGGGAGGAGCTTGTGAATAATCTCAAGGCAGTTGTGCCACAGTCACCAAACTATTGGTAACACAATACGCCGGAATGGATTGATACCCTGCAGCGCCTGCAAGGTCTCTCTCCTCAAGAAGACACATGTAAATTATATATAAACATCTAAATGATTCAGAGGATTGGGAGAAAGTGTTGTGGTCACATGAGACCAAAATTGAGCTCTTAGGCATTAACTCGACGTGTTTGGAGGAAGAAAAATGCTGACCTCGAGAACACCATCCCTACAGTGAAGCATGGAGGTGGGAACATTATGCTTTGGGGCTGTTTCTCCGCTAAAGGTACAAGCCGACTTTGCCGCATTGAGAGGCCAATGGACGGGTCCATGTATTGTAAAATCTTGGATGAGAACCTTCTGCCCTCAGCCAGAACACTGAAGATGTGTCGTGGATGGGTTTTCCAGCATGACAATGACCCAAAAACATACCGCCAAGGCAACAAAGGAGTGGCTCAAGAAGCAGCATATTAAGGTCAGAGTGGCCTAGCCAGTCTCCAGCCCTTAATCCTATAGAAAATTTATGGAGGGAGCTGAAACTTCGAGGATATAGAGAAGATCTGTAGAGTGGACCAAAATCCCTCCTGAGATGTGTGCAAACCTGGTAACGAACTACAAGAAACATCTTACCTCTGTGCTTGCCAAGAAGGGTTTCTCCACCAAGTAGTAAGTCATGGTTTGCTTGGGGATCAAATACTTATTTTACTCACTGAACTGCAACTCAATTTATAACATATGTATCATGTGTTTTTTCTGGATTTTTGGTTGATATTCGGTCTCTATCATTTAAATACACCTATGATAAAAAAAATTACAGACCCTTCATTTATTTGGAAGTGGGCAAACTTCTGCAGGGGATCAAATCTTGCTGTTCCTTCACTATAGGGCAGGTGAGGCGCAAAGAGGTTACCTGAATGCATTGCTTTACTGCAACACAGAGTACATCTCAGGACTGAATAAACAGAAACACCAATCCTTTTGCAGGTAACATTGCAGAGCACAATTGTCTAGAACAACCTTCCTTTTTTACCTCAGAGGAACCCTTGAAATAATTTTCAGGTCTCAGGGAACCCTTCCAAAAACCAATTCATTGGTGGTCTATGGGAAAAGTTCACTCTTCAAAGAGAAGTTAGGCAAGTAAGATTCCGAAAAAAACAAAATCCTATGTGGATGCA
The DNA here is from genome assembly GCA_037952835.1 of Lithobates septentrionalis. Taxonomy (NCBI): domain Eukaryota; kingdom Metazoa; phylum Chordata; class Amphibia; order Anura; family Ranidae; genus Lithobates; species Lithobates septentrionalis. The sequence continues at coordinate 73,706 of JBBDGP010002190.1, forward strand.
GCATCTGTCCCCCGCTGGCTCTAAGTCTGAGAACCAAGCGATCAAACACCCCTGATGGCTCAGTTCTCAGAGGTCCATTAGCAGAGAGCTGGTAACTGTCAATCACCGGCTCTCTGCTCTCCCCCCAGTGCACTCACTGGAGCGCTGGGCTGTGGAGGGGGTGGGAGGGGGTGGGAGCGGCTGGCCCAGCCTCAGCGGCTCGCTGAGAGGCTGAGCCAGGTATCGGACCAGGCTCCTGGGTGGATCCAGACCATATGGTCACAATCCTGCCCCAGCCTGGACAGGCTGTCGCCAGCCATCAGCGGGTTTCAGCCCCTGAAAAACTACACTTCTGTGATACACAGGAGAAGTATAGCCAAAAGAGCTTAGCCTGTACTTCTCCTTCAATACGTTTTTTTATCATTCAACCCAGTAGGCTAAACAAAAACACTGCCAGATCGCTATATTACCATGAGTAGTGTTAGCAGTGATTTCTCCCGCCGTGCTATTGTGTTCGGACAGAGGACCTGACCCCCTTGCCAGAACACGCTGGTCAACGCTCACAGCCATTGGCTACATGCGCTGATCGGAAGCTGGTTTCCCAGCATGCTCACTTGACAGAAGCTGACCGTGAGATCGGTTTCTGTTGGACAGGCAACTGTACACATGGGCCGAAAGTCGGACGGTTTCTACTGTACCGGCTGATTTTGGTACAGTAGAAACCGCTCCGTGTGTTCCCTGCCTAACAACGTAGCCAGAATGCAACCCTTACAGACAGTTGAAAAGAACAATGGGTTCAGGCAGCTAGCTTTGCAGAGTGTCTTTGACCACTAAACTCTGCAGGCACCATGAAATGGGAGGTCACTCCACCACAGCTCAAGGAACCTTTTAGAAACCTCTGGAGGAAACCTGGTTGAGAGTGGCTTTTCTAAAACATCTTCCGTCTCAATTCACAAAACAAAAACACCAGAATGAGGATACAGATTTGTAAAAAAGTAAAATTATTTTTAGCCAAATGAGGTTTGAAAATACAATCACATGTCTAAATTATTATTATTATACAGGATTTATATAGTGCTTTACAATATAGACAGTACTGGAGAAAGTACAGTTCCAATACAATGGCCCTGCTCAGGAGAGCTTACACTCTAAGGGCACTTTCACGCTGGTCTGTAGCAAAAATGTGCTAAAAATGCATATGCATTTTTGCCCTGCGTTTTTCACAGGACATGCGACTCAACACAACCGCGAGTGCTTTTGTTGCGTTTTCTATGCATTTCAATGGGGTGATGGGTTTTTGGTGCATTTTTTTTAGCGCACCAAAAATAGCAGCAAGCAGGATTTTACTAAACGCAGCGGACCTGCAACAGATCAGTGTGAAGAGTTCCGTAGGATTACATGGTCACGCGTTTTTCTTTCGCTTTAACGCAAAAGATGAAAAAACATATCAGTGTGAAAGCAGCCCAAATGTAAGTGCCTTTAATTGATACTAAACACACACTGTTTAATTTACATTCTGCCTTCTCTTTCTCTATATGGATGATGGCAATGTAATTATTTTAATAATAAAAAAAAAAAAAAAAATCTAAGTACCTTTTTTCCTAATCGTTATACAGCTGTCACATGACCCAGATTTTTCCCAGCCTGTCTGCAAGGAAACAGAAGCAGGAGGAGCTTCTAATCCCCTGCTGCTAGTCATATGTTCAAAAAAAAAAAAAAACACCCTTTGGAATACAGAGTATATATATATCATTAACATCTGTTTTAAATTGGCATACAAATATATATTTTAAATCAAATCTTTATTATTTTTTGGCAATAACATGGTGTGGGCAGATTTCTGCCAGTCACAGGCTGTGCCACACCCCTCCAGCCTGTCTCTTAGAATAGGAGGGAGGTGAAGCCTCCATCAATCTAGATGTAATATCCCCCACCTGGTTAGTGGGCATGGAGGAGGAGGGATGGAGTGAGCTGTCATTTACCACTGTGTATAAGCCCACATGTGTGACTCTATAGTCACATGGGCTGATCAGATGTGATAGGAAGGCAATGCTCAGCATAGAAACACACTGAAAACTGAGCGTGTGCAGAGCTGTCACCACAGCTGCAAAATCCCTAGCTGAATTGAAGAAATGTACAGAAGGTGGAGATAGAGAGCAGCAAGATCAACCAGGTTTGAATAGAATATAGAAAACAAATATATACAATATAGAAAATCTCATGACTTTGTGAACAGCATGTAATGTGATAGGTTTTTATGATGTATGTTTAGTGACACATTGTGTTAACCACTTAGCGACCGTCTGCAATGTCCTTACGGGCAAGCGGCCGCTGTAGGTAAAGCAATGTATCCATATGTCGCTGCCTACTTCTGGGTTTCGGACACGCATATCACTGCTGATCTGCTATGTACGATCACAGCCCAGTGCACTGTGTTGGTAAACAACACAGAGCTCTGTACAGAGGAAGCGATCTGAGATTCTCATCCCTGCAAAGCTAGGATGAGAAACTAAGAGATCTCCTAAAAGCAGCACACTTTACACATATTTAACCCCTTGATCGCCCTAGATGTTAACACCTTCCCAGCCAGTAGAGTTGCAATGTATAGTATTAGCACTGATCACTGTATTAGTGTCACTGGTGATGTAAGTGGCAGTTAGTCAGTTCCCCCCAGTGTCAGTTAGTGTCAGATTGCCCGCTGCACTACTACAGTCCCATTATTAGTCGTTGATCGCCACCATTGGTAGTATATAGAAAACCCCCCCATAAAACCCAGTATATAACACCATAGTTTGTAGGCGCTATAACTTTCACGCAAACCAATCAATATACGCCTATTGGGATTTTTTTAAATAAAAAACACGTTGGCTAACATTCATGAAAATTTTTTTTTTTTACATTTTTTAGAGCAGAAAGTAAAAAAATATATTTTTTTCCAAAATTGTCAGTCTTTTTTGGTTTATAAAATAGAAAAAACCCAGTGATGACCAAATACCACCAAAAGAAAGCTCTATTTATGCGAAAAAATTGTACAAATTTCATTTGGGTACAGTGTTGCATGACCGCCCAGTCGCCAGTTAAAATAACGCAGTACTGAATAGCAAAAAATGGCTGGTCATGGGGGGGTAAAATCTTCCAGAGCTGAAGTGGTAATGAAAAGTCTAAAGCCTAGTACACATGGGCTGAACGCCGGGCAACATCATTTGGTTCAATAAAAACTGACCGACATTCGGCCCACGTGTATGGCAGCCAGCCCGACTTCTGTCAGACGAGCATGCTGGAAAACCGCCCCCTGTCAGAACACAATAGCTCAGCAGGGGAGATCACTGTACTAACATTGGATTGTTAGTACAGCGGCTCTGTGCTGAGCTGTCCGTTTTTTTCCATTCAACCTGCTGGCACAGTGCAGTTTTGTCATTCATTTTCATGAAAATCTAATCAACAGACTCTTAAACATTCCATTCACTGTGGGCAGCGCGACTATGGACTATACCAGGCGCGGATGTTAAAGTTGGGTGATCAAATCTGTGCACAGAAGCTTCTTCCAGATTTACAACACGTGTGCCATAGAGAGTGTCCAACATGACCATGCCATGCATATCTTATGCATAAAGAGATTCTAGGTGCTAAGGGGCTCTCAGTTGAAATAGCTGATAATATTGTCAGCTTGACACCAGAATTGACTGACTAAATGAGGAACTGGTAAGATCAGCAGGTAACTGATCTATAATATTAAATAATGGACTTACAAGTTACAGATAATATTGATTGCACGCATTCTTAGAAACCTTGCATTTTTAACTGGAGTGCCTTTCGGGTACTTTTCACTCCCTTCCTGCCCAATTTTCTGCTTTCAGCGCTGTCACACTTCGAATGACATGTCATGCAACACTGTACCCAAATTACATTTTTATACATTTTATTTATTTATTTTTTTACACAAACCAAGCTTTCTTTTGGTGATATTTAAATCACCACTGGTTTTTTTATTTTTTTTTGCTAAACAAAAAAAAAAAAAAAAAGAAGACAAAATTTAAACAAAACAAAAAAAAAAAATTTCTATAGTCCGTTATAAAATTTTGCAAACGGGGATTTTTTCACCTTCACTGATGTACGCTGATGGGGCTGCACTGATGAAGCAGAACTGATAGGTGACCCTGATATGGAGGCACGGATTGGCAGCACTGTTGGGACCGCACTGATAATCAGTGCCCTGATTATCAGTGTAGATGTCCCTTTAACACAAGCCAGTTATCGGCTCTCTTCTCCCCTCCTCACGCTGTCAGTGTGAGGAAAGAAATGTCGATAACCGGTTTGTGTTTACATCATGCTCAGCCATCATTGGACACAGCTGATCACATGGTAAAGAGCCGCTCTGATTAGCCCTTTACCCCGATCTGTGATCAGCTGAGTCCAAAGAACTTAGCGATCACAGAGCGTGCCGCCCGGGCAGCGCGATCAGCGGAAGACGTCATATGACCCCCCTCCCGGCAAAGTAAGCCCGCTTTAGCCATCTTTCGGCCACAGCGTGGGCAGGAAGTGCTTAAGGCTCTGTAAACCGAATATGCTGTAGCATTACAAATATCCTTCACCAGAAACACCTGAATTCAATATTCTGGAAGAGCGTTCACATTCTTCTGGTCACAGAGACGGATATATTAAAACTAGTGCAATAATCTGCTGCAGCTGTGCATGGTAGCCAATCAGCTTCTTCAATTAAGCGTTGACAATAAAATCTGGAAGCTGATTGCAGATCTGCACCAGATTTTGCACTCTCCAGCTTTGGTAAATCAACCTCATATTATATGAAAAAGTCTGACAACATGTTGAATTATACATACTCATAATCTTACAAGGTAAGGTGGGGTTAGTACAATTAATAGTTGGCTATAAACATTTTTGTCCTATTTTTTTGTATTATGAGCTCCACCAAATGCTGCACTGTGGGCATTTAATACATAAGCTCTCAGTGCTACAAAGCATTAAAGGAACCTTAGGAAGGTTATTATGCTCCGTACGATGTCCCATTTCCCCAGCTGTTGTAGCCATGTTGTGTGAAGGCCAAGTACTTCAGCCCCATCCATTCACTAGGAACTAGAACTGTCATTGTGGCACTCATCTGAGTGCAAGTCCATACCAGGCATCCTACATAGAGTGTGTGACAGGTGCCCTTTAAACACTGCAGTCATTCCAGGATAGTCTCATCTCTTCTTTTTATGACTGGTAAAAGGCTGGAAAACTTCTTTCAGGTTACCCATAATGCCTTTGGAGTAAGTCCTAGCAGATGCTGAAGAGGAGTTGAGCCCTCGGGCCTTGTACCACTCGTTGGTGGTCTGGTTGGTGATGCAGAGGTAACACACAAAGCAGGTGTAGCCACCTAATATCAGAGTGAGGATGAGCAGGAATCCCAGGGTGAAGACAATCCGCGGGAAAGTCAGAAAGAGGTGCTGGGGAAACACAAACACAACGGCAATCAGTTCTGATGTGTGGAGGATTAGGATGCACAAACTCACTTCACTGAAGCCCCAATTTCAATCTTGCAATCTCCCAGTATTTTGTTTATACCGATCTTTCTATGTGTCTTCTGACCAATCACATGACACACAGGGTCCTCTTCTTCCACTACTGTCCACCACTGGTGGGCGGCCCTGAACACTGCAGAGAATGGTACATGTAATTACAAGGCACCTTTCTCTGCAGCATTCTCCTGTAAGTCCAAGCAGTGTGATGAGGTAATCACAGGGGGCGTGTTCTTGACGCCCGGAGTGCTCAGGAAGTGGAGTGACTTTGGCGTCATTTAAACCAGAACAGGAGCAGTACTGGACCACAAAGCAGTGAGACGGCAGGAGGGAGACAGCAATGGAGAGATGGCGAGTACTGTAGCAAAGGCTGCTTTTTTATTATAAAAAAATTGTCTGGCAATAGATTGTTTTAAAAAATAACAATTCTGGAGTTGGGCTTTAAAGAGTACCTGTGAGAAAATAAATATCTGCATTGCCATTGCTCATTGGTTGGTAAAGGTGCATGCTCTTTGGCGGTCATCCTAATCCCAACACCGCTATCTAATGATTCACTGAAGTGAATCAAGTATATGCAAGTTTCACTGGCTACATGCTGATTCCAGGTGTTTGACAAAGTTAGTGAGGCCAATATTAGAATGACACATAATCACCTCCTGTTGGTATTAAATATAATATTAATCAGTTCAACTGCAAAGCTATTTTTTTTTTTTATTTCACCTTCTGGCCTAATAATTCAGCAACAAAACATTGTTTATTTGTGGGAGATTCTCCCTTACTTCTTGTCTGGTGAAAGCGCTGTCACTGTGACAGTAATTGAGGGGAAAGCTCTCCAACAAGAGCAGTAAAAACAGATTTTAAATTGGTTTCCCTTGAAGGTAGGCGAGAGGTGGGAGAGAAACCTAGGCCCTTTTGTAGATGATCAATGGAGGAAGCTCTACAGGCAGTACCCCAATGTTCCCTTAAAGGAGAAGTCCAGTCAAAACTTGTTTGGCTGGACTTCTCCTATGGATCACAGGAGTGCACTTTGTTTTGCACTCCTGTGACCCGTTTAAGACAGAGAGCAGGTTGAAGTCCGCTCTCTGCTGACGTCACAGAAGACGGTTCAGGCTCAGTGTCACCACGACAATGGAGTCAGAGTCCGCCAGATTCCTGGACTGACACCCAGCTCAGGCTCTCAGCGAGCCACTGAGAGCCTGAGCCAGCCACCCCCTCCACAGTCCAGCGAGAGCAGGGGGGGAGCAGAGCAGAGAGCTGTGACTGACGGGAACTGTGAGAACCAAGCAATCGGCGGTGTTCTCAGTGTAGAGGTGCCAGGGGACATCCACCTAGGTACGTATCATTCACCTAGGTAAGTATGATTCAGGGAAAAAAAAAACTTACCTCTCTTTAAATGTAAAAAAAGAGGCTTATGCAACTGTATTTACTCCTGGGGGCACATTTAACCCCAGCCAGATTACATGCAATGGGCATTCTAGACTTCCCTATCTGTGGCAAGTGTGGGGACTTGATTCCCTTAACTTGGAGATGCCCCAAATTGAATCTCTATTGGGTGGGCGTGTTGAGCACTATAAACACTGTTTCAGACCTCCATACCACCTGACTCTAAACCATGCCTCTTGGGCATTTTAGATGACTTGCAATTGCTGGCTCCCACGAAAGAGCTCTTTTTCAAGACCAGAGAGTGATACTCAGATACTGGAAGCCTACTGATCCTTCTTCTCACAAAGAATGGGTACACTGTATGGGGGAAACCCTTCTATTAGAGAAGTACATCTATTAACATAGGGACCGTCCCCGTAAATCTGACAATTTATGGGGTCCCTGGCTTGATACCCCAGGCTTGAGTCTGTGGGAACTGCTGATAGACACAGAGTACTCATTGGCTAGGCTGGATCTCCCTGACTAATGAATGTAAATGTATGCTTTACAGCAGAAGCCAAAAAGGTGGGAGATTCACCCCTGAATGTTTATATCAAGGTGGTAATTGTTCTGACCTTTATTTGGACGAGGTATAATACGTTTCTATTACTGTGCTTATTTAATGACACATGTAGTGTTATTTGCAAATAGATATGTGCAATTAGTTTCAAATTCGTTTAACGAATTTTGACAAATTTGTTTATTTGGAAACATCAGAATTAACGAAAACCCGCTTAACAATTTTTTTTCCGAATATTTGGAAATTCGAAATTCCGAAAAAATAACTATTAAACTATAGGTATTGGAATTTCCTTTCAAATTTGGCTGTTGGTGAACATAACGCATACGAATTTATCAGAAGTTACGAATGCCGTATCTAAACGAATGGAACGTAATGCATCAATAAAAAATATTATTTATTATTAATTAGTTCCGTTCCATTCCGGATAAACTTGTATTTGTTACGTTCATTAACAGCCAAATTTGAAAGTATATTCCAATACCTATAATTTGATAGTTATCATTAGTTATTTATTCTTTAGAATTTTCCTTCTTTCTAATTTTCTTTCTTATTTTCGGATTTTCGAAATTACGAATTTTCGATCATAATGAATGACCAGAAAAACCCCCAAAAAAAACCTAACGAATGAAACGAAAATTTAAAAAAATTTCGAAGTCTATTTGCAAATGCTTGATGTTTGTGTGAGGCTGTCTTGGCAGTAAAACTTTATCTATATTGCTTTTTTGTTTTGTGTTTTATTTCTTCAAAAAATAAATAATAATTAAAAAAAAAAAAAGTAAAAAAAAAGGAGTTTCTAGTTTCAACTTCTCCAAAACAAAACATTTTTGACTGGACTAACTTTTCAGCCTTAAGATTTGTATGCCATTTATAACTCATGCAACCTACCTGAATGATGAAAACGATGCCAACCAACTCTTCATAGCCTTCCATGTCCCTATAGGCTGCTTGCATCATATGTGACAACAGCACCACCTGCAGGAGGAATCCTGCAATGACTCCAGCCATTGACAGAGCTGTGAAAGACAGACTGACGAGGTAGAGGAAGAAGTATCTTATATTCTGGGCTCCGATGCAGTTGTTTACCCACACACAGTGATGATCAAATCGCTGCACGCAGACGTTGCATACACCTATAAGAAGATTACCATATGTGATATTCAGGGCTTCTTACACACCAACTAAAGCCTAGTAAACACACCTCAGGTCAGAGCGGCTGTACTAAAAACCCAATGTTAGCACAGTGATCTCCCCTGCTGTTATATTGTAATCTGACAGGAGGATGTGCCCCCCCACCCCCGCGCTGATCGGGACATGATCGGCAGACCTTCTTCGACCTTCTTTGGTCATGACCCTTCAACAGGAACGGCCGGCGGCTGTTGGTCCAGATGCTGTACACACGGGCCAAATTTCGACCGATTTCTATCGAAACAGCCAATGCTGCCCGATATTTGGCCCGTGTGTACGGGGCTTTAGCGTACACAGCAATGCAATTGTCATAAAACAAATCCGTCAATCAAAACGTTAGGAGCTAAAGAGATCATCAGCTAATAAAGCAGTTTACCTAAAAAGATCATAGAAAAAGGAGGTTAAAGCAATATTTTTTACTATTTATATCAAAGAAAATAGTTAAGTACAGATAGAGAAGGTTATTCTTCCCATCAGGGACACAGATATAGCAATACAAACCTGAACACTTTCCCGCAATACAAGAAAACATTTTTGGCTATAGATAGAGTTTAAAAAAAAATCCATATTTGATTGGCACTATTTTTTATAGTCAGGTGGAGAGATGCAAGCTCCCAAACACTCCTTATAAATAACAGTGTGGTAGGTTACATTACTTTATTGAGGTGCACTCCAACTTGGTGGTTCTAAGAGTGAATCTCTGTTTCATCATTGAGATGCAATATCACATTTTCACCAGGAGGAGACACTGCAAGTAGAATCTTGAGAACACATGTAGGAATCCATACAGAGCACTGGATTATCATATTTTCTTGGTATCCAAAACCTTTCAGAGATACAGGTAAGTTGCTATTGCTGAGGCATTATTTGGTAAGTCCCATTTACCTGGCTGCCATGCTAATGGTCTAGCTACAGTGCAAAGTAATTACAGCGCTTCACTTTTTCACATTTTGTTATGTTACAGCCTTATTCCTTATTTTCCTCAAAATTCTACAAACAATACCCCATAATGACAACGTGAAAGAGGTTTGTTTGAAGTCTTTGAAAATGTATTAAAGATAAAAAAAAAAAAAAATCACATGTACATAAGTATTCACAGCCTTTGGTATGAAACTCAAAATTGAGCTCAGCTGCATCCTGTTTCCACCGATCACCCTTGAGATGTTTCTACAACTTGATTGGAGGCCACCTGTGGTAAATTCAGTTGATTGGACATGATTTGGAAAGGCACACACCTGTCTATATAAGGTCCCACAGTTAACAGTGCATGTCAGAGCACAAACCGGGGGGCGTGGCCAAGATGGCGCTGTGAGCGGCGGCTTTCCCTGAGAGCTCCGCTCATCCAAGCACAAAATCCAGCTCCATCGCCCTTTCTCGTCCACAAAGTACACCCCAGCTGATCGGGGGAGACCTAGGCACCCCCTGCCAGGTGAGGAGCGAGGAGGATTTCTGCTCCTGGTCCGCGATCGGCGCCGCTGCACACTCCCGCTCCACTAGGCCGGAGCCGCGGTCTTTCCTGGCGGGCCGCGCGGCGGGCCGGGAGTCCCCTGGCGCGGTCGCCACCGTTCAGACACAAACCGGCTGCTGTGGACTGTTGAGGGGGGTGAGTGGACGGACCCTGGGCTGCAAATAGACGCCGCTGCACACTCCCGCCCCACTAGGCCGGAGCCGCGGACTTTCCTGGCGGGCCGCGCGGCGGGGGGGGGTCCCCTAGCGCGGTCGCCCCTGTCTCAACACAAGCCGGCTGCTGTGGACTGCTGAGGGGGGTGAGTGGATCGACCCTGGACTGACAATAGGCCGTGCTCTGGGCCTGGTCTCTGCCCCCCCCCCCCCCCACGTATGACTAGGCCGCAACCGCAGCCTCTCCATTAGATCTGGATTCTGCTGGCCTGTAGGAAGAGGCCCTGAGACGGTGGGGGACATCTACCTGGGCAGAGGCACCATCTCTGGAGCACTTATACCCCTGGCCCGCCTGATAGAGGAAGGAGCTGGCTGGGCTGCACACTCTGACAAGCCTGTGGAGCCCTGAGGTGGACAGCATCTACACCCTATACCTGCAGGTGAGAGGAAAGACTGTTAAAGGGCCACACACTGCTCCTTACCTACTGCCTGACTACCCCAGACTCTGCAGACAGGCTCCATCACCCGCTTACATACTACTGCCTGGCCTAGGCTCCCCAACACCTGAATAAGACGCAGGAACTTTAACGCCAAATATATCAAAGGGGGGTGACGTGACCCTGCTATGGAAACGTAAAGACGCGGCATTGGGAGCTCTGCACTGAAACGGGCCATGAATCATCCGCAGCACTGACTAACTAAACCATCCATTCATGCCAGGAAGCCGCAGCCACCCACCAGTCACTGAGGCAAGGAAGGGACCTGAAATTTCACACTACTTTCTGCGGCAACAGCAGGCCTCCTCACCGGCGGGAAGGAGCAAGATGGCGCCGCCTCGAGTCAGCTCAGTGGGCGCTACATCCTCAAGTAAGAAGAGCGCTCCTGCAACTACCTCCGCAGCGGAGGAGGACTTTCCCCCCTTACCACACAGAGTGCCCTCTCCTATAGTCTCCCCGGCTTCCATAACTGCTGACACCCCTTTGCCTCCAGACTACGCTGGTGACCTAAGCGGCCTAGTTGAAGGCTCTCTGAGAGACATAGTGTCAGGCCTCCCCACCAAGCAAGACTTAAATGCCATGGCCACCTCTATTGTAAACGCACTAACCAGAGAACTGCACGACCTAAAGCAGCAAGTGGATGTAGTCGAAGAGAGAGTCACCGCGATCGAAACCTCCCAAACCAATACAGAAACGCGCCTCTCTACACTGGAGTCGGAGTACGGGGCATTCCGCCGCCACCTTGTCGATGTCCAGCTGCGCCTGGACGACGGCGAGAATAGGAGCAGGCGCAACAACTTGCGCCTAAGGGGGATCCCAGAAGCCACCATGGGCCCAGACCTCCGATCTACAGTGACTGCCATCCTAAACCAGGTCCTGGGCAAACCACCGACAGCTGACCTGGAACTGGACAGGGTACATCGTATCCCAGGCCCCAGACCCCCGCCCTCTGCACAGAGATCATCACCCGAACTGGACTTTCCCCGTGATGTACTATGTAGGGTGCACTTCTTCACAATTAAAGAGGACATTCTTCGCCTTGCCTGGGAAAAGGGCCCAATAGACTTCGACGGGGCTCCCATCAGGATTTTCCCTGACATTTCCAGACAAACACGCACCATGCGAGGGCTCATGCGACCCCTACTGGAAGTTATCCGTGAGGCTGATGCCACCTACCGATGGGGTCACCCTTTCCATCTTATTGTCAGGAGGCAGGGGGCGGAATTCTATCTCCGCACGCCAGACCAACTACCTGCCCTCTTTCAGTTCATCTCCAGGCCAGCGATTGAGGTGCCCAACTGGTTTGAATACCTGCTCTCTCAGGATCCACAAGGTTCAGCGCCACCTAGACAGCAAAGATTTCGACGCCCAAGATCCCGCCCGCCAAACCGAGAAGTCCGAAGAGCCCATCCTACATCATCTGAGGACTAAACGCATGCCACCTTTTGGCTGTTGGTGAGACTTCCAGTACCTCATATGGGTTGGTGCCCCCCTCCTTCCCCCCCTTAAGGCGATCCTCCCCCTTTTTATTTTTGCCCTCCTGAAGATGCCTTCCCTTTTTTCTTCTCTCTTTTGTGGGCTAATTTTTGAATTCCAGACGGGGGCGGGGGGAGGGGGGACACATTGTTATAATTGTTATGACTGTTATAAATTCTGTATTTTTACGGTAGGCTAGATTCCATGCACTACATCAGAGTTTGTCTTAAGTGAACGTTGACACTGAAAAGGAGGTGCATGCATGTTTTCCATGATTCCATCCAGCCATGCTGCCTTGGCACACTGACAGTTAGACAGTGGGGGCTCCCTCCTGGTCCTATACAGGGGAAGGGCGAATGGGCCAGTGGGCCCTCAGTCCTCGGCCGTCACTGCGATGCGTCAACGCCAGCAGGTTATGGATGTTAGAGGCCTACTTAGTTATACTTACTAGCCTGAAACACAGTTGAGTTCATGGATGTTATGCCCAGATATGTGGTAAATCACACTTTATATACGATGGTTAATGTATTGTTTTTCTCAATGTTTCTGATTCCTTAGGCCCCCCACTCAGTGCATCTCCCTACCACCCCCAAAAAGTACCTTATTTTATAGGTTTTTTGGTTTGCCTACATAGGCGATAGCAATAACTATTTGATTACGCGCTTCGCCGCATTGGCCACCCCCCTTTAGGGCGACCTCCCGGCTGCTGCACAGTCTCCTCTGTGTCTCGGCCGGGAGCTCATAGAGTAGCTACTTGACTAATTTAGATTACTCCCACCCTCCTTCCCCCCCTCTCTCCTTCATCTACCCCCCCATCTCTCTCTCTGATACTGTCTCTCTTCCTCTGTCCCCCTCTCTTCCCCGGTGCTGTTACTCTCTAGCTGGGTGGGGACGTGAACTTGAACTAAGAGCGATCATCCTCCCCATCCTATTAATGATCATCAGTGCCCCGGCTGCCACAATGACTCTCCTAAAAGGTGACCTCCCTTAATGTACGGGGTCTCAATATCCCAGAGAAGCGTTCCCAGCTCCTGGCTGACCTTCGCAGATCTAAAACCCAGATTGCCTTTCTACAGGAAACCCACTTTCATGGTGAGCATATTCCCAAACTGACTAACAATCGATTCCAGACGGCATACCACAGTATCTCACCTATCTCCAAATCTAAGGGGGTTAGCATCCTAGTGGCAAAATCTGTACCTTGGGAGTTTGGGGCGCAGCAGACGGACCCCCAGGGCCGCTTTCTCCTGATTAAGGGAAAGGTATTTGACGTTCAGGTCACTCTTGCCAATATCTATTTCCCCAACGTCGACCATGCACAGTTCCTGCGTGGGCTGATACCCAAATTGCTTGAGTTTACGGAGGGGATGCTCATCTTTGGGGGTGATATGAACTTTGCGATGGACCCCCTGTTGGATACCTCGCGGGGTGCTTCCCATCTCTCATACGCCCGCCTTAAACGAATCAAATCTGATCTTCACTCTCTGCGTTTGATAGACCCCTGGCGCCTTTCACACCCCAGGGACAGGGATTATTCGTTCTTTTCACAAGTACATCACTCGTACTCAAGACTAGATTACCTTCTCCTTTCCCACAAGGACCTGCCGAGGGTAGTGGACTCATCCATTGATGTCATCTCCTTTTCTGACCATGCCCCAATACACCTGACGCTCCAAATGGGACCAATGTCTAAATCCCCACCCTCATGGAGGCTGAACGAATCTCTGCTTCAATCTGCGGAGACCCGCGCTGAGATTCAAGCCAAATTACAGGAATACTTTGCACTCAATGAAGCCTCGGTCCCCAACCCCTTGATGATATGGGAGGCTCACAAGCCAGTTATCAGGGGCATTTTAATAGGCATTGGGGCACGTCTCAAGAGGGAAAGAACCCGTAGAACGGAAGAACTTCTTCTTCAGATCAAGACCCTTGAATGTACACACAAGGCCAGCCTAGCTCGCTCCGTATACCAGGAGCTACTTAAAGCACGTGAGGAGCTTCGCTCGCTTCTGTTACATAAAGCTAAAGAGAGGTTAGCATGGTCACGCCGCACAATGTACGAATTCTCAAACAAACCTGGCTCCCTCCTAGCCAGAGCTCTTCGCGGACCCCGCACCAAAACTTTCATCCCCCACATTCTGACCCCTTCGGGTCAGAGGGTCTCTACCTCAACAGAAATGGCGGAAGAATTCCGCTCATTCTACAGCGGCCTCTATAATCTAGATAGACCCTCTCCTGATGCCCTTGGCCCCTCTGGGGGACCCACCCCACACGAATATCTAGCCTCCTCTGGCATGCCGTCTCTATCGGCCGACATAGCGGAAGAACTGGAAGACCCCATTACGGTGGAGGAACTAGGGGTAGCACTAGCGAGTTCCAAGCCCAAGAAAGCCCCAGGCCCCGATGGCCTTACTCCAATTTATTTCAAAACCTTTTTTGAGACGCTCTCTAAACCGCTAGTGGATGCACTTAACTCAATTACGCAAGGTAATTCCTTCCCCATAGATTCCCTTAGGGCCTACATTTCTCTCATCCCTAAAGAGGGAAAGGACCTACTCCGGTGTGGAAACTACCGACCGATAGCTTTGCTAAACACCGACTTGAAACTGTTTGCCAAGATCCTGGCGAACAGATTGCTCCCACACATACCAAACCTAATTCACAAAGACCAAGCGGGTTTTGTCCCCCAACGGGAACCACGTGACAACACCATTAGGGTGCTGAACCTCATACATGCCGCCAGGACCACGCGACGACCCCTTCTCCTGCTGTCAACTGACGCGGAGAAGGCTTTCGACCGTGTAGACTGGACATTTGTCAGAGTTACTCTCGAACACATTGGCCTCCGGTCGTCGATGCTCAGCTGGATCTTATCTCTCTACTCCAGCCCCACAGCGGCGGTTAGGGTTAACGAAACCAGGTCGGGTTATTTCCACATCCGAAATGGTACCAGACAGGGTTGTCCCCTGTCTCCTCTAATCTTTATTCTTTCTTTGGAACCTCTGCTCTGTAAGATACGGGCCAACCCCCAAATAGAGGGCTTTCGTAAAACATCTGGAGCCCACAAGGTCGCCGCTTTCGCGGATGACCTTATCTTCTTCTTGGCTGACCCCACTGCCTCACTCCCCGCCTTGCTTTATTCCCTGAGGGAGTACGGAGCCCTGTCCCTATTTAAAATAAACATGTCTAAATCCTCCATGCTTAATATCACACTGAGCTCTCAAAGTATCCGACAATTACGCCTGAACTACAAGTTCCACTGGGCAACCGATACCATTCCGTACCTAGGAGTGGCCATTACCGCGGACCCCGCCCACCTTTACCAAGCAAACTTTGCCACTCTTCTACACAGGCTTAAAACAGACCTACAACATTGGCACTCCCTCACTCTAACGTGGTTTGGACGCTGTAATGCCATCAAGATGACAGCCCTCCCGAGAATACTCTATCTCCTGCAGGCCCTCCCCATACATCTCCCGCCCTCCTTCTTCAAGCGACTTGACGCACTTTTCCGAGATTTTGTCTGGTCACGCGGGCAACCTCGCATCAAATTACAACTACTCTATATGACAAAACGTAGGGGTGGAGTGGGACTACCAGACGTAAAAGCCTACTACAGGGCAACACATCTTACCAGACTGATAGATTGGTACTGCCACTCAGAAGCCAAACAATGGGTCCATATGGAGATGGAGGACTCCGATGGAACGGCTAGGAGTTGGCCGTGGCTTTCCACTCCGATCCCGAAGATCATCGCCGAACACCCGACTCTGGGAAACACATTAAGAGTGGCCAGAGAAACCTTTCGTAAAACCCTGATATCACCTATTCCTTCCCCTATGGTGCCGATACTGGGCAACCCTGATTTCTTGCCGGGCTGCCAGGGCCCGATCTATAGAGCCCTATCGGAGGGAGATAGATGGCCACACCTCCACGATTTTCTAGATGCCGGTGGCCGGCTCCGGTCGGCCGCGGGAATTGAGGACCTGGACACGCCATTGGATTTCCTGAGTGGTCTCCAACTGCGTAATTTTTTACGCCGAAGTGCTCAGACTTTAGGTCCCCCACGCCCACTCACGGAGTTGGAACGTGTCTGCCACCGCAGAGAGCCCGTACGCCACTCCCTGTCCTCGATCTACCTCTCCCTGATTGCCCCGCCTGAAAGCTTTGTGCCCCCCTTCCTCACTAAATGGGAAACAGAATTAGGAGTGCATTTTAATGAAGCACAAAGGGAAAAGATCTTACATTTTGCCCAAAAATCTTCTCTAGCCACAAGGGTCCAAGAGACATGCTACAAGATTGTGACCAGATGGTACAAGGTACCATCCACTCTCCACAGGTTCCTCCCGCAGGTACCAAGTATATGTTGGCGCTGTGGAACAGGAGAAGGAACGATGTTGCACATTTTCTGGGACTGCCCCAAGATTAAACCTTATTGGAAAGAGGTGACAGACACGATCGAACGTTTAACGGGAGTCGCACTGGGGGGAGATCCCGGGGCCTGTTTGCTGCACCTATCTAGCAGAACAATTAAGAAATATAAAGCCTCACTCACTATACAACTACTTAATGCGGCCAAGGCCTGCATCCCTCTATTTTGGAGATCGGAAACCCCACCAACTAAGATCCAGTGGTATGCCAGGGTTAATGAACTGCGTGACATGGAAGATCTCACGGCCACGCTGCATGACAGGGAGGAAGCCTTCCGGGAGACCTGGCGCCCTTGGCAACACTTCATTTACTCCGAGGCCTACCTCCGGGAGGTGTCTTAACGTGGACACCCCCCGTTATGGGGGCCCCGCCTGGCTGGAGGGTGGCACCACCACCCTCCCTTCTTTACCTCTCTTTACCCCCCTTCCTTACCTTCTTCACCTCCCTCTCCATCTCTCCTCTCTAATATCCTTACCCCTCCCCCTTATTGTCTCCCGCTTTTTCCTCCTCCCTCCCCCCCCCACCCTCCCCAGTCCTCACACAATCCCCTATACTCTACCGGCTTAGGGAAGATCTGATCAGATATAATGAATATCATGGTCTACATTACTTTATGTTAGTTGCCCTTTGCCGGACTTCACTGGTCGACCAGGAATATCCCCACCCCCGATCAGTGGAGAGTTTCTCTTTTTGTTATTTTACTTCACCCCTTTACCTACCGATAAAGGATAATTACACGAGTTACCTGTTTACACAAGGCATGTCTCAGGGAAATGCGTGCAAATGGACACTAAGATAGTCATTACATTAGACCCTCCCATGCACACAGGCTCCGCTTTCACCATACAGACTGTGTAAACGAGAGGATTGTTTATGTGTTACATCTCTAGACGACGACAGTTCCTGTTAAAATCTTCTCCCTACCACTGTTTTATGTTATCCATTAAATGTTATAGAACTTGATAATATATACCTCAAACTGTAACACGTTCCCTTGAAAATAAAATAAAATAAAGGAATTTAAAAAAAAAAAAAAAAAAAAAAGAGCACAAACCAAGCCATGAAGTCCAAGGAATTGTCTGCAAACCCCTGAGACAGGATTGTATTGAGGCACAGATCTGGGGAAGGGTACAGAAAAATTCGGCAGCATTGAAGGTCCCAATCACAGTGACCTCCATCGTCCATAAATGGAAAAGGTTTGGAACGACCAGGACTCTTCCTAGAGCGGGCCGCCCGGCAAAACTGAGGGATCGGGGGAGAAGGGCCTTTGTCAGGGAGGTGACCAAGAACCCAATGGTCACTCTGACAGAGCTCCAGCATTTCTCTGTGGAGAGAGGAGAAAGTTCCAGAAGAACATCCATCTCTGCAGCACTCCACCAATCAGGTCTGTATGGTAGAGTGGCCAGATGGAAGCCACTCCTCAGTGAAAGGCACATGACAGCCCGCCTGGAGTTTACCAAAAGGCACCTAAAAGGACTCTCAGACCATGAAAAAACAAAATTCTCAGGTCTGTTGAAACAAAGATTGAACTCTTTTTTCTGAATGGCAAGCGTCATGTCTGGAGGAAACCAGACACCGCTCATTACCTGGCCAATACTATCCCTTTAGTGAAGCATGGTGGTGGTGGCAGCATCATGCTATGGGGATGTTTTTCAGGGGCAGGAACTGGGAGACTAGTCAGGATAGAGGGAAAGATGAATGCAACAATGTACTGAGACATTCTGATGAAAACCTGCTCCAGAGTGTTCTTGATCTCAGACTGGGGCAAAGGTTCACCTGCCAACAGTTCAACGACCCTAAGCTCACAGCCAAGATAACAAAGGAGTGGCTACAGGACAACTCTGAATGTCCTTGAGTGGCCCAGCCAGAACCCAGACATGAATCCCATTAAACATCTCTAAAGAGATCTGAAAATGGCTGTGCACTGACGCTCCCTATCGAACCTGATGGAGCTTGAGAGAAAGAAGAATGGGAGAAACTGCCTAAAAATAGGTGTTCCAAGCCTGTAGCAACTTATTCAAAAAGACTTGAGGCTGTAATTGGTGCCAAAGGTGCTTCAACAAGGTATTGAGCAAAGGCTGTGAATACTTAAGTACATGGGATTTTTTTTTCCTTTTTTTTAAACTTGCAAAGATTTCAAACAAACTTCTTTCACGTTGTCATTATGGGGTATTGTTTGTAGAATTTTGGGGAAAATAATGAATTTAATTCATTTTGGAATAAGGCTGCAACATAACAAAATGTGGAAAAAGTGAAGCGCTGTGAATACTTTCCGGATGCACTGTATATTACTTTGAATCACCAACCCAGAACAAGTAAGGACCTCTGAATTTGACTTTCCCTATCTGCACACTTGTTCCTGGTCAGTGACTCACAAAGAACAGATACGAGGGGGCCAATGTAACAGCCAGGAAATATTTTCAGAAGGTGGCCACCATACTGTTGGGAAAGGTTTATAATAAAGTATACCTGTGGGTATAATAAATATATGAAGCTGACACTTACTTGCATAGAAGGCAAATTCAGGTGTCTGTATGTCATTTCTGATTTCCTGTGGAGCACCATAGACCAGGGAACTCTGATGCGGAAAGATCAATATGTGCTCACCAGCTGCCCCTCCTATACCTGACTGGCAGCTCTGCAGAGGACAACCTTATTAACCAATAGGGAGGCTGGGAAGCCAGGGCCAGTGACCACAGGAGCCGACTGCTATTTGCATATCAGTGTATCCTGGTTTTCAGGACTCCCAAGGGGCTCCACAGGAAATCAAAACCGATGTGGTGAAGGCATATGGTTAATGGAGTGGCAGCGGCATGTTTTTGTTTTTTCATACCCACAGGTTTGGTTTAAATGGCCAGTAAGGTACTGCATATAAAATGTGTGAATTATTTGTGAATACATCAGTAAAACTTCAGTATCCCAGGAAAAAAAAAAAAGAGCTTTGTTTGCGCCGAAGGCTCCCACAATCTGACAGTTCTTAAATAGGTAAGGGGTGGGTCCACAGGGCAACGTCACCTGTAGTGACGTCGGTGACCCAGCATCACCAGTCGATGACGGCTCAGGGGGGCGCCCCATACTCATTCACACGGGGGAGGAGCGGAGTTTGGATTCTGAATAAGCCCCCTGCTCACAGACCCACAACACCACCGGCCAGGGTTGTGGGGAAGAGGCCCTTGTATCCATCAACTCCCCTGCCCCAAAGCACCCCCCCCCCCATTTTGAGGGCATGTGGCCTGGTATGGTTCAGGAGGAAGGGGGCTCGCTTGTCCCCACCCTTTCCTGACCTGCTGGGCTTGCCTGCTCGGATAAGGGTCTGGCATGGATTTTGGGGAGGGCCCCATGCCATTTGTTTTTCAATTTGACGTGTATTATGTGGACTAAAAAGGTATACTATGGTCACAGCTTAGCATGTCACCATCCTGGAACAAGCATGCAGGCAGGGAACTGTCGGGACACCTAATATGCACTTATTTGTTCTGAGTCAGTTATTTAACAGGTACAAGAAAAAAGGATGGCAAAACAACTCAGCAATAGGAAGTGCCTTATTGAAGTCCTGGCTCCCTTTTGATGTCTATTGGTACTTGTGTAGTGCAAATATCGGTGTTGCTGGTCTCTGGCTGATATGCGTGACTGGCTGCTATCACCTTGCCTGCAATATTTTTCTTTAAATTCTTTGTTCTCCAGATAAAAGGTTCTCACCGCAGTGCTTTGATCTGGCTGGCTTCATCAGGAGACACGTCTGACATTTTCTCCCTTGATGGAACATGACGTTGTCATATTGGTACATCTCAGTGCTTAACGCCTCGTTGCTTTTTGTCACCGTCCCTAAAACACAGAAAAGGGAAATTAATTGATGACCCTGCTGCAGATATAGACTTTCCTTGCAGTCCCGTAGTCCTTTAATAACCAGTACTGCAGTGCAGAAACTCATAGCGACCAATCACAATTCACTTTAAGTATATCTCTAGGTAAAATATTTTTTTTAGTTTTGGATGGAGTGGGGAAGGGTTAGACCCTTTGTCAAGTTTTTATAGCTATCTGTGGCCCCATTGGAGAGATTCACTACTTTAATTTTACTGGTGGCCACTGTCACTGAGAAAGAAATGAGGGGAGTCCCCAAGTTTTATAGTTGTCCCAGAACAAGATGTGAGGAGAAATCTCCCAATGGGGACACCTGTTTCGGGGACAACTGTCTAAGAGGGCACAATCCTCCTTGCTTTTGGGAGATTTCCTCCAACTTCCTGTTTGCTTCTCTGGGACAGGAAGTGAAGGGACATTTCCCCTATGGTACACAGACAGCAAAAAATAAAGGTTTTAACCATTCCCCTACTCTATCCAAGTTTTGGCTATAAATACACTTTAGTGAAATCAGACAGTACGAAATGGATTGATTGTTATTAAGTACTGGTCTCAGCTACTTTACACTTTCTTATTAAACAATATTATTATTTTTTAATAAAAAACATAATATTCATATGTGGTTTAAATATAGCATGAATATGTATACTTTGAATATGTCCATATATTTTAGCTCCGTGTGATCTCCTGCACTGAGTACTCAGACAGAGAAAGGAAAGGTCACTGCTCTAGTCTAACACTATAAACAAGCTTACAGGAGGAAGAGCACAGAAAAAAAAGACATAAAAGGTCTGTGCCTCCTTCACTGTCCAATCAGCAGGCTGGAGCAGGGAAGGGGTCATTGCTGTGTTTCTTAGGTGGAATAAAGAAAGTGGTGTCACACACCTGCCTATGCAGCATGTGAAATGGTATGCAAGACTGGCTGAACAGAACTGCACTTTTGGCAGGTGAAACAATTCACGTATACAGATCTCAATAATGAATTTAGCTACAGGTGGTCACTCTTCCTCCTCAGCAAGTCTAAATCAGGAATAAAAAGCAGAGCATTCATAATTCAGTAGAAACTGTCTGTATTTGTCCTGTGCTGTCGGTCAGTTTGATTCAGTGGAAGGGGAGGGTGCAAAACACCAAATTGTTCAGGATATGGGGTCCTTGCTTGCATACTGACTTCTACCCAAAGAGGAAGACGTTAAAGTGGATGTAGAGCTTTCTTTTATTATTTTTTTTTATAAGAATATAAAACATGCCTATACTTAGCAGTCCCAATCCTCTTCCAGTGCTATAGGCCCCTCCTCTTCATTGGGTGCCCCCCCCCCCCCCCCCCCCCGGAAAGCCGATCTCCCTGGGGGCACCCGTGCGTGCTCACTACCGAGTCCCGCTGCTCCGTTCATTGACGCAGACAGCGGGACTCGGCCCCACTCCCGTGTCACCGGATTTGATTGACAGCAGGAGCCAATCGCTACCGCTGCTATCAATCTGTCCACTGAGGAGAGAGACAGTGTCGAGTGCAGGTTAGGAAAAGGAGGGGGGGGGGGGGTCTGGAGGGCAGCTGCATCACAGAATGCATTAAGGTGAAAAACCTAAAAGAGGAACTGCAGTCTGCTCGCATAATTTGTATAAAAAAAACCCCATCTTTGCCATTCTGAAGCTTCCCTCCAACTACTTTGCATATTTTTTTGTATATACTGTGATTCTGTGCTTGCCAAATATGCTGCAATCTCCCTCCACTAAGTCTGGCTGCATCCATTTTTACTGTGGGCAGCTGATGCTGCTGCCTGTTCACTTCCTGGATTTACACAGACACACACCTCCAGCTCTGCAGCTTTCACTGGCCCTCTTATGACTCATCCCCCCTCCCTTCCTCTCAGAGAGAGAGACACACACACACACACACACACACGAGACAGAGAGAGACACACACGAGACAGAGACACAGAGACAGAGAGAGAGAGCGCGCTCTGTGTATGATGTCATAAGCCTAGGCTTTTTACCAGACAAGAAACAAGAAGTGGGCTGTATAAGGTATTTACTGGCAGAAAAAAAAATGTTTTACTATCCAAAGTTAAAACAACAAGGGCAGGAGATATAATAGATGGAAAGTTGAAAAAAATGACTGAAGGTCTGCTTTAAGACCACTTTAAAATGTACAATGGGTTAGACTGTAGAATAAACTCAGACATCTACAATATGCATTTTCACATAAAACCCATTTTACCAAGAAATATAGGTCTGTTTTCAGCAGCTCTTCACTTTAAGACAATATCCTGTTTCATTTGAACCAGAATTCTAAAATTGTATTCTGTCTACATTACATGATTAATAGCCACCAAAGACTGGAAACAGTAGTTAATATAATTGCTCATCAACTAAAACTGCATTTCTTCTCTAATCTGCCCACTTCTCTGCAATTCCAACCTTCCAACGTAATGTGTAAAAGTCAGAGTCATGCTAATAGATGCAATATTTTGTTCTGCCAGTCCTGTGGTTATATAGCCTAGGAGGACTCCACTGTTTCCTACTCCCTGTGTCACCTGCCTACCAATTCCTAACAAGGAACCACCTTTTAGGAAAACTGTGCTGAGAATATACATATATTTCCTACCATTGCTGAACTCTCCTTTTGAAAATACTTCTTTCCTGGCTGTTATGCTGATCTAAAACTTCAGTCCTTTCTGAGTCAATGACAAAAAACAAGTATGCAGACCAGAGTTCTAACATCTATCCAGTTTCATTAGCTGCATGCAAAGTCCAGGTCAGACAGCCAAGGAACTATACTATATGGCCAAAAGTATGTGGACAGACCCTTAAATTAATTGAGTTTGGGTGTTTCCAGTAAAGAGTATTGTTAAAGTGATTGTAAAGTTCTGTTTTTTCTTCTCTAAAAATAACAAACATATTATACTTACCTGCCCTGTGCAGTGGTTTTGCACAGGGCAGCCCAGATCCTCCTCTTTTCGGGTCCCTGGCTGGAGCTCCTGGCCCCTCCCTCCTGTTGAGTGCCCCCACAGCAAGCCGCTTGCTACCTGGCCACCCGAGCCAATTCACAGCTCCCTGTGTCCATTCAGACACGGAGCCCCGGTTCAGCCCCGCCCCCTCTCTCTCCTGATTGGCTAACTGACCAATGGTGCCGCTGCTGTGTCTCAGCCAATCAGGAGCAAAGTCTCGGACAGCCTAGGAACTCGTGGACATTGCTGGACAGAAAATGGGGCTCAGGGAAGTATTAGGGAGTGCTGGGGCAGCTTCTGCACACAGAAGGTTTTTTTTATCTTCATGCATAGAATGCATGAAGATAAAAAACCTTCTGACTTTACAACCACTTTAATGCTATGGCATTCAAAGAACATTTAACCAATTGTGTGCTTCCACATTGTGGGAACAGCTTGGGCAAGGTCCATTTCTGTTCCAGTCCCTTTGACCAAAGCCAACCCCATAAAAAGGCATGGTGCATTTGGTGTGGGGACACTCGAGTGTCTTGCATAGAGCCCTGATCCCAACATTACTGAACACCTTTGGGATGAACTGGAATGCTCACTGTGAGACAGATCCTCCCAACCTCAGTACCCAACCTCACAAATTTTCTGGATGACTAAATGGGCACGGAAACACCTCAAATATTGTTGAAACTCCATATTAATTCTCAAAGTTTTAGAATGGGATGTCCAACAAGCTCATAGAGATGTGATGGTCAGATATACACAAACTGTGGATAATGTAGAAGGTGGCTTCCATGTTATGTAATATTCTCCCTGCTTTACAAACTGTAGCAAAAAATGAATTGTGCTTTCTTACCTGGATCAGAATTGCAGCATTTGTAAAAGAAATAAAGATTCACAGTGATTAAAACATAGGGCAGGAAGACAAACATCCAATGTAGTTCCATCTCCAGGCTGTAGTCCAGAACCTCCCAGGTGTATTCCGTAAACACTGCTGCATCCAGAACCAAGTGCAGAACCACAAAAGCTGAACTCCTATAACGCAAAGTAACAGAAGCCTCTTTATTATTATTATTATTCAGAATTTATAAATTGCCAACAGTTTGCGCAGCGCTTTACAACATGAGGGCAGACAGTACAATTACAATACAATTCGATACAGGAGGGCCCTGCTCATTAGAGCTTACAATCTAAGAGGGAGGGTCGAGTGATACAAAAGGTAATAACTGGGGGGGTGAGTGGATGAAGAAAATGAAAGTGTAGTTGTTAGGTGGAGGCAGGATAGGCTTCTCTGAAAAGAAAAGTTTTCAGGGATCGCTTAAAAGTGGATAGTGTTGGAGATAGTTGGACAGATTGGGGTAGGGAATTCCCAAGGATTGGAGAAGCTTGGGGGAAGTCCTGGAGGCAAGCATGGGAGGAGGTGACAAGGGAGCTAGAGTGCGGGAGGTCTTGGGAGGAACAAAGAATGATTTGGTTGGTATTTTGAGACTAGACTAGTGATGTAGCTGGGGGCCAGGTTGTGGATGGCGTTGTAAGTTATTGATAGTATATTGAATTGAATTTGTTGGGCGATTGGCAGCCAATGGAGGGATTGGCAGAGAGAAGTAGCAGACACTGAACAGCTGGTAAGGTGGATGAATCTGGCAGCAGCATTCATGATGGACTGAAGAGGGGATAGCCTATTTAAAGGTAAGCTAATGAGGAGGGAGTTGGAGTAGTCGAGGCGAGAGATGACCAGGGAGTGGATTAGGAGTTTTGTGATACCATTGGTTAGGAGGAGGCGTATTTTGGTAATGTAGTGGAGGTTGAAGCGGCAAGCTTTGGAAAGTGATTGGATGAGGGGCCAAATAGAGATTTCAGAGTCCAGGACTACACCTAGCACCCTGGCATGCGGGGATGGGTTGATGGCTGTGCCATTGCTCTTGACAGAGAAGTCAGCGGAAGGGGCACGTGGGGGAGGAAATATTATAAGCTCAGTTTTGGACAAGTTGAGTAATAGACAACCCTATGTGGATATAGGAAACAGAACCTGTGAGCATAAAATACAGGACCTGCCACTGCTGACTGTTTTTTTGGTGCAGACTCCAGGGCTGTCATCCCAATCCTGCAACAGCTACCTAATGAGCTCCCTTAGAATAAGCATGCAGGACAGTTAAGAATTTTTTTAGACTTCACTAGTTATATGCTTGTTAAATGCTATCACCAGGCAAGATGTGGAGATGACTTAGAACTTGTGGCAGACAACCATAATCAGCAAGATTAACCAACTGTCCTGATTGCTCCCAAATCTATACCCTAATATAGGGGGTTTGTGTTTGACCCCGAAACGTGTTGGCTGTTAACTTTTGATAGACCCCTTTATCGTAAAAATGTTTTTTATTCTAGTCTGCGTTACCACTAGAGAGATTTCTCCTCACTTCCTATCCTGGTGACAAGCATCTCTGGGACAAGAATTTAGGGATAATTGGCTTTTAAAACTTAACAGACATTCTAGCCAAAACTGAAATTTTTCCTCGCAGTTTCACGTTAGCATGTTCAACACCACGTACACATTTTCAGTGGTTGTTTTAACCTAAAATGTAAAAAAGTGGGAAGGGAAAGTGACATCCCTGGTAAATGTGCAACACAATCTAATTTTACATAACATACCTGGTATAGAAGCAGCTGGTAAGACAACTATGCAGCCATGTTGGTAACACATAGGAAAGCGCCTGCAAATATAAAGGGGTTCAGCTTTACACATGGAAATGGATATTGGTGTTGCTCACAAAATGGGTACACAAGGAGGATCTGGTTGTTCAGAACTGAAGGATCAGAGAGTGAGAGACTTCATGTTAACTTGACACGCACATTTTCACTGCATGTGTGTTGGGTAAACATAGGATCTACAAAGGTCCAATATAGAATCATCTTATCTCTACACTTGAAAGTGACGATTTTGCCAAATTAAATATTTAAAATGCTAAAAAAAAAAAAAAAAAAAAAGGGACTTGCTATAAAGGAGCGTGTTAATACTTGCCTGCCTTGCTGTCCTCACTGCCAATATTTGTCCTCTTGAAATGCTAAGCTGGAGAAGAATCTTCAGCTTGGTCCCTCGCTGTGTGCTATGGTTTCATCCACTGACCTCTACATCAATAGCCATAGCGTGCAGCGGGAGACTAGGCATCTGACACTCCAGGAAGTATGTTGGACGCTGAAGATTCCTTAGCCAGCTTAGCTCTTCGAAGAGTGGCGGAGAGGTATGTATCAATCTTTTCTTTACAGATGGTGCTTCCCCCCACCCCATTTCACTTTAGCAGCATCAGCCAAACCCTGCTCAGCCCACAATGTGATTCCAGGCAGCAAACTGTAGAAAGCAAAAAATTCACTAAGAGGAATTGGGCACTTGAGTGATATTAAATCAAGCAAGTACGTGTCGCAGATGCTTTCCGGTAGGGTGTCTGTAGTTATAGTGCAGTGGGCAGACAAGCTGAATGCTAAACGTGGAAGACTGATACTGGCCTGAGCCAGTTGACAGGACTCAAAAGCACAGAAACAAGGCAGAGGTCATATTCACAAAGCTACTTGGTATCCCCGGATATATGAAAAGAACTAATCAGAATATGGAATAAAGCTAAATGAGACAAAATGTACCCTTGTAGTTTTCAAGGTTTAAATGCTTGTTTAGTCTAGAGGTGTAAGGAAAAGAGGTATTACCTACCTTATTCCTGGCTTTGGCAGGGTGCCTCAATCAATGCAACCGGTCCCCTGCAGAGTCCTTTCTAAGGTGTTTCATGCCTCGGTCATAAGCTAACCTTCTCACATGGTTAATAGCCCTGCACTGTGCGTGTTGTTGTCTCTATAGAGGAGCTTCCTTAATAAAGGCTGGTCACTGCTGCTCTCTCTTCTAGTGCAGAGTGACTGGTCTTGTATCCATCCCTACTTGTAGTTAAAGGACCTTCTGGGTCCCAGCCACAGCAATGCTTTCTGCACAGTCTACATGGGTGATATCACTGATTCTCATCACTGATATCACTGCTTCTTTTACAAGATAATTCCTGAGTTGTGCAACGGAATTTGGTGCACACAATGGATTTATATTCTTTGTGGATAATAATGAATATACAGTATCTGCATGCACCCAGAGTTCAGCTTTAAACATTTACCTGTTATGAGAAAACATGGAGGCCGTCATTGCTAGCCTTCTGAAAATGTTAGCTGGTGGGTTGTCATTAACCCTTTGACTTTAATAGAGTCACAAAACCCAGAAGAAGCATGTATAAGGATTTACGTCTCTCTTGAAATTCTTAATACTTGTTCTGGGTCAGTGATTACATTTTGAAGACAGTTGTTTAGAATAGCCAGGCAACTAGCATTGTCAAGTCAGCTTTGGCAGCCCCTGTATATCTCTGGTGACACTGCTATGCTCAGTGGCCAAACACTGCAGTGTTAGGATATATAATAAAATGTCAGCAGGATTAAAACATAAAAGTCATCAGCACTCCAAGAATAGCCAGGCCTTTCAATTATTGGGGAAACAGTGTCACATAGGTCATTATACAACAAAACACAAAAAGTCGTCCCGGGACTTTAAATGAGGTGAATGCGATTAGCCAGATTTTTACCTTTTCTTATAGGTTGTTATAGCCTAGAAACGTTGGCTACTGTGAATCTGTGACCCATGTGACACTGTTTCCACAACGAGTAAAATGGACATTTTTCAAGTGCTGGTGACATATTCTCTTATCAGGCTCTTGCACACAAATGCCCTGAGTCTGTGCAACAAAAATTGCAGTGCATTTCCCCAACCAGGAGCTCAGGTGCTGGATACAGCTGTATATAGTTATGTATGGCTGTGCGCAGCTGTATACGCTGAAACTCACATGAACACTTGTATAGCGTATGGCATATTACAAGACAGAAATGTTCTATTTATGTAATACACCCATACGCTAAAGAAGTGTTTACAACTGTACCCGCTTACACCTGAGTTCATCCACACACCACCAACCATTCAGGTCTATGGGTGGCTGTATGTAGCACCTGTGCTTCCAGCAGGGGAAATATGCCAGAATTCATATTGTGTGTACTCAGGGCACCTGTGTGCAAGGATCCTTCACCTGTTTCTTTACACAGCACCGTCTATTGTGGTTATTACAAACACCCAGTGGTTACATTAGTTCAAGCACTGCAAGGAGTGTACCGCCAACATAAATTGTAGATGCCAGAACTATTTTTTCCCTCTTTTGATTCATTTAAAGCGGTATAGAGAAGTGATAGAATGAATTTGACTACCACTTGCAAGGACAGATGTTCTGTTATATGTTGATTAATAAAGTTTCTTGTGTTCAAAATATCTGTCTGACACTTTTCTTATGCTGTTATGGAAAAAAAAAAAAAAAAAGTATCTCACCTCTTCAGCTCTGTAGAACACACTGTCCAGTCTGCTCCTGGATCTTCCTGACAAGCAGCAATAAACAGAAACACAGAGAAGAAGAACAGACACATAGAGGATGAAAAGCCACAGGAAGTCCATTCTGAGACTGGAAAAAAAAACAAAAAAAAAAAAAACACAGACATAGAAGAT
This sequence comes from Lithobates septentrionalis, assembly GCA_037952835.1. NCBI lineage: Eukaryota > Metazoa > Chordata > Amphibia > Anura > Ranidae > Lithobates > Lithobates septentrionalis. The sequence continues at coordinate 102,715 of JBBDGP010002190.1, forward strand.
TAGGCGTATGCCTCTGTAACATGGCAGTAAATCAGAGCTGTGCCATGAACTACTGATGCTCTGATCCCACCCCCTTTTTTAGTGTGAACATCATTGAAAGGTTACAAAGTGAAATTTCATGAAGTTCTATTGGCTGGTGAGATGCAGTGGACTGCGTCCCATGTTGCTGTGCTGAAAACTAGCCCGATAGGGATCACGGGATAGGGATTTTTTTCTTGCATTGGGACTGTGCTGGGCACAGTTCCAATGCACCTGATGTGAACAGGCCCTTAAAGCTGAAAGGAAAAATGCTCCCTTGCAGTGGGGCTTCCCCCACATTACGCAGGTTAATTGCTTGTTTAGGTCTAGGGGACCGCAAAAAGCAGTTTTACTTGCCAGATCCTCAGCTTCCTGAAGGCTGAAAGACCGGTTCCCACAGCCTCTTCTCCCCTACGCTCCGGAGGTCACAGATTCTGTGACATCATTAAGACCAGTGAACAGCCCAGAGCCCTGCAGTGGAGGCAAGGACACTAGGGGATAGTCCACCGCCATCTCCTGGGGGAGTGGAGGATCTTTTACTCTCCCCTAGACCTAAATGATCATTTAATTCTTGCAGTGCCGGTAGCCCCAAGGAAGGATTTTTCTCTTTTTTTCCCCTGGAGATGGGCTTTAAAGTTTTTGTAAAGACTAACAGCATGTGTTTTCACTTTCTCAACTCCACTGAAATGCAATTGGATGCAACATTGATAAATGTAAAGGTTCCAATGGCTACATCTCCTTGCTGTAACCCAGCTACCTGATTGTAAAGAATAAAGGAGCGCAAACACGTTGCATTATTTGGTCCTGCTGTTTTTATTTACTTACAACGGTGTGCTGGTTATTCTTTCTACACTGGACTATGATTTTTGGCAGCATCATCCATCACTTTACCTAAGCATCCTCAATGAGTGGAAGCTGGAAGGAGTTGTGCTGGAACCTGGTGAACATTTGGACTGTGCATCCTCACTGCCACACCATTCAACCATAACATAATGACCACTGAGAGGTAAAGGGAATAACATTGATTATCTTGTTATAATGACATCTGAAAGTGGCTGTATATATTAGGCAGCAAGTAAACATGATGTCCCTGAAGGTGATGTGTTGAAAGCAGAAAAAAAAAAAAATGGGCACGTGTAAGGATTTGAGCAACTTTGACAAGGGCCAAATTGTAATGGCTAGACGATTGGGTCAGAGCATCTCCAAAAGTGCAGCTCTTATGGGATGTTCCTGGCCTGCAGTGGTCAGGACCTACTAAAAGTGATCCATAGAAGGAAAACTGGCAAACCAGCAACAGGGTGTTGGGCAGCCAAGAGCTCACTGATGCAGGTGGGGAGCGAAGGCTGGCCTGTGTAGTCTGATCTAATAGAAGAGCCTCAAACAGCTGAAAATGTGAATGCTGATCCCGATAGAAAGGCGCCAGAACACAGAGTGCATCGCAGTTTGTTGTGTACTATGGGGCTGCATAGCCGCAGACCAGTCAGGGTGCCCATGCTGATTCATGTCCACAGCTAAAAGCACCTACAATGGGCATGTGAGCATTAAGGATGAGCTCCGGCGTGTTTTCACAGCCCACGTGCAGAGCCTGCCAGGAAGTCAGCACTGCGCTGTGCTAATCACAGGCAGTGAGACATTTTCCGATCTCTGCAGCCGTGCATCAGGACAATGTCTCACTGCTTGTGGTTAGCGAAGCGCAGTGCTGACTTCCTGGCAGGCTCTGCACCTGGGCTGTACAAACACGCCAAAGCTCATCCTTAGTGAGCATCAGCACTGGACCATGGAGCAATGGGAGAAGATGGCCTGGTCTGATGAATCATGTTTTTTTTTTTTTTTCCCCCATCATGTGGATGATTGGGTGTGTGTGCATCACTTACCTGGGGAAGAGATGGTACCAGGATGCAGTATGGGAAGAAGGCAAGCCAGTGGTGGCAGTGTGATGCTTTAGGTAATGTTCTGCTGTGAAACCTTGGGTCCTGTAATTCATGTGGATGGTACTTTGGAGCCCATGCCTTGATGGGTAAGGGCTGTTTTTGGTAGCAAAGGGGGCCTACTCAATATTAGGTGGGTGGTCATAAAGTTATGGCTGATTGGTATACAGTTTACACTGAGAGAGGGTGAAAACCAAGGAGCAAAAGTTAGAGATGGGGACAGAGTATTGTCACTAAATATGGAGCTTAGGCATGTTCAGATCCAATCCCAACTCAAGTGTGAGAGCCGTCCGGGACGCTGTCATATGTACTGGACCAATCATCTGCAGCTGAGGTATTCCCCACCCGCAGCTGCCCATATGTGACCCATAGTGTTTCTTTGTGTGCAGCTCAGGCTCAGCTGATATGGGGTATGTATGTGGATTCTTTTGCATGTGCCGCTGGGAGTGCTGGCAAGAGATGGAGCCCGTCCTGGATCCTACTGTAGCTCAAGGAAAAGGAAAGAGGTGATCGCTGGGGCCGCACATCCATGTGATCCTTAAGTAGTGATAAGAGTGGCAACCTCAGCCTCGATCCAACCAGGCCACGCCCCCAACATGTTTCGCTCCCACCACCATAATTAAGTTCTGGGGGGCTGGAGGTTGCCACTCTTATCACTACTTTAGGACCATACAGATGTGCGGCACCAGGGATCACCGCTTTCCTCTTCATTGAGCCTCAGCTGCCCATATGTTTACATGCAGCGGTGGGGAGGAGAACGCCCCGGTCACGGTGATTGGTCGAGTACAGGTGACAGCTTCCTGACCGGTGTCTTGCCGAGAGAGTTCCCTCGGCGGATAAGGACCCCCCTGTACTGCGCAGGCGCAGCACGAACTACTATGAGCCAACGGAGATAGCAGAAGCTCAAAATGTTCAATCAGCTGTACACGGCCCTAGGTCTAGGTTCCTTTCCCACCATCCAAGTGGACCTAGAGGGGGAATAAAAAAGAGCCGAGCGAAGCGAGGCCGTGCCTGAAGCGTAGCGAGCCCGCGAGGGGCCCTCTTACAGGCGCCGTGTACAGCTGATTTTCACCTTCGTCTATTTCCACCGGATCCTACTGCGCAGGCGCAGCGCCTGCGCAGTAAAGTGGGGTCCTTTTCCGCCGAGCGGAACTTTCTCGGCAGAACACCGGCTCACTCAATCCAAACACCCCTGGTTGTCACCCCATAGCAGGAAGTGCCTGGATCAGGACCTTCATGGCAGGGATCTTCAGCTGTTCATTTTATGAAACCTGCAGATTTAAAGAGACTGAAAGTGACAATAACAGGTTAAAGCGCATGTGAGATTTTAGCCATTGGGTTTACACCGATTTTCCTGAGTATTCTAATTGTGACTGGTTCTCTTTAAAATTGCAACACACACAATATTCTAAAAAAACAAAAATAGCTCATATAAAAACAGAATAAATGAGAGAACTTACATGTTGTTATGTCAAACCACCCGTGTGTTGTTATACACCGCAGGGCGCGGCCATCTTCCTACACCCGGAAGAGGAGAGCGGCTTCAACACGGTGTTCTGCCGATGTTCAGGCTTTGGAGACGATCGCCGATACTAAGGATTGCTGATGCTGCTCGCAGACAGGGATGTGGCTACAGCTGGGTTGCATTATGGGGGATGGGAGAACTATGGAGAATGACAAGGAGGAGGCACTATATGGCTGCTCTTCGCAGGGTAATTTTTTTAACAGAGCAAATGTACAGTACTTCATTCCAATGGTAGACAGCATAGTGGCAATGTGGAATCCTCAATTGTCCTTCTCTCCTGGAAATGCTAATTCCCTGACTGTCATGCTTGTCCTTTGGCTTCAATACTGTAACCTCTTGCCACCCCAAGTAGTTTTGACATTTCTCTCATACGTGTTAAAATAAGTAAATATTTTTATTCTTTTTTTTTTTTGCTAGAAAATCACTTAGAACCCCCAAACATTCTATCATTTCTAAAAGCAGAGGCCCTGGAAAATAAAATGGTGGTTGTTGCAGTCTTTTATGTCACACATTATTTGCACAGCCGCTTATCAAATAAAAAACTCAGGTGCACACAGAATCTGGTGCAGCACTGCCTAGTAAACAATCAGCTTCCAGGTTTTATTATCAAAGCTTAATTGAAGAAGTTAGAAGCTGATTGGTTATTATACACAGCTGCACCCATTTTTTTAAATAGAATATAAAAGATGATGATGTGTCAAGTAAATAGATACCAAACACATCAAGTGGCTAAACCTGTCCATAAATGGCGCTTTAAAAGCCTTTACAGGTTACCAGTTTAGAGTTAAAGCGAGGCTCCACCCCAAAAGGTCCGCTTCTCTGCCCCCCACTGCCACATTTGGCACCTTTTGGGGATGTGCGGGTACCTGTTTTTGACAGGTACCCGCTCCCTTTGGTTTCAGGTCTCACTTTGGTCTCAGTTCACAGCAGTGAAGTGAGCCGGAAGTTCGGCCTTCCCAGAGCGTAGCGTGATTCGCGGAAGTCTTTACTGCCGGTTTCCCTTAGCTAAGATGGCGGCGCCAGCACCCGAGAGCTGATTCAGGAATCGGCTCGGGTGAGGACACCACAGGATCCCTGGACAGGTAAGTGCCCTAATTATAAAAGTCAGCAGCTACATTATTTTTACCTCCTGTTTAAAACTCCTCTTTAACCACCTGCCATTCCCGCTATGGCCGAATGACGGCCACAGCGCGGACCTGAATTCCCGGGAGGCCGTCATATGACGGCCTCCCCTATGCATGCGCTCTGCGCGCGCCCCGCAGGGCGCGAGCCGAGCGCGCTGTGATCACTGAGTCACTGAGACTCAGCTGATCACCGATCCGATTAAGGGGCCGGTCCCGGCCCTTACCATGTGACAGCTGATCACATGATGTAAACAAAAGATTGGTAATCGTTTTTTTTCTACTCACGCTGATAGCGTGAGTAGAAAAAAAAGCCGATCACCGGCTCAGATGAGAGGGACAAAGGTCCCGAAGTGGAAGAGGCACATCTGCCTCATCTTTGCCAGTTAACAGTGCCACCTAACAGTGCCCACAGTGCCACCTAATAGTGCCCAAAGTGCCACCTAACAGTGCCCACAAGTGCCACCTAACAGTGCCCACAGTGCCACCTAATAGTGCCCAAAGTGCCACCTAACAGTGCCCACAAGTGCCACCTAACAGTGCCCACAAGTGCCAGCTATCAATGCCCACCAGTAGTGCCAATCAGTGCCACCTAGCAGTGCTGCCTATCAGCCCATTATTGCCACCCATCAGTGCCCATCACTGCCACCCATCAGTGCCCATCACTGCCGCCTATCAGTGCCACCTCATCAGCGTACATCAATGAAGGAGAAAAATTACCCGTTTTAATTTTTTTATAACAAAATATACATTTTATTTATTTATTTTTTTTAAATTCAGTCTTTTTACATTTTTTTATCAAAAAATATAAACCGCAGAGGTGATCAAATACCACCAAAAGAAAGCTCTATTTGTGGGGAAAAAAATGATAAAAATTTAATTTGTGTACAGTGTTGTATGACCGCGCACTTGTCATTCAAAGTGCGTCAGTGCTGAAAGCTGAAAATTGGTCTGGATAGGAGGGGGGTTTAAGTGCCCAGTAAGCAAGTGGTTAAACAGGAGGTCTAGTGCTAGAATTATTGTTCTCATTCTGAAGTCCTTAATGATACCTCATGTGTGGTGCAATCATCATTTACATATGCGTGCCGGACCTACATGCACATTAGCAGTTGCGTTATGCAATGGTAGACAGGTGCTTTTACTTATTTTTATTATTTTTAATTTATCTACATGTATTTTTTCTACTTCTTAAAATTTTATTTATTTTAACTTTATAGCTATCAGAAGGTTGAGAACAAGCTTTAAGCAGGTGACAGGTACTCTTTATGCGTATATGAGGGGTCTGGACCCCTGATGTATTCCCTGCCCTCCAAGGCAGCTGATCAAACTCAAATTGGGTTTGATTAGCTGCTTCCCTGACTGTAAAGCCTGGTACACATGATCAGATTGTTGGCCAACAAAGGGTCAGACTTTTGTCAGGGTGTGTGCCAGGAACTTGTCTTGCATACAAACGGTACACAATTTTCGGCCAACAAACACGAATGTAGTGACGTAAGACAAGGAATTTCAGCTCTTGAGCGCCACCCTTTGGGCACCTTCTGCTAATGTCTTGTTTGGTGAGCATGGATTCCGAGCATGCGTGTTTGCACTTTCAACTTTTGTGTGACGGACTTGTGTACACACGATAGGAAAATCTGACAACAGACCGTTGTATGCTGAAGATTTACTAGCCTGCCATCCAACATTTGTTGGCGGAAAGTTGGACAACAATTGTCTGATGGAGCGTACTAACAGTCGGATTTTAGGCCAACAGTCTTTCATCGCACATCCCCTTGCTGAAAATCCGATCCTGTGTACAAGGATTTAGAGTCAAGGAAAGACAGATCTGCAACCAGAAAGTGACAAAATCCTCCTAGCTTCTGGTTTCAATCATCACAGAGAAGATCAGAGAATGGATGTTCCTCCATCCCCTCTGCGAAAGCCGTCCCACCCATTTACTGTAGTCCTGGGCTCCCTGGAGGAACGGGAGAGTCTGGGATCCACTGGTCTTTTTTAGCGCTCTGAAAGTGAGTCCAGATCACTTTTACATGACAACCGATTGGCAGGTGAAAATAATGATACCAGGATCTTGGTTGTAGCTGCAGCCATGCTCCCAGTGTAACCACTTGCCAACAGGACATTTTAATACGTACATTGGTCAGCAAGGGGTTAAAAAGGATCTTCACTTCCTCCACATATTTTTTTTCTTTCTTTCTCCTCTTACCTCCTTTGCTGGGTTACCTTCAAAAAACATACACACCCAGCAAAACCATCATTTTCTGGTGTAACCAGGTCCCGGGCCACCACATTCTCTTCTTACATCATCAGGAGCAAGCTGTTTACTCCTGGTTCTTGCATCCAGCCCCCTGATGACGCAGCACATGGGCAGTGTGGTGGAGATGAGGATAAGCTCAGGTTTGGGCCAAATATGCATTTTCAAAGAAAGCTCTCGCTCCCAATTGACTGTCACCTACTGTTGCCCAATTAACAGGGCACCCCGCAGCTGCATGCATACAAAGAGGTGGAGATGTTTGTGACATCATTGACCCAAAAAGGCCACATGGCTATCTTAGGTCAATGCTGTGTATGAGCAGCTGCCCTGGTCGCATTTGATTGGGCAAAAGTGACAGCTTCCTTACGGGTTTGGTCCCAACGCAAGTTCAGATCAAACCTGAGCTCACCCTTCGTGGAGATTGCTCCGAAGCCTCCTGGGGTGCATGACATGAGGCATTCTCTGAGAAAATGTAAGGCGTTCTCTGAATGGGGCCTGTGCCGACGAGAAACTTCGACGAGTTTATTAAAAGTTGTACTTACAACAAAAACGATAAAATCAGGTTCAAAATGGAAACATTTGTTTGTCCAACAACCTCCACGAGTGTTTGGACGTCACCGCTGCTCCGTGTCTAGCCTGACGTACGTTTCGTCCATTGGGACTTCTTCTGTGAGGCAGTAAGGCATTTTGAACCTGATTTTATCGTTTTTGTTGTAAGTACAACTTTTAATAAACTTCTGTGTGCTTTTAAAAGAATGTTGCGCAATGAGTTTATCTTCCTCTTTCATATGATGAATGTATAACTGGACTCTGAAGCTTCCTTGGCTGATGATAACTGTGGGGTATACACCTGTGGAATCCAATTAAGCAGGCTGAGTAGTGGATGCGGTTGAGCCCACAGTGAGGGGTGAAAGCTCACTAATGTGCATATAGACCCTGGAGGGCCTTAAAATCTGGTAAGCAGATATACTTGCCCTGTCTATTCTGTGGGGAGCACCGGGTGTCTTCACAAACATTGGATCAGCACACGTTTTGAGTTCACTTTATGGATGTAGAATTTGGACATTTGGACTATTAACAATTTTTCTTTTTTCATCTTTCACATTTTCATCTTTATTGCATTATATTAGATGTTTTTTGCACTTTAATTTTTAAGGTCATGGTTTGACAGCGCAACACATTTTTATTTCAATTTTTGGTATGAAGTGTACATTGTTGTGAAAACTGCTGTTGGTCATGGATCATCCGGGTCATTCACATAATTCTATATACAGTCAGGTCCATAAATATTGGGACATCGACACAATTCTAATCTTTTTGGCTCTATACACCACCACAATGGATTTGAAATGAAACGAACAAGATGTGCTTTAACTGCAGACTTTCAGCTTTAATTTGAGGGTATTTACATCCAAATCAGGTGAACGGTGTAGGAATTACAACAGTTTGGCTATGTGCTTCCCACTTTTTAAGGGACCAAAAGTAGTGGAACAATTGGCTGCTCAGCTGTTCCATGGCCAGGTGTGTATTATTCCCTCATTATCCCATTTACAAGGAGCAGATAAAAGGTCCAGAGTTAATTTCAAGTGTGCTATTTGCTTTTGGAATCTGTTACTGTCAACTCTCGATATGAGATCTAAAGAGCTGTCACTATCAGTGAAGCAAGCCATCATTAGGCTGAAAAAACAAAACAAACTCATCAGAGAGATAGCAAAAACATTAGGTGTGGCCAAATCAACTGTTTGGAACATCCGTAAAAAAAAAGAACGCACCGGTGAGCTCAACAACACCAAAAGACCCGGAAGACCACGGAAAACAACTGTGGTGGATGACCGAAGAATTCTTTCCCTGGTGAAGAAAACACCCTTCACAACAGTTGGCCAGATCAAGAACACTCTCCAGGAGGTAGGTGTATGTGTGTCAAAGTCAACAATCAAGAGAAGACTTTACCAGAGTGAATACAGAGGGTTCACCACAAGATGTAAACCATTGGTGAGCCTCAAAAACAGGAAGGCCAGATTAGAATTTGCCAAACAACATCTAAAAAAGCCTTCACAGTTCTGGAACAACATCCTATGGACAGATGAGACCAAGATCAACTTGGACCAGAGTGATGGGAAGAGAAGAGTATGGAGAAGGAAAGGAACTGCTCATGATCCAAAGCATACCACCTCATCAGTGAAGCATGGTGGTGGTAGTGTCATGGCGTGGGCATGTATGGCTGCCAATGGAACTGGTTCTCTTGTATTTATTGATGATGTGACTGCTGAAAAAAGCAGCAGGATGAATTCTGAAGTGTTTCGGGCAATACTATCTGCTCATATTCAACAAAATGCTTCAGAACTCGTTGGACAGTGCAAATGGACAATGAACTGAAGCATACTGCGAAAGCAACCAAAGACTTTTTTAAGGGAAAAAAGTGGAATGTTATGCAATGGCCAAGCCAATCACCTGACCTGAATCCGTAGAGGCCTGGCAGAGCATCCGTAGAGGCCTGGCAGAGCATCACCAGGGATGAAACCCAGCGTCTGGTGATGTTTATGCGTTCCAGACTTCAGGCTGTAATTGACTGCAAGGATTTGCAACCAAGCATTAAAAAGTGAAAGTTTGATGTATGATTGTTAATCTGTCCCATTACTTTTGGTCCCTTAAAAGAGGCACATATGCAAACTGTTGTATATCCTACACCGTTCACCTGATTTGGATGTAAATACCCTAAAATTAAAGCTAAAAAAAAGGGGGGAAGAGGAATTCTAGGGACTTTGAGGAAGCCAGGACCTGGTAAGGTCGCGTATTTCCATCCCTATGGGAGTTTGAGTGAAATCATGACCTGGTAAGGTCATGTATTTCCATCCCTGACGAGTCAAAACGAAGGTAATGGGGAAAGTGGGACTTTAAATGAAGCACTTGGTAGCACATAGGTAATTGAGCTGAACAAAGGAATTTTATTTTGTGTACATTGTTAACAGTCATAGATGTCAATATTAATATCAAGGTGATAGGTAGGCACTAAGGCAAAGATAAATGACCATGAAATAACGACACACATATCTCAAATGCGATCATTGGTACAAAATTTAGACAAGATAATGAAAAGATTAGATGGTACATGTGATGATATAAAACCATAAGTAAAACCATAATAAAACTCCACAGTTCAACCAAAATTGGATTAACCACTTGACGACCGCCTCACGCCGATGTACGTCGGCAAAGTGGCACGGACAGGCAAAATCACGTACATGGTACGTGATTTGCCTTCCGCGGGTGGGGGGTCCGATCGGACCCCCCCCCCGGTGCCCGAGGCGGTCGTCTTTTGTCCAGCGGCGATCGGTGGTGAGGGGGAGACCATCCGTTCGTGGCCCCCCCCTCGCGATCGCCGCCGGCCAATCGAATCATTCCTTTGCTGCTGTATGCTAAACAGCAGCAAAGGAAATGATGTCATCTCTCCTCGGCTCGGTAATTTCCGTTCCGGCCCGAGGAGAGAAGACATCAATGTGAGTGCACCAACACACACACACACAGTAGAACATGCCAGGCACACAAAACACCCCGATCCCCCCCCCCGATCGCCCCCCGATCCCCCCCAATCACCCCCCCCCCCTGTCACAAACTGACACCAGCAGTTTTTTTTTTTTTCTGATTACTGCATGGTGTCAGTTTGTGACAGTTACAGTGTTGGGACAGTTACTGTTACCCCCCTTTAGGTCTAGGGTACCCCCCTAACCCCCCCTAATAAAGTTTTAACCCCTTGATCACCCCCTGTCACCAGTGTCACTAAGCGATCATTTTTCTGATCGCTGTATTAGTGTCGCTGGTGACGCTAGTTAGGGAGGTAAATATTTAGGTTCGCCTTCAGCGTTTTATAGCGTCAGGGACCCCCATATACTACCGAATAAATGTTTTAACCCCTTGATTGCCCCCTAGTTAACCCTTTCACCACTGATCACCGTATAACCGTTACGGGTGACGCTGGTTAGTTTGTTTATTTTTTATAGTGTCAGGGCACCCGCCGTTTATTACCGAATAAAGGTTTAGCCCCCTGATCGCCCGGCGGTGATATGCGTCGCCCCAGGCAGCGTCAGATTAGCGCCAGTACCGCTAACACCCACGCACGCAGCATACACCTCCCTTAGTGGTATAGTATCTGAACGCATCAATATCTGATCCGATCAGATCTATACTAGCGTCCCCAGCAGTTTAGGGTTCCCAAAAACGCAGTGTTAGCGGAATCAGCCCAGATACCTGCTAGCACCTGCGTTTTGCCCCTCCGCCCAGCCCACCCAAGTGCAGTATCGATCGATCACTGTCACTTACAAAAGACTAAACGCATAACTGCAGCGTTCGCAGAGTCAGGCCTGATCCCTGCGATCGCTAACAGTTTTTTTGGTAGTATTTTGGTGAACTGGCAAGCACCAGCCCCAGGCAGGGTCAGGTTAGCGCCAGTACCGCTAACACCCACGCACGCAGCATACGCCTCCCTTAGTGGTATAGTATCTGAACGGATCAATATCTGATTCGATCAGATCTATACTAGTGTCCCCAGCAGTTTAGGGTTCCCAAAAACGCAGTGTTAGCGGAATCAGCGCAGATACCTGCTAGCACCTGCGTTTTGCCCCTCCGCCCGGCCCAGCCCACCCAAGTGCAGTATCGATCGATCACTGACACTTACAAAACACTAAATGCATAACTGCAGCGTTCGCAGAGTCAGGCCTGATCCCTGCGATCGCTAACAGTTTTTTTGGTAGTATTTTGGTGAACTGGCAAGCACCAGCCCCAGGCAGCGTCAGGTTAGCGCCAGTACCGCTAACACCCACGCACGCACCGTACACCACCCTTAGTGGTATAGTATCTGAACGGATCAATATCTGATCCGATCAGATCTATACTAGCATCCCCAGCAGTTTAGGGTTCTCACAAATGCAGTGTTAGCGGGATCAGCCCAGATACCTGCTAGCACCTGCGTTTTGCCCCTCTGCCCGGCCCAGCCCAGCCCACCCAAGTGCAGTATCGATCGATCACTGTCACTTACAAAAGACTAAAACGCATAACTGCAGCGTTCGCAGAGTCAGGCCTGATCCCTGCGATCGCCAACAGATTTTTTGGTAGCGTTTTGGTGAACTGGCAAGCGCCAGCGGCCTAGTACACCCCGGTCGTAGTCAAACCAGCACTGCAGTAACACTTGGTGACGTGGCGAGTCCCATAAGTGCAGTTCAAGCTGGTGAGGTGGCAAGCACAAGTAGTGTCCCGCTGCCACCAAAAAGACAAACACAGGCCCGTCGTGCCCATAGTGCCCTTCCTACTGCATTCGCCAATCCTAATTGGGAACCCACCGCTTCTGCAGTGCCCGTACTTCCCCCATTCACATCCCCAACCAAATGCAGTCGGCTGCATGAGAGGCATTTTCTTTATGTCCTCCCGAGTACCCCTACCCAGCGAACGCCCCCAAAAAAGATATTGTGTCTGCAGCTAGCGCGGATATAGGCGTGACACCCGCTATTATTGTCCCTCCTGTCCTGACAATCCTGGTCTTTGCATTGGTGAATGTTTTGAACGCTACCATGCACTAGTTGAGTATTAGCGTAGGGTACAGCATTGCACAGACTAGGCACACTTTCACAGGGTCTCCCAAGATGCCATCGTATTTTGAGAGACCCGAACCTGGAACCGGTTACAGTTATAAAAGTTAGTTACAAAAAAGTGTAAAAAAAAAATATATATATATATATATAAAATAAAAAAAAATAGTTGTCGTTTTATTGTTCTCTCTCTCTCTATTCTCTCTATTGTTCTGCTCTTTTTTACTGTATTCTATTCTGCAATGTTTTATTGTTATTATGTTTTATCATGTTTGCTTTTCAGGTATGCAATTTTTTATACTTTACCGTTTACTGTGCTTTATTGTTAACCATTTTTTTGTCTTCAGGTACGCCATTCACAACTTTGAGTGGTTATACCAGAATGATGCCTGCAGGTTTAGGTATCATCTTGGTATCATTCTTTTCAGCCAGCGGTCGGCTTTCATGTAAAAGCAATCCTAGCAGCTAATTAGCCTCTAGACTGCTTTTACAAGCCGTGGGAGGGAATGCCCCCCCCCCACCGTCTTCCGTGTTTTTCTCTGGCTCTCCTGTCTCAACAGGGAACCTGAAAATGCAGCCGGTGATTCAGCCAGCTGACCATAGAGCTGATCAGAGACCAGAGTGGCTCCAAACATCTCTATGGCCTAAGAAACCGGAAGCTACGAGCATTTTATGACTTAGATTTCGCTGGATGTAAATAGCGCCATTGGGAAATTGGGGAAGCATTTTATCACACCGATCTTGGTGTGGTCAGATGCTTTGAGGGCAGAGGAGAGATCTAGGGTCTAATAGACCCCAATTTTTTCAAAAAAGAGTACCTGTCACTACCTATTGCTATCATAGGGGATATTTACATTCCCCGAGATAACAATAAAAATGATTAAAAAAAAATAAAAATGAAAGGAACAGTTTAAAAATAAGATAAAAAAGAAAAAAAATAATAAAGAAAAAAAAAAAAAAAAAAAAAGCACCCCTGTCGCCCCCTGCTCTCGCACTAAGGCGAACGCAAGCGGCGGTCTGTCGTCAAACGTAAACAGCAATTACACCATGCATGTGAGGTATCACCGCGAAGGTTAGATCGAGGGCAGTAATTTTTGCAGTAGACCTCCTCTGTAAATCTAAAGTGGTAACCTGTAAAGGCTTTTAAAGGCTTTTAAAAATGTATTTATTTTGTTGCCACTGCACGTTTGTGCGCAATTGTAAAGCATGTCATGTTTGGTATCCATGTACTCGGCCTAAGATCATCTTTTTTATTTCATCAAACATTTGGGCAATATAGTGTGTTTTAGTGCATTAAAATTTAAAAAAGTGTGTTTTTTCCCCAAAAAATGCGTTTGAAAAATCGCTGCGCAAATACTGTGTGAAAAAAAAAAATGAAACACCCACCATTTTAATCTGTAGGGCATTTGCTTTAAAAAAATATATAATGTTTGGGGGTTCAAAGTGATTTTCTTGCAAAAAAAAAAAACTTTTTCATGTAAACAATAAGTGTCAGAAAGGGCTTTGTCTTCAAGTGGTTAGAAGAGTGGGTGATGTGTGACATAACCTTCTAAATGTTGTGCATAAAATGCCAGGACAGTTCAAAACCCCCCCAAATGACCCCATTTTGGAAAGTAGACACCCCAAGCTATTTGCTGAGCATGTCGAGTCCATGGAATATTTTATATTGCGACACAAGTTGCGGGAAAGAGACAATTTTTTTTTTTTTTGCACAAAATTGTCACTAAATGATATATTGCTCAAACATGCCATGGGAATATGTGAAATTACACCCCAAAATACATTCTGCTGCTTCTCCTGAGTACGGGGATACCACATGTGTGAGACTTTTTGGGAGCCTAGCCGCGTACGGAACCCCGAAAACCAAGCACCGCCTTCAGGCTTTCTAAGGGCGTGAATTTTTGATTTCTCTCGACTGCTTATCACAGTTTCGGAGACCATGGAATGCCCAGGTGGCACAAACCCCCCCCAAATGACCCCATTTTGGAAAGTAGACACCCCAAGCTATTTGATGAGAGGTATAGTGAGTATTTTGCAGACCTCACTTTTTGTCACAAAGTTTTGAAAATTGAAAAAAGAAAAAAAAAAAAGTTTTTTCTTGTCTTTCTTCATTTTCAAAAACAAATGAGAGCTGCAAAATACTCACCATGCCTCTCAGCAAATAGCTTGGGGTGTCTACTTTCCAAAATGGGGTCATTTGGGGGGGTTTTGTGCCACCTGGGCATTCCATGGCCTCCGAAACTGTGATAGGCAGTGAAGAGTGAAATCAAAAATTTTCACCCTTAGAAATCCTGAAGGCGGTGATTGGTTTTCGGGGTCCCGTACACGGCTAGGCTCCCAAAAAGTCCCACACATGTGGTATCCCCGTACTCAGGAGAAGTAGCTAAATGTATTTTGGGGTGCAATTCCACATATGCCCATGGCCTGTGTGAGCAATATATCATTTAGTGACAACTTTGTGCAAAAAAAAAAAAAAAAAATGTGTCACTTTCCCGCAACTTGTGTCAAAATATAAAATATTCCATGGACTCAATATGCCTCTCTGGAAATAGCTTGGGGTGTCTACTTTCCAAAATGGGGTCATTTGGGGGGGTTTTGTGCCACCTGGGCATTCCATGGCCTCCGAAACTGTGATAGGCAGTAAAGAGTGAAATCATAAATTTACGCCCTTAGAAATCCTGAAGGCGGTGATTGGATTTCGGGGCCCCGTACGCGGCTAGGCTCCCAAAAAGTCCCACACATGTGGTATCCCCATACTCAGGAGAAGCAGCTGAATGTATTTTGGGGTGCAATTCCACATAGGCCCATGGCCTGTGTGAGCAATATATCATTTAGTGACAACTTTTTGTAAATCTTTTTTTTTGTCATTATTCAATCGCTTGGAACAAAAAAAATAAATATTCAATGGGTTCAACATGCCTCTCAGCAATTTCCTTGGGGTGTCTACTTTCCAAAATGGGGTCATTTGGGGGGGTTTTGTACTGCCCTGCCATTTTAGCACCTCAAGAAATGACATAGGCAGTCATAAACTAAAAGCTGTGTAAATTACAGAAAATGTACCCTAGTTTGTAGACGCTATAACTTTTGCGCAAACCAATAAATATACGCTTATTGACATTTTTTTTACCAAAAACATGTGGCCGAATACATTTTGGCCTAAATGTATGACTAAAATTGAGTTTATTGGATTTTTTTTATAACAAAAAGTAGAAAATATCATTTTTTTTCAAAATTTTCGGTCTTTTTCCATTTATAGCGCAAAAAATAAAAACCGCAGAGGTGATCAAATACCATCAAAAGAAAGCTCTATTTGTGGGAAGAAAAGGACGCAAATTTCGTTTGGGTACAGCATTGCATGACCGCGCAATTAGCAGTTAAAGCGACGCAGTGCCAAATTGGAAAAAGACCTCTGGTCCTTAGGCAGCATAATGGTCCGGGGCTCAAGTTGTTAAATACATTCGTAGTGACGGGATAATGCCTGCAGGACCTGAGGCCTCACTTGGACCTGTAGAGGTACAAATTGCATAAAACTTGAAGATCAGGATATAAATGAATGAGAAACACGGCATCAAGTAGCTCTACGCGTTTCGTGGCTTGTCCGCCACTCATCAGGAGCATGCGTGTAATAATCTATAGTGGGAATGATAAGGAAATTGATCCGTCAATAATGGTGGGGTAGGGTAAGACCCCAATCAACATCAAAGTGCATACCTACCAATTGAGGCCCAACGGTTACCAGTGTAGTGGCAGGGCACCAAGGACATCGGGCGGCGCTCCCAACCAAATAAAGCTGAAAGTCTGCAGTTAAAGTACATCTTGTTCGTTTTATTTCAAATCCATTGTGGTGGTGTATAGAGCCAAAAAAGATTAGAATAGTGTTAATGTCCCAATATTTTTTGGACCTGACTGTACTTTATATGCACTTAGCACAATATCACTTATTTATGGTATATGCATAGTTACATTGATCCAAGCTGTAAAAATATCCATACCCTGGAATTCAGCTTTATGCTGCGTTCATGTTCTAGCGCAGAACCACTAGATACAATGCTCCAAACTGACAAACTGTGGTTTTATAACTTTATTTTAATTCATTCCCTAAAATATTTTTTTTTATTGTTTTTTTTTTTAAATAAACATTTATTACAGGGTGAATCTATGACACCTTAAACATCATATGGAAATCAGCCCCCAGTAGCAGAGTGAAAATAAATCATAGCGGAGCACAGAAGAAGCTTTTCTGGCTGATAAAGGTAATAGCAGGGTTCTTTTGACATCTCCTCTTAGGTAAGTCTTTTACTTTTACAGGGGTGATTTTAACCTCCTCCCTCCTGCACTATAGCCGAAAGATGGTTAGAGCAAGGCTCTCGTCCTATGTGTGTGTCTCCTGTGCACCCCTTGGGGCGTGCATCGGGCACGCTCTGTGACCCCTGTGTGCTTTGGACACAGCTGATCACAGATCTGGGTAAAGGGCCTATCATAGCAGCCCTTTACCATGTAATCCACTGTGTCCAATCACAGCTGGTCACACATAAACAGACTTGCTGGTTATTGGCTTTCCTTTCCTCATCATTGCACCCTCATCAGTGTCCACCAGTGCAGCCTCATGTCAGGTCACCTTGAGGCTAGGTGACAGATGCACACCGTTGGGATCAGGAGTGCGCCGCAAGGTAGTGGACCCTATGGCTGACTGCTGCGGATGGGAGTCAGGGTGGTAAGGAAGGCAGGGCCGCTGGAACACCAGCACAGATCCCACCGGGGTTAGAGCATAAGATTCCCTGGGGCGCAGAGTCTAAGAGCCAGCAGGTGTTCACCAGAGCCTCTAGTGGTGAGGATGGACTGGGCTGCAACTGGCTCCAGGTCGCGACCCCCAGGATCCCCCAGCTCACACCCACAGTAGGCAACAGGAGGATAGGGATAGTAAGGGAAATAGCCAAGGTCGGGGCCACAAGCAGACAAGGACAACAGAGTTCACGCCAAGGTTCAGGGTCACAGGCAAACAGGGATAGTCGGGGACACGCCAAAGGTCAGGGTTACGAGCAGACAGGAATAGTCAAGAACAGGCCAAAGTCAGTAACTGGAATCAGATGCAGGAAACACAGCAAGTACACACGAAAGCTAACACACAATGGTTGATCAGTACTGCTGGCTTGCAGTGCACAGGTTAATATAGGGTTCCCTGATAGGAGCTGGGGTGGAGCCATGCTAGAGGAGAGTTTATAAAAGCAGTCAGGTGAGAGTCAGCTGGTCTTTAGAGATGAACACATGGAGACAGGTAAGCTGACAGACAAAACTCTATTGCATAACCACGACACCTCATCAGCACATAAATCAGTGAATAAGAAAAATTACTTGTTTGCAGAATTTTATAACGAAAACTAAGAACAAAACTTTTTTTCCTTGTCTTTTTTCTTAATTTAGCAAAAATAAAAAAAACAGCGGTGATTAAATACCACACAAAAAAGTCTCTATCTATTTGGGTACAGTGTTGTATGAGCGCGCAATTGTCATTCAAAATGTGTTCAGCGTTGAAAGCTGAAAATTGGCCTGGGCAGGAAGGGTGTGAAGTGGCCAGTATTGAAGTGGTTAAAGGCATATTCCACCTTTTGGAAAAAAATAATACATGCACCTGTACTGATTGCTAAAACAAATGTGCATTGATTATTTTTTTGCTTGGGAGTTCACAAAACATTGCAACCATGATCAGTGGATCGCGAGTGCAAAGCTCATGCACCTGCAGACAGGTTTAATATGGAAAAATGAAAGGTGGGGGCAAAAATATGAATGCAAGTTACACACTAGGGGGGGGAATCTCTGGGAGAATCTAGGATGGACAAGGATCTGGGGGTCTTAGTATATGACAGACTTGGCAATAGCATGCAATGCCAATCTGCAGCAAATGCAGCCAGCAGACTATTAGCATGCATTAAAAAGGGGATTTACTCACTATAATTCTACCATTTTACAAAACTGTTTTCCGGCCACATCTTGAGTATGCTGTCCAGTTCTGGTCACCGGTCCTCATGAATGATGTGATAGAACTAGAGAGAGTCCGGAGAAGGGCAGTAAAGCTAATAAGGGGGCAGTTACTGAAAAGGAATGATAACAAAAATTAAACGTATTCTCCTTGGAGAAGAGACGCTTAAAGTGTTACTAAACCCACAACAGTAAAATCAGTCTGTATATGCAGTAAAACATGCTTGTTATACTCACTGTGGAACCTAAGGAGATAATCCTCCACATTGTGTAAAAAGGCTGTTTGATCCTGTCTTCTCTGATCCTCCTCTTCTTCTAAAGTCCCCAATCCATCTCCTGATAAGTCAGAGCCTTTGGAGTCACTCTGCACATGCTCAGTTTGGTGTGCATGGCTAGAGCGTTATTTTTTTATTTTTTTTGGGAGGGTGCATGTGATCAGCACAGGTAAAATCAGCACTGTCCAGACAGAGGGTCAGGGGTCATGCAGCCTCATAAGACAGTCAAAGTAGAAGGAAAACTCCTCCTACAAGCTTTGTCCAGACACTGATAGATGTAACAAGACTGCTCTAACTGCTGATGAGAAAAGGTATTTAGCAGTTTATACTTACTAAAATAATTTCATTTCCATGTTCTTTGTATTGTGGGAGACCAGATATAGTGAATACAGGGTCCTGGGTTTAGTAACACTTTAAGAGGGGATATAATAGTTATATACCTCAATTCTTGAATGGTGACTATAGCATTGTGAGGAAACTTTTAACATAAGGTTGAAGTGTTTGTTAGGCTAAAAAAAAAACAAAAAAACATAGAGATCCTGGTCCCTTAAAGCAGATTTATCAGCACAGTGCTTGTGCTGTGTAATCTGCCCCTCTCTAAACTGTAAAAAAAACCTGGGTGATCCTGGCACTTCCTGTGTCCCCCTCTGTGTGCTGACCATGATAAGCAGGGCTGCTGAGCCCTGACCACCATGGTCAGCGTACGTCCCTCCGTCATCCGCAGCTGTCCTCTCTGCTCTCCACTCTTACCCTCACCCCCTCCTCCCTGCCTGTCAGCTCTGTGTCTCTGTCTCTACCCCCCGCCGCTATTTTTAGAATCAAAAACTTACAATGGTCACTGCCAGCCCCTCTATTATAGGTGGGCATACCACACAGTATAAGTCTTTTATTAAAACGAGGATTGTAGATACATTTTTAAAGCTATCTTCAGGCCAGGCATGTGATTCGCGGCAGCTTTATGAGACAGGCCTTCTGCGGGAGAGGCTGAGCAGCCACGTGACCTCCCCGGCTGATGTCAGATGGAGATCTTGGCCCCTCCTGCAGAAGCCATGTATCGGAGCTGTAAAGCGCCCGTGAGTCACGGGACTGGCCTGAAGATCACCCTAAAAAGGTATTTACATGCCTCGTTTTTTAGAACAGCCTTACACAGTGTGGTATGTCTGCCTGTAATAGAGGGGCTGACAGTGTTTTAATATTTTACCTTAAAAAACACTCTAAAGAAGACACGTGGCCACACAATGGGACGAGAAGCAGTTTAATCTTAAACTGTGCAAGGGGTTTTTTAATGTTAGAGCGGTGGGGATGTGGAACGCCATTCCATAGTTGGTGGTATCAGTGGAGAGTGTGCATAAATTCCAAAAACTTTTAGATATGTTTTCTTAGCAGTTGCAATGTACAGGATTACGGAAAATTGTAGACACACACACTCGGGTTGTACTGGATGGACCGGTGTCTTTATTCAACCTTACCAACTGTAACTATGACTCTTCCTCCAGAGGCAGGTCTGTACCGACGTACAGATCTTTTAGTTATGGGTGTTGGGAGGAAGTATCAATGAACTACAAGTGCATTGATATCACCATGCTTATGCTCCATTGAGAACTACAAGTCCCTCTGCCAATTCTCACACAGATTCCTGTGAATGAAAGACGCAGCTTTTTGGGCGGAGCCATGCAGACCTGTAGCATATTTAAAAAGTGACAGGAGCTGGTGGGGAGAAGAGCCCCTGGGTTCTGGCGGTGGTGGGAATATGGCCAGTTTGGGGGTGGGTGCGGAGTGTGACTATGTTACATGTTACACCGTAAGTATGGATGTAACATGGAGCATTGTTATAAGAATAGACTTCTCTTTTAAGGTTTAACCTATAAAAGCCGGTACAGGTTAGAGGCATCTCCTGAATGCTACTGATAGCTCTTTCCTAGGAGGCGTAGTGGATTAGTTTTAGTGTCTTCCTGGTCAGCGCTATTAAATTCCCATCTTAATGAGCAGTGACACTTGGTGTTGTATGTGAGTGTCAGGACATCTGAGTCTGTTATCTAAGAGTGACATCTCCATCCTCTCAGGTTACCTGAGCTGCAGACTGCCACAAGAATACCCGTGATAATGGAGCGAAGGGTGCATATCATGGGTCTTTAGGAAAGGCTCTGGCCGCAACAAAAGGTTTCAACAACTATTGTCCTGTTGAGATGCATATGTGGATAATTTAGAGGCAGTGACAAAACATGGCTATTTTATACATGGTCAATTAACCCCGATTTCCACTGGCTCTCTGCAAACTGAGTCTGATTGCTTTGCACTCTGAAGATGGACTGCGGCCAAAGTTATATGAGGACATTTAGGAAATGTTAGCTTTTATTTCAGAACCTTTTTTTTCTTTTATTTTTTAAATAATTTCACAAAGATGCTTTTATATAAGCTGTTATTTTATTTACTACAGGGATTTATATAGCACTGGCAGTTTATGATGCACTTTATATATTGTACATTTACATCAATCCCTGCCCTCAAGGAGCTTACAATCTAAGGCACCTACCTCATATGTATACATAGGCATGCGCACAGGGTGTGCCAGGTGTGCCTGGGCACACCCTAATGATCCTGTGCTGGGCAGATTCCCTCTGCTGCTTGGCTGCAGAGAAAAGGATTGGGGAATCTCTGTCCTTAGTCCCTTTCTCTGTCTAAAAAAGTGAGACATCAGGGATCTGTTTAGACCCATGGTATTTCACCAAAGCCCCCCAATGGGGCTCCTAAAATTTTTTTTGTAAAAAACAGTAATTAAAAATTTTTGCAAAAAGCAATAAAATTGTAAAAAAGTAATAATAAAAAAATAAACTACTGATACCAATCTCTGCCCTTCTGACACAGTTCGCTGCTCTACTGACATCATCCACTTCTCTACCGACACTGTCCATTCCCCTACTGCCAAATATGTGTGTGTATATATATATATATATATATATATATATATATATATATATATATATATATATATATATATATATACACTGTATCTATACAGCGGGTAAAACAAGTATTGAACATGTCATCATTTTTCATCATATATACTTTCTAAAAGTGCTGTTGACATGACATTGTCACCACATGTCGGTAACAACCCATGCAATCCATACATACAAAGAAACCAGAACAAATAAGTTCAGAAATTAATGTTATGTGTAATAAAATGGAATGACACGGGGAAAAAGTTTTAAACACATGAAGAATGGGAGGTGTAAAAAGTCATGGAAAGCCAAGACACCAGCTGAAATGTATTCGTAATTAGAAAGCAATCCTGCCCCTTGTCAGTGCAAATTAATATCAGCTGGTTCACTCTGATGGCCTATAAAAAGGTGTCTCATTACCAAGGTGTCACACAAGAACATCCCATGATGGATAAAAGCAAAGAGCTCTCTCAAGACCTTTGCAACCTTATTGTTGCAAAACATACTTATAGCATTGGTTACAAATGTATTTCTAAACTTCTGAATATTCCAGTGAGCACTGTTGGGGCCATAATCCAGAAGTGGAAAGAACAACATTTCACCATAAACTGGCCACGACCCGGTGCTCCTCGTAAGATTTGTGACAGAGGAGTGAAAAGAATTATCAGAAGAGTTGTCCAAGAGTCAAGGACCACTTGTGGAGAGCTTCAGAAAGACCTGGTATAATGAATTGTTTCAAATAAAACAATAAGTAATGCTCTCAACCGCCATGGCCTGTATGCACGCTGACCATGCAAGACTCAATTGCTGAAGAAAAAGCATGTTAAAGCTTGTTTAAAGTTTGCTGCACAACATTTAAACAAGCCTGTGAAATACTGGGAGAATATAGTCTGCTCAGATGAGACTAAAATTGAACTCTTTGGATGCCATAATGATGCCATAAAATCATGGCGTGGGACTGTTTCTCAGCATACGGTACTAGCAAACTTCATATCTTTGAAGGAAGGATGAATGGACACAGTGAGCGATTGTGTTCACTGTGTTCATTTAGAAAAAGAAGAGGCCAGTAAATTACATTTATTTATTTATTTATTTATTTATTTATTAGAGGTACTTATATAGCACCATCAATTTATACAGCGCTTTACACAAAATTGTACATTCACATCAGTCTATGCCCTCAAGCAGCTTACAATCTAAGGTCCCTAACTCACATTCATACATACACATACTAGGGCCAATTTAGACAGAAGCTAATTAACCTACAAGCATGTCTATTGACTAGCCACTTCCCCTACTCTCCATCCTAAAACATCCCCCGTAACAGCCGGGGGGATAGGAGGGAAGCCAGCAGCACTATGGTGGGGGGGGGGGGGGCGTAACACTGGGGGAAGCCCAGGCAGTAAGGGGATTCAGCATTGCAAAGAGTAAATAGGATGTGCCCAGGAACACCTGGCACACCCCCTTCACACGCCTATTGGTCTGATCACCAGGTGAAAATAAAGGACAAAAAAAACCTACAAAGGGAAAACAAATACAGCCACAACATCTAAGGACTGGTAAGCTGCGATATGTTCAGTTTCTGTTTTTGGGTTTAGATACACTTTAATTAATTTAGCTTCACAGCCCTGAAGCCAGCATGAGGGCAACTCTTCCAGAATAAATTCTAATTGTTGTCTATAGGCTGATTGTATTTTGCAGGACTTTACTGATGATGGATAAAGGAAAATAATATCAACCCACACTGCCCTCAAATGCCCAGTACACATGCCAAGTTGGCCTGCATGGCAGATAAAGTTCTGTTACTGTAATCATCCCCTGTTTAGTGTTTTTTAACAATATCTCCTGGCAGAGCTCCCTGTGCTGTCAGCAGCATATCACTCAAGCTTCCGTCCTAATAAATGGCTGATTAGGTTTCAAAGCAACCAGAGCACTTGTTATAGAAACTCCCTACCCTCTGTTGCTGCTGTGTAACTGATCTACAAACACTGAGCCTCTCCGGTAGTGCCCTGTCTCTCCCTCCTCTGCTCTTCCAGCTCCTGGAGCTCTGCAGGTGAGTAATGCAGCTCGGCAATGAGGCAGATCACTCTGTGTGCAGTTTTACTTATTATGGATAGTTATGGATTATGCATTTCATTGCATCTACACAAAAATGCACAGGAAGTTCATCAGGAGATTTCACAGGGGGGCACATGGCAGCAGCGAGGTGTATAATATAATGATCCACAGCTGCCAGGGGCACATTCATAAAAATGATGGTCTCTGGCTGTCCTGTTGACATCATAAAGGAGCTATCTACCAAGTCAGAATGCAGCATTTGACGTATATCTAATATCTGCGTCCCATTGTGGTGATCTCCCTTCACTTCCTGTCCTGTAGACTCTACAGGAAGTGGGAGGTAATCTTTCCAAATTGAAGAAGAATCCCCTCTATTCCTCAAAAATGTAGGATTTTCCCTTATTTTCAGTGCCTTGACAGTGGTCACTAATCAAATAGAGAAAGTGTTGATGTCTTTAATGGGAACACAGAGAGTAATAAAATCTAGCAAGGGTTCTAACCGTTTCTCACCCTATCAAAAAACCTTCGCCTGTAGATACCCTTTAACAGAGTGTATCAAACCGTTCACGCCCGGCTGTAGTTCTAAAGAGATGTACTGTGTTACGCCTCTACTGCAGTCATACAAAAATTCACACCATGGGACCAGTTTAATCAGAGGCTAATTAACCTACCAGTATGCTTTTGGAAAGAAACATGAACACATGGAGGAAGCCAACACGAAGACTGGGAGAACATTCATGCAGAGAGTGTCTCTGGTGGGAATGCAGGATCCCACCAATGATAGACATCATCACCAGCTACTGAATTCCCTGGTTTTACTTGAAGCTGGAGAGTTGAACCATTCTTCCCTCCCTATATCTCCTGAAGTCTCTTATAGTGAGATCTCTGTGCCTGCATTCAGGGTTGGGACAAGGGGTGGGCAGGAGGGGCAGCTGCCCTGGGCGCTGTGGTGTCATCTGAGAAGGGGGGGGCTGCATAGAGATACCTACAAGCTGGTAGGAGTACTGGAAGAGGGGGAATTTTTGCTTGGGGAGAACTTTGGCTTGCAAAAGGAATTTATGTTCGGTGGTAATTGTGCAGATTAGTGCTCAAATTTTTTTTGGAGAGGAGGGAGGGGATTTTTGCTGACGCAAAATGCTCATACACTTTGAGAAGGAGGGGGCGCCATTTGACATCTTTGCTGTGGACACTAGAAGACCTTGTCTCGGCACTGCCTGCTGATATTAGCAGAATATCACCTTCTGCTGATATTAGAGCACGAGGTGTCACCAGCACACCATGGGTCTCCAAAATTGGTTCCAAAGCTTTATTCAGCGATCACTTCAGCAAACAGCAACTTTTCTGAGCCACGAAGGACCCCTTCATCAGGCATGTAACCAAGGGGTCCTGCATGGCTCTGAAACGTTGCTGTAATTATGTGATCACTGAATAAAGCTTTGGACCCTATTTTGGAGACTCTAATGCCCCGTACACACGGTCGGACATTGATCGGACATTCCGACAACAAAACCCTAGGATTTTTTCCGACGGATGTTGGTTCAAACTTGTCTTGCATACACACAGTCACACAAAGTTGTCGGAAAATCCGATCATTCTGAACGTGGTGACGTAAAACACGTATGTCGGGACTCTAAACGGGGCAGTAGCCAATAGCTTTCATCTCTTTATTTATTCTGAGCATGCGTGGCACTTTGTGCGTCGGATTTGTGTACACACGTTCGGAAATTCCGACAACGGATTTTGTTGTCGGAAAATTTTATAGCAAGCTCTCAAACTTTGTGTGTCGGAAAATCCGATGGAAAATGTGTGATGGAGCCCACACACGGTCGGAATTTCCGACAACAAGGTCCTATCACACATTTTTCCGTCGGAAAATCCGACCGTGTGTACAGGGCAATAGTGTGCTAGTGACCAGGGCCGGTACAAGGCAGGGGCGGAAGGGGCACGTGCCCTGGGCGCTACCATTTGCTATAGGGGGGGGGCGCAGCCTGCAAGTGACGTTCTGCCACGGCCGCCGCCCGCCAATGTGGACAATAATACAACAGTCCAGTGCATTTACAGTCCCCAGCGGCACTGTACAAATTGCCTTTGTGTGCTCCTGCATCCTCCCTTCCCTCAGCACAAACTACTCTGTTACAGTTTACTCCCCTATGGAGGAGTGCCGTAGTCTCTGCCAGCGCCGTGACGTCACACACGGCCGGAGGCGAGGTGGGAGGACGCAGAGGAACGCAGGGAGGCGGGAGCTGTGTCGGCGCACTGTCACCTCAAGGAGCGAGCGAGCGGAGAGGAGAGGAGAGGAGAGGAGGGGAGGAGCTGCTGCCTGCCTGGCTGGCTCTAGTAGCTGCTGCTGGATTCAATCTGGAAGGAAGCGAAGGTAGAAGAGTGCAGTGCCAGTGTCATGTATGCCAGTGTTCTGACTCAGATCTTCAGCAGTGGTGGTCACTGGTAATTAACCTCGCCTCAGCCTTAGATTTATTAATCTGTTTTTAGTGTTTACTTACACAAGTTCAGACTCAGAACTTCTGAGTCTGAACTTGTGTAAGTAAACACTAAAAAACAGATTAATAAATGGCTGGATTGGGGGAGGGGAGGAGGCTGAGGCGAGGTTAATGACCAATGACCACCGCTGCTGTTTAACCACTTAACAACCGGCCCATAGCCGAATGACGGCTACAGGGCGGTTGCTTAACTCTGGGAGGACTTACTATGACGTCCTCCCAGAATTCCCCTCTCGCAGCGCTGTGGGCTGGATGTGTAGTGCCCACAGCGCTGCTCAGTGACATCCAGCCATCCATCCATGCTCAGCCATCCCTAATGCTCTGCAATGCCCCACAATACTCTGCAATGCCCCAGAATACTGTGCAATACTCTGCAATGTCCCACAATACCCCGCAATACTCTGCAATACCCCACAATACTCTGCAATACCCCACAATACTGTGAAATACTCTGCAATACCCCACAATACTGTGCAATATTCTGCAATACCCCACAATACTGTGCAATACTCTGCAATACCCCGCAATACTCTGCAATACCCCACAACACTGTGCAATACTCTGCAATACTCTGCAATACCCCGCAACACTGTGCAATACCCCGCAATACTGTGCAATACCCCGCAACACTGTGCAATACTCTGCAATACCCCGCAATACTCTGCAATACCCCACAATACTGTGCAATACTCTGCAATACCCCACAATACTGTGCAATACTCTGCAATACTCTGCAATACCCCGCAACACTGTGCAATACTCTGCAATACCCCGCAATACTCTGCAATACCCCGCAACACTGTGCAATACTCTGCAATACCCCGCAATACTCTGCAATACCCTGCAATACTCTGCAATACCCCACAATACTGTGCAATACTCTGCAATACCCCACAATACTGTGCAATACTCTGCAATACCCCGCAACACTGTGCAATACTCTGCAATACCCCGCAACACTGTGCAGTACTCTGCAATACCCCACAATACTGTGCAATACTCTGCAATACCCAGATATACTCGGTGATACCCCGCCATACTCTGCAATACTCTGCAATACCCCACAATACTGTGCAATACTCTGCAATACCCTGCAACACTGTGCAATACTGTGCAATACCCCACAATACTGTGCAATACTCTGCAACACTGTGCAATACCCCACAATACTGTGCAATACCCCACAATACTGTGCAATACTCTGCAACACCCTGCAACACTGTGCAATACTCTGCAACACCCTGCAACACTGTGCAATACTCTGCAATACCCCACAATACTGTGCAATACCCCACAATACTGTGCAATACTCTGCAATACCCCGCAATACTCTGCAATACCCCACAACACTGTGCAATACTCTGCAATACCCCGCAACACTGTGCAATACTCTGCAATACCCCGCAATACTGTGCAATACCCCGCAACACTGTGCAATACTCTGCAATACCCCGCAATACTCTGCAATACCCCACAATACTGTGCAATACTCTGCAATACCCCACAATACTGTGCAATACTCTGCAATACTCTGCAATACCCCGCAACACTGTGCAATACTCTGCAATACTCTGCAATACCCTGCAACACTGTGCAATACTCTGCAATACCCCGCAATACTCTGCAATACCCTGCAATACTCTGCAATACCCCACAATACTGTGCAATACTCTGCAATACCCCACAATACTGTGCAATACTCTGCAATACCCCGCAACACTGTGCAATACTCTGCAATACCCCGCAATACTCTGCAATACCCCGCAACACTGTGCAGTACTCTGCAATACCCCACAATACTGTGCAATACTCTGCAATACCCAGATATACTCGGTGATACCCCGCCATACTCTGCAATACTCTGCAATACCCCACAATACTGTGCAATACTCTGCAATACCCTGCAACACTGTGCAATACTGTGCAATACCCCACAATACTGTGCAATACTCTGCAACACTATGCAATACCCCACAATACTGTGCAATACCCCACAATACTGTGCAATACTCTGCAATACCCCGCAATACCCCAAAATACCCTGCAATACCCCACAATACTCTGCAATACTTTGCAATACCCCGCAATACCATGCAATACCCTGCAATACCCTCTGATACTCGGCGATACCCTGCCATACTCTGTAATACCCTGCCATACTCTGCAATACCCCACCATACTCTGCAATACCCCGCCATACTCTGCAATACCCCACCATACTCTGTAATACCCTGCCATACTCTGCAATACCCCACCATACTCTGTAATACCCTGCCATACTCTGTAATACCCTGCCATACTCTGCAATACCCCGCCATACTCTGCAATACTCTGTGATACCCAGCCATACCCTTCCATATCCAGCCATAGTCTGCAATACTCGGTGATACCCAGCCATGCTCAGTTATACCCAGCCATGCTCAGTTATACCCAGCCATGCTCGGCCTCTGTATGTGGCCAGGCTGTGGAAGTCTCACACATGTGGTATCGCCGTACTCAGGAGGAGTAGGAGAATCTATTTTGGGGTGTCATTTTTGGTATGTACATGTTATGTGTTAGAAATATTGTATAAATGGACAACTTTGTGTTAAAAAAAAAATGCGTTTTAACCACTTCCCGCCCGCCGGTTGTCATACGACGTCCTTGACTTTGTGCGGGGATATCTGAATGAAAAACGGGGGGGGGGGGGGGGGCGCAGTTTGCCATCTTCGCCCTGGGCACCAAATGGCCTTGTCCCAGCACTGCTAGTGACAACTCTTGCTCTGATTGTTCACGGTTCCAGACGTAGGTAACTTCAGCACCCACTTTTATACAGCCCATTTTACAGGAAAGTGTGCATTGGGAATAGTGCGTTGGAATCTTCTGCTGATATTAGGAACTGCTGCCAATGTGCCAAAGCTCCATATCAAAAGTTTGTGAAAATAAAAGGCGAGTAAATCCAAACATGACAATAAAGCTAACACGTTTTGACCGTTGAGGTCTTAATCAAAGCTATGGTTAGGACCTTAACATTATAAACACATTAGCATTTTTGTCATTTTTAAATTCACTTGACTTTTAAATTTTAAAGCTTTTGATACATATCTTTAGTTGAGTGCCGGAAGTCCTCAAATTTGGATGAATTGTCGTGTGGCTGACAGGAGCCTTTGCCCCGGCACTGTGTTCTGCAAGTCAAACGGGAGGTTATGCACCTTCATTACTTGTTTGGTTGACACCTGCTGCTGCTATTACAAGAAAATTGTATTTTCTCTCCTTGGTATTATGGCCGTTGCTTGTTTGGTTGACACCTGCTGCTGCCGTTACAAGAAGATTGTATTTTCTTTCGTTGTTATTATGGCCAACGCAGCTGTGAGACACCTTGCTGAAGGAGGGGTAGGTTTGGATGCCTACGGGGCTGAGCTGGTAACTGTGTAGGTCTCAGAAGAGGCATCACCATGACAGCTAAAAAATATCAGGTTTTGGTGGGCAGCCCCTTTATAGCGGAGCTCCCTACAAATCCTATAATTTTCCTCTGAGTGGATGGTGGTTGAGACAGCCTGCAAGTAAAATTAAAACTGCCTGTAAACCCGTAAAATGATGCTTACCTTAGCGAGATTCTACAGTACATGCATCCACTGCCCATCAGTCTAACCTGTAATTTCATTCATGCCTCTTAGCAAAGCCAGCTCTACCCTGCTTTAAACCTGAAAGGTATAATTTGATCACTTGTAAAATAGAAACATTGATGTATACAAAGAATGCAATCTGCCTGCTGAAGGCTTCATCCAAAGAGCGTGGGGAGAATGAGAGTGCCACAGAAATAGTGTATTAGAAGTATGGCGGTACACCCATAGGCATCATGCAGGCATAGATGTAACTTAACTTCCAATGTCCACCATTTGGAGGAAATGTCCCTCTTTTGGAAACAAAATCCCTTTCTTACTCTTTCCTGCTTCGTTAGCCCTTTTTGGCTTCGGTGTTTAGGCCTATATAAGAATGTATTATACCACACTACACCTCTAATCCAACCTCTATATAATTGCATTTCTTTTTTTTTAAAACGAGTCCATGCAACATAGGGGGGTTGTGCAGAGGTGCTGTCAGAAACCATGAATCAGACTGAGACAGAAGTACAGTTAAATCACACTTGTTTAATAATAATAAAAAAGGTAAACATAGTCAGAACATAGCCAGAGTTCAGGAACCAGAACTGATAGTCAGACAAGCCAAAACGTCACAGAGCCAGAGATGAGCGTAGTAGAAGAGCAAGCAGGATCTGGAGCCAGAAGAAATGTCAGCCAAGCAAGTCTTTAACAGGAACACAGGAGAGCATCTCTAGAGATGTGGCCAAGGCGAAGGCAGAGATCATCTGGACTGGATGGCTTAAGTAGGCAGGACTGACGAGCAGGATATCATCAACAGGTGAGTCACTGTGGAGAGACAGGAGCTGGCAATTAGCTGACAGCTGAGCGGCCAGCTTTGAGAAGGAAGGGCCCAGCCCTGACAGTACCCCCTCCTCAATGACCCCTCCTCAGAGGAGGACCACCAGGCTTGAGGGGAAAACATCTATGGAAATCACGGAGGAGGACAGGGGCATGTACGTCCGAGGATGAGACCAAAGAGCATTCCTCCAGACCATACCCTCTCCAATGCACCAGGTACTGTATGCGCCCACGGAACCTACGGGAGTCAACAATGGACTGTACTTCATACTCCTCATGGTTCTCAACCTCTACAGGGTGAGGACGAGTAACCGAGGTTGTAAAGCGGTTGCAGACCAAAGGTTTTAATAAGGAGACATGAAATACATTCAAAATATGCATTTTAGAAGGAAGGTTTAATGCGTAAGCCACTGGGTTAATCCTGCGAAAAATAAAGAAAGGCCCAATAAACCGAGGTGCAAACGTCAGAGAGGGAACACAAAGTCGGAGGTTGCAAGATGACAGCTAGACCCTGTCCCCAACCTGGTAGGCAGGCGCAGGCAGGCGTCTGCGGTCAGCATGGAGTCTGTACCTATCATTAGCATGTCGCAAAGCCTTCTGGACTTGTGCCCAAGTGGAAAGAAGATCACAGAGGAGAAAGCAAGCTGAATTCCGAACTGTGCACAAAAGGCTCGCCAGAACCAGGACAAAAACTGACTACCCCTGTCCGAGACAATCACCTTGGGTAGCCCATGTAAGCGAAAGATCTCCCGAGCAAAAATGGAAGCCAGTTCCTTAGAAGTGGGCAACTTAAGTGGAATACAATGGTACATTTTCGAGAACCGGTCAACTACCATAAGGATAACTGTGTTGCCCTGGGAGTTGGGTAACTCCACAATGAAATCCATAGACAGGTGGGTCCAGGGCCTCTCTCCATTGGGTATGGGTATGGGTTGTAGGAGGCCCACTGGAAGGTGTCATGGAGTCTTACTCTGAGCACACACGGAACAGGCAGCTATGAAGGTTACATCAGCACGTAGACTAGGCAACCAGAATTGTTGGGAAATGGCCCAAAAGAGTTGATTCTTCCCAGGGTGGCCAGCAGCCTTGGGAGAATGGTAAGTCTGGAGCACAGCAGTACGGAGACACTCTGGGACAAAGCAGTGGTCACAAGGTTTCTCAAGGAGAATGGACCTGAGCAGCAAGAATTTTGTCACCCAATGGAGAAGTGAGACTGGTGTGAACCGTAGCCAGAATACAATCAGGAGAAATCACAGGAACTGGAACCGAATCCATCTTGGAAGAAAATTGTTGTGACAAAGCGTCAGCCCTCACATTCTTAGTACCGGGTAAGAATGAGACAATGTAATTTAAACTAGACAAGAAAAGAGCCCATCGTGCCCTTCTGGGAGAGAGGCATTTAGCCTCAGACAAGAATGTGAGATTCTTATGGTTTGTAATAATGAGAACCGGCACAGTGGTACCTTCGAGGAGATCTCTCCATTATTTCAGGGCTAAAATGATCGCTAACAGCTCTCTGTCACCAATCTCGTAATCTCCGTAGGTGACAATTTCTTGGAAAAGTAGCCACAAGGATGCATAGACGTCAATGGAGAAGCTGCAGAAACGCATGTAGTGCATTTGTGACACAATTTTACTGCAATTTGCATTTATTTTAATCTGCCCAACAACAAATTGGGCAAAACAAAATCATAATGCAAAATCGCAGTAAAATTGCGTGTACAAAAACGCATAGCAAAAAGCACTGCAGAAACGATCAAAAGCAAACTGCATAGGTGTGAACCCAAGCCTTAAAGTCCAACTTTAGTGCTGGGATGGTTCAAGGGGGTTCCCTAAGCAGATAGGCTCCCCCTTTTTTTTAGTTAGCTAAAAATATATTAAAAAAAGGTCTTAAAAAAAACATATTAGAAGGTTGCTGAGTCCCTGCTAGGAGGAGGGAGCTGAGCTGCTGTATCCATCCTGTGGGATGAACAGAGGGAACTGATCTGCTGAGTTCTTCCCATAGAAGGAGCTGGTCTGCTGAGTCCCTCCCATAGGCGGAGCTGATCTGCTGAGTCCCTCCCATAGTGAGAGCTGATCTGCTGAGTCCCTCCCACAGGGGAAGCTGATCTGCTGAGTCCCTCCCATAGGGGGAGCTGATCTGCTGAGTCCCTCCAATAGGGAGAGCTGATTTGCTGAGTCCCTCCCACAGGGAGAGCTGATCTGCTGAGTCCCTCCCACAGGGAGAGCTGATCTGCTGAGTCCCTCCCACAGGGAGAGCTGATATGCTGAGTCCCTCCTGTGTGGTGGAGCAGAGTTGTTGTGTCCATGCTGGGGGGGGGGGGGGTAGAGTAAATTGTGCTGTGGAGTCCCTGCTGGAAAGGGGGAGCAAGGTGACCTGAGCAGGTGAGTCTCTGATGGGAGATGTGAGCAGAGTAAGATAAGCTGCTGAGAAATTTGAGCCACCAGTGTTTCTGCTGTGAACTTGAGGATGAATTGCTCCACCATGCCTGTAGCTACAGAGGTCAATGAGAGCTTGTTTCAAAGGTTGTTTACGGATTGCTAAGTGTATAGTTTGTAAATAGTTGAATGTTCATATCCTGGTCACACGTTTGCTTTATGGGGAAAGCTACTAAACCGAATAGATGCTGGCAGTATCTTGGTCACGATAGAGCAAAGTTTAGTGCTATTGTGATTCACTGACAGCTGTAGAGTGTTTATTTGCTATCCCTGAAAGTAGATTTGATAGAGTTTGAGGCTGTTCACAACACACTCTGCTGGCACAGCTTGTCAGATCCTAAGGCTGTTTTGAATCATGCTGAATATAAGCATATGGCATTTTCTTTTAGTAAATGATGTAAGCAGAATGTTGGTGCACTTCGTGCTTTTACTACTCGGTTAATTGCCAGCAGTGCTCACGGTGGTTGTATTCCTAGTCAAAATCACATTTAGTTAGTGACCATGCATTTAATTCCCAATTAATAAAGCTTATTAACTGGTCAAGCTGTTAATCCCACCTAAGCTTTTTGTTTTGTGAAGTGGGAGACACCACTACACTGCTTTCAGCATCTTCTGTATGGCTGCTTGCAGTGACTGCAAGTCCTTTGTTCCTTCCACTTGTATATCCATTTGGCTTGTTGTCCCACGCCGCATAATTCAGCCAGAAATTTATGGATATACATGGTGTGGCGGTGCCTCTTAACGGAATCTATACACAAAGAAAAGCAGTGACTTTTTGGTAGATGCGCTCATGAAACAGCAGCATGGCTTCACTGTACAGAGGGTTTTCGTGGATCCAAGATATCACGCTAAACATTTATGTAAGTAACATTCTCAAAGTCTTACGACTCCTTGCGAACTAGATGCCCTTAAATTTATTGTAAATGCTATCTAAATAAAACAAACACACACACATGTTATATTTACCTACGTTTTGCAATGGTTTTGCACAGTGCAGCCACTGGCTCCTTCTCTTCTTGGTGTGCCACCCTAGGAATCTGCTTCCTATGGTGGCACAACTGCAGGCTTGATCCCAAGCTGCGCTACCTGCATCCATAGGCACAGACAGTGTGGCTCGGCTCCCTCATTACAGGATTTGATTGACAGCAGCGTGAGCCAATGTGAGTAGTATTGACAATATGCGGTTCTAAATAAATATTTGGACAAATTTTTCGTTATTCGGAGATTCGAATATAACCAAAATTACAGTATAAATGAAATTTACCGAATGCTCCGAATAACGAAACGAAGTTCATCCAAATTGAAATTCGAAACGATATTTACATAGAACTCCAGTCGAATTCGAACTGTAAACGTAAACATAAACTGTAAACATATTTCTGAAATCAAAGACTGCGTGTGTTATTAGAGTACTATTTCAAAATAATGCTGTTTTTGTTAAGCCAAAGGTGATTTAAAGAGTCATTGTAATCATTTGATGAAGGTTTTTCTTTTGTTTGTTCACTTTGCCACATTCGAATCGAAAAAAAGAAAAAAAAAACACTAAAGTTTTCGATTTAACTGATTCAAAATTTATCCATTCGAATGTTTTGAATTGAAAAAAATCAGCAAATTCTAAGGAAGTTCGAAAAAGACAGAAAATGAATTCCGAATATAAATCCTGAATACGAATTGAACAAATCAACCGAATTTAAAGCTGAGTTACACCCAAAAGTGGAACTTCCGCTTTAAGGCCTCCTCCCCAGCTCCTGATGGTGAAACTGAGTTTTTTTGTAGAGGGGGGAGCGGGTACCCGCTTTTGACAGGTACCCGCAGCCACTTCCGTACCCGGTGCCTTAGGCGATCGTAATTGGAACTTCTCCTTCCCCCTCCCTCCCGAAGTCTTCTGGGACATATGACAGGTCCTAGAAGACTTCGGGACCAATCACAGAGCACAGTGCCGCACGCGCAGTGGGCACCCGGCTGTGAAGCCGCGAGCTACACTTTTTTAAAAAAAAAACAAGTTTTTTACCTTAATGTTTAAAATGCATTACCCACTTGCTGCCAAATCACGTACCTGTATGTCAAAGGCTTCAAGTGGTTTTACTAGCGTGATGCCTGCAGCTGCAGGCATCACTCAGGTATCATTTTTTAGAGCCGACGGTCGGCTTTCTTGTAATGTCAACCAATGCCTTCCACTTCTTGCCTGGGCTCTCCTGTCCCACTGGGAGACCCAAGCGAACAGCCAGTAATGTCCGCCGGCTGGCCGGAGACCTGAACAAAGCCGGAATTGGCATTGATTGGGTCCCGGCTATAGTAACCCGGAAGTGACATCATGACATCACTTCCAGTTTACTCGGGAGACAACGGCGGCAGTTTTCAAAAATTGAAAGTATTCAAAAACGTTGATCCCTCCATAAAGAGTACCTGTCACTGCCTTTTACTGTCACAAGGGATGTTTATGCAACAGTGATAAAAAAAAAGGAACAGTGTAAAAAAAATAAACAAAAACGCCCCATCCATACGTATGTTGCACCTGCAAATGTAAACAGTGTTAAAACCACACATGTGAGGTTTCACCGCGATCAATAGAGACAGAGGAATAATTCTAGCACAAGACCTTCTCTGTAACTCGAAACAGGTAACCGTTAATATTTTTTAAAGAGTCGCCTATGGAGATTTCTAAGTACCATAGTTTGTTGCCATTCCACAAGTGTGCACAATTTTAAAGCATGACATGTTAGGTATCTATTTACTCGGCCTAACTTCATCTTTCACAATATACAAAAAAAATCGTGTTAACTTTACTCTGTTTTTTTTAAATTTTATTTTATTTTTATTTTTTTATACATTAAAGTGTAATTTTTTCCCCAAAAGTTGCATTTGAAAGACCGCTGCGCAAATACAGTGTGACAAAAAATATTGCAATTTATTCTCTACGGTCTCTGCTTTTTTTAGGAAAAAATACTGATTTGAACTCGTAAGCAACAAATAGCAGAAAAAGGCATAGTCTTCATGTGGTTAAGGTAAAAAACCTTCTACCTTTACAACCACTTTAAATTGTATTTGAAGCCAAAATTTGTTTTTTTGTTTTTTTTGGATAGAATTGTACAAGAGTAAACATTTGTTAAGTTTTTATTTCTGCTTATGTCCAATTGGGGAGATTTCTCTTCACTTCCTGTCCCTTAGAGACAACAGGAAGTGAGAGGAAATTTCTCCAAAGGGATGAAAATCCCTTCTTGTTGCTGTCAGTGCAACAAGTATCCTCATTGGAAGATTTCCATACCCAGGGCTTTTTTTCTCAGAGAATAGGTGCAGGAAGTCCCCCCTTCGTTTCTGCTCCCTACTCACCTCTGAGCACTGTTCCTTTGTTCCACCTCCTGCCCATCTCCCAGTACTGTACCTTTTAGAGAATACAGACTCAAGTATAATTTTGTACTACTAAGCGATTTTCACGGATTTTGTTAATTATAATAAGTAAGACAGTAAAATAGATTCCGTGCAGTGAGCAACAATAGATCCCACCCCAGCAACAGTAAACGCCCCTCCAGCTATGACAGGCCTCACCCTAACAACCATAGATCCCCTATACAATTATAGACTTCCCCCGCCACTGAATACCACCCCAGCGACAATGGACCCCCAGCAGCAACAAAAGATCTCTCAGCAGCCAGCATCAATAGACCCTTCAGAAACCAGCAAAAAAAGACCTCTCCCTCAACAGTAGATCCCTCCCAGCAACATAGGACCTCCCACTAGCAACAATAGACCTCCACACAAAATAGATCCCCACCAGCGGCAATAGATCCTCCAGCAGCAAGCATCAATAGACCTCCCAGCACACCCCAGCACTCCTTGTCATTACATTCATTGCTGGGGGTGCCGGAACTGCGTTCTCGCACACTCCTGCTGGGGAAAAAAAGCCCTGTCCATACCTTTTCTGATGATGGGTTATTCCTCATTTTTTGTCCCAGTGACTAGGACAAAGGCATGAATATATGCGGTCAGTCATATCCAACCCTCCCCAATTTCTTGTCTTGGGGCTAGCATACAGAGCCAACTTGTATACACATACATACCCTCCAAGTAACCTGCCAGCATGTCTGTGACATGTGGGAGGAAACCATTGTATGGGGATAACCCATGTAAACACAGGGAGAACATGCAAAGTGCATGCAGGTGTTTTCCTGGTTGAGATTCAAACCGAGGACCCCAGTGCTGCAAGGCATATTTGCTAACCATTAAGCCACTATGACACCCTACTAGCACAAATAGAGAGGTTGGCTCTGCCCAGTAAGGACATAGGCAACAATAAAAACCTGACAGGGGTGTTTTATCTCTTTGCTACACTATTTAAATTAAAGACGTTTTGGCTTTAGATGCTCTTTGAAGCGGAAGTAAACTCATTGATTTAACAGTTTCAAAAAACAGTTTTTTCTTTTTTACGTGCCGGGAATGCAACTGTCACATTAGTTGTGTCCTCAACCAAACTGTCAAACCATCCAATGGCTGGTGTCATAACTGATCACATGTGCACTACCATGGCAGTTGAAGAATAACAGAGGCCAAGATGGCAG
Organism: Lithobates septentrionalis; assembly: GCA_037952835.1. Classification (NCBI taxonomy): domain Eukaryota; kingdom Metazoa; phylum Chordata; class Amphibia; order Anura; family Ranidae; genus Lithobates; species Lithobates septentrionalis. The sequence continues at coordinate 140,302 of JBBDGP010002190.1, forward strand.
CCTCTTTGGAATAGTAGGAATAACTTTCTCCGTAATGTTTTGCGTGCAGTAAAGTACTGTTTTTTGTTTCTGCAGTTTCATCGATGCCAGTCACCAATGAAGGTTGGCCAGAGACATTTGGCTTTGGGTTGGGTGGCGCGGGCCCTTGTTACATCCTCTGGGTTGAGCCAGGAAGTAGCGCCCATGCAGCCGGTTTGCAGCCTGGAGACCAGATTCTGGAAGTGGAGGGAAAACCGGTGTCCTTTCTGTCCTGCGAGTCACTGATACAGCTTGGCCGGGAGTGTCTTAATGTGCCACCAAGTATCGGGGTCATCTCTAGAGTTCAGAATGTGGAAGTGACCAGGAAAACCCAAGAGGAGATTGGCTTGGCCCTGAGTGGAGGGAGACCACTGGTGGTGGACAGTGTGGTTCCAGGTTCTCCTGCCTCTTATGCTGGGGTCAGAGCTGGAGACTACCTTCTGGAGATCAATGATGTTCCTGTGACTGATTTATCAGAGGCAGTCCAACTAATTTCTTCCAGTGGAGGGGACATTCTCCGCTTGGGCCTTCTGTGTGTTGGCCGAAGACAGAGACACAGCAGAGTGTATAGTGCCAGTGGACGGGGAACAGAAACCACAAGCCAGACACAGAGACTGAAGGCCCAGGAGTTTAAACAGAAAGTAAGAGCAATTTGTTCTAATAATGAGCTTGTTCAGTAAGGTAAAGAAAAGTTTGCACAGTGCAGGCACTCATTAACAGTCAATGAGAAATTATTTTCCATTAGTGTGATTTAAAGCTGAAAACGCGGGAATAATTAAATGTTTTTGAAGACTTTGCCACATGGGCATACCTAAGCATACACCTGTGTCAGGGTCGTGTTTTTCCTGCACATGATGCACTGGTGTTCCATGCACCTAGGCAGTCCCATTCAAGTCAATTTGAACGCAGCAACTGCATTGACCTAGCTGCTGCTCCTAATTTGACATCCATGTGAGTGCCAGTGTGTGCCAGTGTGTGCGGGTCCCTGAACGTATATTGTCTGTGTTCAGGGACCCACTTACCCCCGCACTCACGCCAATGTCAAATTGAAACTAACAGCTGTGTCTGTGCAGCCACTGCATCCCTATTGAAATGTATGGGGCTGTCTGGGCAGAAGCATGGAACACCTGTGCATCCCATGCAGGCAATACACGATCCTCATATAGTTGTATGTTTAGGTACGCCCATGTGAATGAGGCCAATATAAAAGAAGAATGTGCAATCTTAGTTGAATCTTTGGTTGCTTTCTGTATTTCTTCCATGTCTGTGCAGTAATCCAGTGTGACACTTTACTTCTGTGCAGGAGCTTCCTGTTTTATGACCGGTCACTGCTGCTCTCTCTCCTTGAGCAGGGTGACTGGTCTTATCTCCGCTCCCTCCTGTAGATTTCTCAAGGCAGCAGCCTGTAGTGGGTTGAGCTGCAAAGGCATGTACAGCACATTGATGATGTCACCACTAATTTTACAAGGTAGTATCTGGGTTTGTATGTATGTAGTATCTGGGTAGTTTTGGGATATGGTGCACACAAATTGGATATATATCCTTCGTGGGTATGAAGAACTATATAGAAGGTAACACAAACAAAATCTTGAATCTTGGATGGGATTTTTAAGACATCAAACATAACACAGATATAAATATAACAACTCTTGTGTTTTATTAGTACAAATATGTTAAAAACAAGGACAATACGACTTGATTCTAAGAAAACAGAATTATAATCATCATAGCAGATGTCCCAAACTGTTTCTTTGCACTGATTGTTTGTTTTTTACATGCATAGAAATCCCAACACGTTTCAACTCCAAAGAGTCTTCTTCAGGGATCAAAAGATGAAGAAGACTTTTGTCCCATGAAGAAGTCTCCTTGGAGTTGAGACGCATTGCAATTTCTATGCATGTAAAAAAACAGTCAGTGCATATATGGCACACCTGCTATGAGTATAATTCTGATTTATGCCTATTTTTTACAATCAAGTTGTATTGTATGGTTCGTCCTTGTTTTTTTGTACTAATAAAACGCAAGAGTTTTTATATTTATATCTGTGTTATGTTCGGTGCTTTAAAAATCCCATCCAAAGTTCAAGATTTTGTTTTAATTACAATATTGAGGATGTGGCATGAACTTGCATAAAATGCATTAAGGTGAAAAACCTCCTGTGATGCAGCAGCCCCCCAGAGCCCCCCTTTTACTTACCTGAACTTGGTCTTTCCAGCGACGGGCATGAGTACACCAGCTCCAGCCAGGGTCTCGGGTCCTAATTGGATTGATCGATAGCAGCCATTGGCTCCTGCTGCTGTCAATCAAATCCAATGACACGGGAACCGGGGGCGGGCCGAGTCCTGCTGTCTGTGTCAATGGACGCAGCAGCAGGACATGGGAGCGATCCCGCACGAGTGCCCTGAGGGAGAGCAGCTCTCCAACAGGGCACTTTGGAAGAGGAGGAGCCAGTGAGGGACCCCAGAAGAGGAGGACCGGGGCCACTCTGTGCAAAACCAACTTCACAGAGGAGGTAAGTATGACATGTATGTTTTTTTTTTTTGTTTGTTTTTTTAAAACAAAACTTTACATATCCTTTAACAATATAGAAGGTATTTTTTGTGGCTGGAGTGGAGCTCTAGTAAACAAAAGCTTTATTGGTTGAAAGGGGTTACTGCATCATCATTCATTGGTCTGCTCTTTGTAATGCCCTGTTAATACATTTGAGTCCAGGCATTTGTTAAAACTGAACCCCAGCCAAAAAACAACCAATAAATATAAATAGCCCATTAAAAAATAAAATAACAAAACTAGCTTTTGCTGCAATATAAAGCATCAATCTAGAGATTTCCCCAGCAGTACTTTTATTTTTGTGTGCTAGATGTCCTCAGTCTGTCAGTCTGATGGCCAACATTCAAGCCACTTCATGTGAGCCCAGTTCATCCTGGACCCACCCAATTCTGTGATTGGATAGTAAGAGGAGAAGCAGCACAGCGATGAGCTTATCAATCTTTTATTTCACTTTCTCCTCTACTTCTATTCCAGTGACAACTCAAAATTTTCTCTTTACCTATCTATCTCTTTACCTGTCAGTCCATACTAGACATGTGCAGAACGAAAAAATTTGTTTAGTTTCGGATAGATTCGTTATGTTACTAATTTGGTTTCAGAATTCGTTTTGTTTCGTTTAGTATTTTTTTAAATTTAATTTAATTTATTTTCTAACAAATTCCAAATTTTTGGAACGATTTGAATTCGGTTCAGTCAAAAAATGATCGACCAATTCAAATTCTGTGTGAAGAATAGCTGGTTGTTAAGCAGTGGGCCGGGAAGCCGGCCACCGTGTCCTTAACAACCGATGACTCATCAGCTGTCAGCAGGCTTCCCCACTGACAGCTGAAAAGTACACAAAACAATGCCAGTTATAGAAAATTTAAAAAAAAAACAGCATTGGATCCCACTCCAAATCCATACCAGAACCTTATCCGAGCATGCAGCCCGGCAGGCCATACCATGCCAGGTCACATGCCTTCAACATGGGGCGGGGGTGCTTTGGGGCAAGGGGGGCCCCAAGCTATTTGTTAAGAGGCATGTTGAGTCCATGAAATATTTTATATTTTGCCACAAGTTCCGGGAAAATTACAAACTTTTTTTTTTTTGCACAAAGTTGTTACTAAATGATATATTGCTCACACATGCCATGGGCATATGTGGAATTACACACCAAAATACATTCTGCTGCTTCTCCTGAGTACGGGGATACCGCCTTCAGGATTTCTAAGGGCGTAAATGTTTGATTTCATGCACAACCCCCCCCCCCCCAAATGAACTCATTATGGAAAGTAGACACCCCAAGCTATTTGCTGAGAGGCATAGTGAGTATTTTGCAGCTTTCATTTGTTTTTGAAAATGAAGAAAGAAGAAAGAAAAATGTTTTTCAGGTTGGGTCAGGAGAGCCAGAGAAAACCATGGAAGACGGTGGGGGGGACATTCCCTCCCACTGCTTGTAAAAGTAGTCTAGAGGCTAATTAGCCGCTAGGATTGCTTTTACATGAAAGCTGACCACTGGCTGAAAAGAATGATACCAAGATGATACCTAAACCCGCAGGCATCATTTTGGTATAACCACTCAAAGTCCAGCAACATACCAGTACGTTGCTGGTCCTTGTTGGGCATATATTGTAAACTTTTTCTTCATGCAGCTTGTGGGCTGAATGAAAAAAAGAGATTGAACGGTGGGTATGCCCACCATTAGCATACCTCCCTTCATCCACCCACTTCTAATGATGGGCATACATGCACCATTTTGTTTTTAACTGTGGTGGTGAAATCACCTCCTACAGCGCTGGAGTCACGGTTTTATGTGTTTATGTTTATCGTAGGAGCAAACGTGGTTGCTGTCAAGATAAATAAATCCGTGCTGCAACTGAATGGCGTACCTGCTAAGCAAATGATGGTTAACAATAAAACAAAGTAACCTTACAGTATAACAGTAAGACATACCATACCCGCAAAGCAAATACAAAAAAAATACAAAAAAAAAAATAGTAAAATTCCAATCTCTGGTAAGGGAAGACTCAGTATTAGCGGTGATGAATTGACCAGCATACAAATTGCTTTGGTCCACAATAGATCTATAGAGATCTTTCATGAAAAACAATGAATAAAAATCAAGTGACGTAAAATCAACTGTTTTCACCTGAGTTCCGGGTTGGCCAGTGAATGGGGCAAGTACGGGTGCTGCAGAAGTGGTGGGCTCCCAATTAGGATTGGCAAATTCTGCAGGAAGCACACTATGGGCACGACGGGCCTGTCTTTGTCTTCTTGGTGGCAGCGGGACACTACTTGTGCTTGCCACCTCGCCAGCTTGAACTGCACTTATGGGACTCGCCACATCACCACGTAATACTGCAGTGCTGGATGTACGACCAGGGTGTACTAGGCCGCTGGTGCTTGCCAGTTCACCAGAAGGATGAGCGGCACTAGTACTTCTCTGCTCCATACGACAACAGCAGAAGAAGATCGTGGTCTGGTACGCCTGACCTTGGCAGAGACCACAGCTCCGTCGTCAGAGCTATCTGTCATGGAGCCGCTGTGGTCTACAGGATCGTATTCTGAGCCTGAATCTGACAGATGAGTGACTTCCTCTTCACTATCTGTCATGCTCAGAAACGTGTAGGCCTCTTCACTAGTGTACCTTCGATTTACCATTTTGGGCTCTAAATTTACTGGTACACTAGTGAGACTCACAGGTAAAAAAGCTCCTAGGCTGTCAGCAACTGTATCAAACGCTACCAAAAAAACTGTTAGCGATCGCAGGGATCAGGCCTGACTCTGCGAACGCTTCAGTTATGTGTTTAGTGTTTTGTAAGTGACAGTGATCGATCGATACTGCACTTGGGTGGGCTGGGCTGAGGGGCAAAACGCAGGTGCTAGCAGGTATATGAGCTGATCCCGCTAACACTGCATTTTTGGGAACCCTAAACTGATGGGGACGCTAGTATAGATCTGATCAGATCAGATATTGATCCGTTCAGACACTATACCACTAAGGGAGGTGTATGTTGCGTGCGTGGGTGTTAGCGGTACTGGCACTAATCTGACGCTGCCTGGGGCGACACAGACCCTAACTAACCCTAAAACTTAACGAACCTGGGCGATCAGGGGATTAAACCTTTATTGGGTAATAAACGGCGGGTATAAAAAACAAACTAACTAACCACCGTCACCTGTAACACTTATACGGTGATCACTGGTGAAAGGGTTAACTAGGGGGCAATCAGGGGGTTAAAACCTTTATTAGGTAGTATATGGGGGTACCTGATGCTATAAAAAGCAGATGGTGAACCTAAATAACTAACTGGCTACCTAGCGTCACCCGTGACACTTATACGGTGATCACTGGTGACAGGGGGTGAAAGGGTTAACTAAGGGGCAATCAGGAGGTTAAAACCTTTATTAGGTAGTATATGGGGTACCTGACGCTATAAAAAGCTGACTGTGAACCTAAATAATTAACAGGCTAACTAGCGACACCAATACGGCGATCAGAAAAATAATCGATTAGTGACACTGGCGACAGGGGGTGAAAGGGTTAACTGGGGCGATCAAGGGCTTAAACCTTTATTAGGGGGGGTTATGGGGGTACCCTAGACCTAAAGGGGCCTACCACTAATTGCCCTAACACTTATAACAGTCACAAAATGACACCAGTCCAGTGATCAGTAAAAAATGAAAACTGCTATTGGTGTCACTGTGACAGGGGGTGCAGGGGGTGTGATTGGGGGGTGATTTGTGTGTCTATGTGTACTGGTGTTAGTGTGCTGTTGGTGCAAACTCACATTGATGTCTTCTCTCCACAGGAGCCGGAACAAAAAGGCTCCACGAGGAGAGATGACATCACTTCCTCTGCTTCTGTTTACAGTTTCAGAAGCAGAGGAATCAGTGGCCTCCCCCTCAGGACGAATCGCTCCTGCCACGATGCAGACCGCCTCAGGCACATGGGAGGGGAGTAACGTCCCCATACGTTACTCGTGCCATTCTGCCGACGTATATCATCGTGATCATCTATCTATCTATCTATCTATCTATCTATCTATCTATCTATCTATCTATCTATCTATCTATCTATCTATCTATCTATCTATCTATCTATCTATCTATCTATCTATCTATCTATCTATCTATCCATCTATCCATCTATCTATCTATCTATCTATCCATCCATCTATCTATCTATCCATCTCCTCCACTATAGCATCCATTTTTGAAGCTTTTACTGTTTGCTTGGTTAGATGGCTTTTATTGACATGGACCTGACCACAGAGCTTAAATAGGAAGCAGAAGAAATGAGTAGCTCTCTAGTCCTATTACATAGTGTGTGTATATATATATATATATATATATATATATAAGAACAGTGTTGTCAAGTAAAATCAATAGAAGGCCAGGACTCGATCACAGGAGTGTTGAACTCTAAAGAGGTTTTCACATTTCTCTGCTGTGAAGAATCGTACAACACAATACAAGACTTCAAAACAGGTTCATGTTCTTTTATCTTTCTCTCTTATTTCTGTTATTTACCGTGTGCTTGCTAGGCTATGATCTTCCTTCTATTCCTTGTCAAAAGATTTTATTGAGTATATAAAGAAGTAGATAACAAATACATGAGTAAACATATTGTGGTAAAGATAAGATGCAAAAATTATTAGTTAATAATAGATTATTACATAACATATAAATAGGGTTAATTGGGTATAACCTGGATAAGGTGTAGAATACCTAAGTAGGAGCTGTTAAAGAGTAAGTAAATTCTTAAATGGTACTTGTGCCCACAACTTAAGCTATGTCAGAAGTGTCTGAAGGTGACTACAATCTACTAGGAAAAGAGCTTCAGGATCGGAAAGTGGATAGGGAAGAAGAGAAAGGAGAGAAGGAGTAGAACATAGAAAAGAGGGGGTCCACAGGGTTGGATTGAGATCCATCATGAAGTCTGTGCATTTTTTATATATCAGTTTAAATTATTGCAACTCAGCTACCATGGCAGTAGAACATTCTCATCAAAGTTAGATGGTAAATGATGTGTTATCAATGGGTGCCATTGTTTTTCAAATATGGGAAGCAGAGCGTTGTCAATGGCCACCATTTTGGCATGAATCATGGCGTTAGTCATCCTATTCTTCGTCTCAGCCACTACTAATGTCGGGGACCGCCATGCCTTTGCCAAAGTTTGCTTAGCTACCGTTAGAAGTTGTACAAATAGTTTAAATTGAATCAAAGTTAGCGATCCTGGTTTCAGATTAAGTAATGCGGTAGCAGGATCAGGCTGTACTTGCAAACCAAACATTTTGGAGGCCATTTTAAAGATATCTTTCCAAAAGGTTTGTGCTATTGGGCATGTCCACCAAATGTGTAGTTGTGTGCCTGGCTCTGAGCAACCACGATAACACTGCGCGGAACAGGTTGGTACATATTTTGCAACCCTAGCCGGTACAAGGTACCATCTTGTCAATACTTTAGATCTTCCTTCTATTCAACCGACACTTGCTGCACACAGGATCTGGAAATGGCAGAGGGGTCCTTTTTTTTAAATTTACCTTAACCACTTTTTCCCCCTTAATGACCAGGCCATTTTTTGCGATACGGCACTGCGTTGCTTTAACTGGCAATTGCGCTGTTGTGTGACATTGTACCCAAACAAAATTGACATCCTTTTTTTTCTCCACAAATAGAGCTTTCTTTTGGTGGTATTTGATCACCTCTGCGGTTTTTATTTTTTGTGCTATAAACAAAAAAAGAGCGACAATTTTGAAAAAAAAAACCATTTTTTTTAACTTTTTGCTATAACAAATATCCCCCCAAAAAATGTAAAAAAAATAAATCTCTTTATCAGTTTGGGCCAATATATATTCTTCTACATATTTTTGGTAAAAAAAGATCGCAATAAGCATATATTGATTGGTTTGCACAAAAGTTATAGCGTTTACAAAATAGGGGATAGATTTATGGCATTTTTATTTATTTTTTTACTAGTAATGGCGGTGATCTGCAATTTTTAGCAGGACGGCGACATTACGGCAGACAGATCGGACACTTTTGACAATTTTTTGGGACCATTGACATTTATACAGCGATCAGTGCTATAAAAATGCACTGATTACTGTGTAAATGTCACTGGCAGGGAAGGGGTTAACACTAGGGGTAAATGTGTTCCCTCAGTGTGTGTTTCAAACTGTGGGGGGGGGGGGGGTGTGACTGACTGGAGAAGGAGACATATCGCAGTTCCTAATCACTAGGAACAGCAGATCTGTCTCTCCTCCCCTGTCAGAACGGGGATCTGACTGTTTACATTGACAGATCCCCGTTCTGGATCTCATGCCCGCGATTGTGGGTGGCCGGTGGACATGGTGGCCGCTGGGCATGCGTATCGGGTCCCCCGCCATGCTATCACACTTAAAGGTGCCGACGTATAGCTACTGCGATTTGCGGGAACGAGCCGATCTGCCGCAGTATAATGACGGCGGCTGGTCGGCAAGTGGTTAAAGTGGTTGTAAACCTCAGACATGAAATATGAACAAAGCATATCCCTCTATAGTGTGTACTTGTCACCACCCCATCATACTCCAGGCGGTGATGTCACAAAGGGCGGGGCCTCTGGATGACGTCACCCGTGGCCCCGCCCCATGCCTATATAAGTAATGGCACACTGGGGACCTAGCATTAGCGCGGGAGAGAGCGTCGAGAGAAGATCGGAGAAAGAACAGAGGGAATAGACAGCGCAGAGAGGAGACCCGGCAGAGGCAGAAGACATCAGAGGAGAGAGGAGACCTGGCAGAAGAGGGAGAAGACAGCACAGAGAGGAGAAGAACCAGAGAGGGGGAAAGAGTTGGAGAGGGGAGAAGAAATCAGAAGAGACGCTAGAGCTGATTTTATAAAGAGGCCCTTGTCATCACCATGGGGTTGTTTTTTTTTTTAACATCCACAGTTTAACTGCTTTAACCAGACACTGATAGAAGTCTCAAGACTGTTATATACTTCTGATGCAAAAATATTTGCTAAAATAATTGTATTTGCATGTTCTGTGTACTGTGGGAGACCAGATATAGTAAATGCAGGGTCCTGGGTTTAGTAACACTTTAAGCTGGTCATGCATTATACAATTTTCTTTAGATTTACCTTCAACTGTGTAATGCAAGGGCCATCCTGATTGTATACAATTCAAAGGTGCTTATATTTACCAAACCATATAATATGAGGTCAAACCTGAAGGAAAATTGTACACGAAAATTGTATAATCTATGGCCAACCTTAGGCAAAGGTGGCATAGGCTTACCTTAGGAAATAGATTGGGGTAGGGAGTTCCAGGGTATATAAGAGAATCCTGAGAATTTCCGGAGGTAAGCATGAGAGGAGGTGACAAGGGAGCAATAGATCAGAAGGATTAAGAAGGAGCAAAAATGATGGTTTGGGTGATATGAGCTACATAGCGTGATGTAAAAACTGGCTTTGTATATTGCCATTGGTATTTTATTTGTTGGGCAAGCAGAAGCCCGAAGGGGGGATTGGCAGAGAGGGGTGGTGGATGCTGAGCAGCTGGAAAGGTGGATGAGTCTGGCAGCAGTGTTTATGATTGGCTGAAGAGGGGCTAGCCTGTATAGGAAAGGCTAACGAGAAGAGAGTTGCAATAGATGAGATGAGAGATAATAGGGGGTGAATTATAAGCTTGGTGGTGTCATTGGTTAAAAAGCTGCGTATTTTGAAAATGTTGTGGAGGTGAAGATGACAAGATGTGGACAATGATTGGATTTGTGGGTGAAAGGAGACATCTGGTTCAGGATAACACCTAACACTTTGGTATGAGGGGAGGGAAGGAGGGTTGTGTTAATAATCTCAATGGAAAAGTCTCCAGAGGAAATACTATGAGCTCAGTTTTTACACATGTCCATGTACTGGTGAATGGGGTTTAAAAGACCTCGTTGCAAGTTCACTGTGACGAAGATCTTCAGCCAGCTTGCACCACATGAGATGGGTAGCAAGTCACACATTACCACCCCTTTCCTATACGGCATTCCGATGTGAGCTTGGTGTCTGCCAGGATGGGACACTGGTACTTTGGTTTGTTGAGCTTATTTTAAGGGACCTCTTCGAGAGGGCATGACAGTTCGTGTCCCATAGCCTATCCTGTTACGGAGTACTGCTGTACTGTGCTACTCAAATTCTGGTCTGCTTGTAGCAGGTAAAATGCTACTCTGATCTTGAATGTGCCCACAGATACAAGATTATTTTCCATTTTAGCTAAGTGCAATGGAAAGCTTTTGGAAATCCAAAATTGCCCATGTAGTTAAAGAAAAATTTCCTCTTAATTGGATTTTGAAAGGGTAGTGTGCATCTAATCAGTAAGACAGTATTTAAAAATATATAATGTTTTAATGAATAAAGTAACATGTACAATACATAGAATATGCACGATGCAGATATAGAAATATGCAATAACAGTTGACAACAACCATTCTTTTGAAAATATGAGCAACAGAGATACCCAACGCGTTTCAAGTCTGCGATATTGGTTCTCTTCTTCAGGGGTAGGTAGTTACAACAGGACGTGAATACGTCTACAATTTATAAAGGGAAGATATAAGGATATATGCATTGAAAAATTAAAAAAAATAATAAAAAATTAAATAAACAAATAAATGAAATATCAAAATGTTGAATTTCTCAATTGTGTGTGCACTAATCATGCAGATTGCATAAACACTTAAAAATATCTTGCATCCAGATTGAAATTGCTTGGAACATGCTGCGTCTATAGGCTGTCCCATTATGGTCCAGGGAGAAATAACTGCATGTGAGCATCAAAAACCCAACAGGAAGTCACTCACAAAGGGCACCCCAAAACGGCCCCTCAAAAGTCCCCACATATATCCCAGAGCGACTGATATCGCTGTAGAGAAAAGGAAAAAACAGACTTGATCTAGTATAGGAACCAAATCTATAGGGGTCAACCCCAAAAATTGGCTATATCTGTATATGAGTAAAAAACAGAAAATATTCCTACCCAACCAATCTCATGAAGTTCTAGGACCTGGAAAGGGCCTTATAGTGGTAACAAACCACTAACTTCGATAAAAGACTCCAACAGCACCAAAATGCAGAATACTAGGCCTATAATTGAAAAATAGGGGGGGGGGGCAGAGGGAGAACATCAAGTCACTCTATGATATACCACTGGTATCCCCTCAATGCACATGTTTATATGGATGCCAGAAGGCGATTACCTTGAATAGAGCTTATTGTTGGTATGGGCCTGGGCGCTCCTTGGTTCACAGCATGGAATGCTGAATGGGTTGGCACCATTTTTAAAGGGGTGTTTGGGGCCTGTTGGCCAATCCTAGATGGGAGTGTGGGGAGGGGCAGGATTAAATGGGCACCCCCCTGAAACGTCGGCATGCAAACGGCGCCTCTGCCTCGCCATTTTGAGGGAAAGGAGAAAGGTATCCAGCACCTGGGGACGCCGGAAAAGGCGCAGTGACGTCACAATGTCCAGCGCACAGACGCCGGACGTGATGTATGGGTGACGCCATGCCATGTCGGCATCCCGCGGCACACGTTCGAGTCAAGCCAGACCAACCAGAATACATCCGGTCGCCACACTCCAATAGAAGAGCCCGAACACGTCACTGAGGGTGTGAACGGCCCCTGTGCGCCGAGGGAGGGACATATTGGGCATGTGCACACATACAAACAGAACCCCCTAACTGAAGAGGGAAAACAGTGCACGTTTAGGAAATATTCACCCTGCATGCACCCAGTGACATCACTGGCGCATGCGCTCTGAAGGTCCGGCATACCTTGCCAGAACTTCAAAGCTTCACGCCGGAAACGAGGGCTCTCGCATGCATGTGACGACATTGCGGCTCCGGCCAATCACAGTACCGGAGCTCTCGAACCCGGAAGAAAGACACGGGGAACATGTCAGCCCTCTCAGTCGTGACTTTACAACTTTGGAGGGCTTTGTTCCAAGGTGAGTATTTCATAATGTGCTAGTATGCAATGCATACTAGCACATTATGCCATTGCCTCGCAATGGGTTTTTTTTTGAACAGCCACAGTTTACAACTGCTTTAACCAGACACTGATAGAAGTCTCAAGACTGTTATATACTTCTGATGAAAAAAGGTATTTAGCAGTTTATATTTGCTAAAATAATTGTATTTCCATGTTCTGTGTCCTGTGGGAGACCAGATATTGTAAATGCAGGCTCCTGGGTTTAGTAACACTTTAAGCTGGTCATGCATTATACAATTTTCTTTAGATTTACCTTCAACTGTGTAATGCAAGGGCCATCCTGATTGTATACAAATCAAAGGTGTTTATATTTACCAAACCATATAATATGAGGTCAAACCTGAAGGAAAATTGTACACGAAAATTGTATAATCTATGGCCAGCCTTAGGCAAAGGTGGCATAGGCTTACCTTAGGAAATAGATTGGGGTAGGGAGTTCCAGGGTATAGAAGAGAATCCTGAGAAGTTCCGGAGGTAAGCATGAGAGGAGGTGACAAGGCAGCAATAGATCAGAAGGATTAAGAAGGAGCAAAAATTATGGTTTGGGTGATATGAGCTACATAGCGTGATGTAAAAACTGGCTTTGTATATTGCCATTGGTATTTTATTTGTTGTGCAAGCAGAAGCCCGAAGGAGGGATTGGCAGAGAGGGGTGGTGGATGCTGAGCAGCTGGAAAGGTGGATGAGTCTGGCAGCAGTGTTTATGATTGGCTGAAGAGGGGCTAGCCTGTATAGGAAAGGCTAACGAGAAGAGAGTTGCAATAGACGAGATGAGAGATAATAGGGGGTGTCATTGGTTAAAAAGCTGCGTATTTTGAAAATGTTGTGGAGGTGAAGATGACAAGATGTGGACAGTGATTGTATTTGTGGGTGAAAGGAGACATCTGGTTCAGGATAACACCTAACACTTTGGTATGAGGGGAGGGAAGGAGGGTTGTATTAATAATCTCAATGGAAAAGTCTCCAGAGGAAATACTATGAGCTCAGTTTTTACACATGTCCATGTACTGGTGAATGGGGTTTAAAAGACCTCGTTGCAAGTTCACTGTGACGAAGATCTTCAGCCAGCTTGCACCACATGAGATGGGTAGCAAGTCACACATTACCACCCCTTCCCCATACGGCATTCCGATGTGAGCTTTGTGTCTGCCAGGATGGGGACACTGGTACTTTGGTTTGTTGAGCTTGATTTTAAGGGACCTCTTCGAGGGGGCATGACAGTTCGTGTCCCATAGCCTAGCAGTATTCCTATCCTGTTACGGAGTACTGCTGTACTGTGCTACTCAAATTCTGGTCTGCTTGTAGCAGGTAAAATGCTACTCTGATCTTGAATGTGCCCACAGATACAAGATTATTTTCCATTTTAGCTAAGTGCAATGGAAAGCTTTTAGAAGTCCAAAATTACCCATGTAGTTAAAGAAAAATTTCCTCTTAATTGGATTTTGAAAGGGTAGTGTGCATCTAATCAGTAAGACAGTATTGAAAAATATATAATGTTTTTAATGAATAAAGTAACATGTACAATACATAGAATATGCACGATGCAGATATAGAAATATGCAATAACAGTTGACAACAACCATTCTTTTGAAAATATGAGCAACAGAGGTTACCAACGCGTTTCAAGTCTGCGATATTGGTTCTCTTCTTCAGGGGTAGGTAGTTACAACAGGACGTGAGTACGTTGACAATTGATAAAGGGAAGATATAAGGATATATGCATTGAAAAATTCAATAAACAAAAAAAAATAAAAAATGAAATAAACAAATAAATTAAATATCAATAAATGTTGAATTACTCAATTGTGTGTGCACTAATCATGCAGATTGCATAAACACTTAAAAATATCTTGCATCCAGATTAAAATTGCTTGGAACATGCTGCGTCTATAGGCTGTCCCATTTTGGTCCAGGGAGAAATAACTGCATGTGAAGAGCATCAAAAACCCAACAGGAAGTCACTCACAAAGGGCACCCCAAAAGGGCCCCTCAAAACTCCCCACGTATATCCCAGAGCGACTGATATCGCTGTAGAGAAAAGGAAAAAACACACTTGATCTAGTATGATCTAGTATAGGAACCAAATCTATAGGGGTCAACCCCAAAAATTGGCTATATCTGTATATGAGTAAAAAACAGAAAATATACCTACCCAACCAATCTCATGAAGTTCTAGGACCTGGAAAGGGCCTAATAGTGGTAACAAACCACTAACTTCAATAAAAGACTTCAACAGCACCAAAATGCAGAATACCAGGCCTATAATTGAAAAATAGGGGAGGGGCGCCAGAGGGAGAACGTCAAGTCATTCTATAATATACCACTAATATCCCCTCAATACACATGTTTATATGGATGCCAGAAGGCGATTACCTTGAATAGAGCTTGTTGTTGGTATGGGCCTGGGCGCTCCTTGGTTCACAGCATGGAATGATGGATGGGTTGGCGCCATTTTTAAAGGGATGTGTGGGGCCTGTTGGCCAGCCCTAGATGGGAGTGTGGGGAGGGGCAGGATTAAAAGAGCACCTCCCCGAGAGGTCGGCACGCGAACGGCGCCTCTGCCTCGCCCCATCAGTGCCGCCTTATCTGCGCCTATCAGTGCTGCCTTAACTGTGCCTATCAGTGCCCACCAGTGCAGCCTATCAGTGCCCACCAGTGCCGCCTCATCAGCGCATATCAATGAAGGAGAAAAATTACCTGTTTGCAAAATTTTATAGCAAACAATGAAACATGATTTCTTTTTTCAAAGGTTTCAATTCTCTATCAGTTTCTCTAATAGTTTTCTGATATTCCTCTATGAGGAGGGACATCATGCCGTTGGAGCACATGGACAGATTTTTTCCCCATTCCTTTTTGAAAGATGGCCCAATATTCTCCACAGTTGGGAAAATTTGGACCCATAGCCCAAACGGATTGATTTTACATTTCATGTAATTTTCAAAAGAGTGTATATGCCAGTGATTTTTTTTCTCTAATAGCTTCTTTAGATTAAAAAAGATGGATAATAATTCAGTGTCTTTTTGTTCCCTTTAAGTAAAGTTCTTATAAAAATCTGACATAGCATTGTCCCAGTTTTTGCCTGCATAGTTTGTCATGGTTGATCATATATTGATATATTTAATAGTAATAGTCAAGTAGAATAACAAAAAAGACACCGAGCAAGGAATGGGTATTTGCTACACGGGATTTGAAAATTGTTCTAAATGGTGCTGATTGTCAAGGAGATGAAACTAACTGACCTCCATCCCTAGACTAAATGGTTAAAGAAAATTTTCATCTAAGATGCCCACGTAAACCTCTGCAGATACCACGTTGCTAGCCAACTCCAGGCGAATAATTAAATATATATACTGTATAATCTATACAAGCAAAACAAGAGGTGAAGAGCACCTGCTGAAGATATAATTAATGCCTTTCAGGATCAATATGTATTTGGAAATCCAAAGGGGTTGCAGGATATAAAAAAATGATTTTAAATTAAAATATGACAAAACATATTGGCAACAGTTTCAATCAATAAGCCTTTCATCAGTCTAAAAACAGATCTGTTACAACAGTAAAAACATTAAATAAATACTAGTAAGGATAACTTGTGTTACAATCTATTTCTTTATTGATTTATATACAGTATATCAGGTGAAACATAATAGAAATTATTAGAGAGTGAAGAGGAAAAGCTAGCGGTAGCTGCAACACTCCCACTTGTGTCACAACCCTCCATCCTGTGTCTTAGAATAAGAAGGAGATGAAGCCTCAATCACAATGTAATATCTCACGTCCATTTGTGTTTACCTGGTTAGTGGGTATGGAGGAGGAGGGAAGGCGCGGGCTGTCATTTACCACTGTTTATACACCCAGATGTGTGACTCTATAGGGCTGCTCAGATGTTATAAGGAGGAAATGTTCAGGTTTGAAAATACACTGAAAACTGAGCATGTGCAGAGCTGCCAACACTGCTCTGCAAAAATCCCCAACTGTAGTGGGGACATGGACAGAAGGTGGAGACAGAGAGCCACAGGATCAACCAGGTTTTTACAGAATAAAGAAAAGGAATCTCATAGTGACCGCGTATGAACAGGATGTAATACACCACTTACTGATAGTTTTTAATGATGTGGGTTCAAAGACACTTTAATCCTAATAGCATATTTATGCCTAGTAATCCTTTTCTTTACCTGTTGTCTCATTTCACCTAGATGGCAAAGACCATACAGACGTTTGATCATGTACTGTAGATGCGAAACAAACTCAGACAAGTGGAATTTTTTTATAGAATAACCCTGATGGGATAGAAAAAAAACCTCATAGTTATCAGGGGCATTTCTAGGGTTCTAATAGACCAGAGGCGCCTCTGGGCACACAGATTGAGGGGCTGGTAGGATACCTTGATGACCACTTGGCTCAAATATAATATTTTTAACTAAAGAAAATTGAATTAGTCTAAAAACTGTAATGCCGCTTTATGATGACAAAATAAATAATAATACATAGATGGATTGAAAAGTAGAGAAATTATACGATGATCAAAAACTTTAAAATACATAGAATGAATTGTTTTCATATTTTAAAGAAGGCTTGGGGCACTCGGTAGACCTAATGGTATGCTATTAGAGATAAAAGTATAGAATAACCTTTAGCTGCAAACCCTCTTTGGACTT
Organism: Lithobates septentrionalis; assembly: GCA_037952835.1. Classification (NCBI taxonomy): domain Eukaryota; kingdom Metazoa; phylum Chordata; class Amphibia; order Anura; family Ranidae; genus Lithobates; species Lithobates septentrionalis. Next base: position 157,524 of record JBBDGP010002190.1, read on the forward strand.
TAATGGATGAAAGGAATTAAATATAAATAAATTCTAACAGGACAATTTCAAAAAAGTACTTGCTATTGTCATTTAATACATAATATAAATGGAGATATTTTAGTTTGCACGGAGTTTAATACACAGCAGCCTGCCTGGGCTCAGTGACGGTCCTTAGAGGCAGGATGTGGCTACACATCCTCCTTTTATATCTTCCAAGGTGTTTTGTGATGGCTCTGCTGCCTTCCAGGCATCAGTAACATTTTACATGGTGTGATTGTCAGAATACAAAACAGACTGATGTAGAGATGAGAGATGAGAAGACGCACACATGCATTTCTTTTTGCTTTCTATTCAATATTACAAAGACAAAGGGGACAAATAAAGACAGGTCACAAATTTGCTGTGCTCATAGAAATGACTCTGGGCTTGATACACAGGTAAGGTATAGTGATTTGTATATTCTGTCTTCCTTCATTGTCAGGACTAAAAAAGTAATAATAAAATATATTTTAGTGAGGTAAATTTGAAATATTGCAAATGAGTATTTTTTATTTTCATATCCAGCCAGCAAATGACACTGAGAGCTCTTTTTCATAGTGTCCAGATTTTTTTTTTTCATTTCCTTCCTTTATTGGAGAAAGCCTGCTTACAGAGCTCAATAGCTCAAGCTAGAATTTACACACACGGGTAATTGAGCCCAGACATTGACTCCTCACCCTCACTTCCAACTCTTTTATACAACCAGAGACAGAGGGATTGATTTACTAAAACTACAGAGTGCAAAATCTGGTGCAGAGCTGCATAAAAACCAATCGGCTTCCATTTTTTTTTTCTCAAAGCTTAATTTAACAAGCTGAATTTAGGAGCTGATTGGCCACCATGCACAGCTACACCAGATTTTGTACTCCTTAGTGTTAGTAAATGAACCTCAGAGTGTCTGAAAGAAAGCACAGCCATTTAGCTATGAGGAAAGATAAGAGGAACTGAGTTTATTCTCTCTTGAGAAGACGAGATTAAGGGGGGATATGATCAACACGTACAAATACATAAGGGGTCCATATAGTGAACTTGGTGTTGAGTTTTTCACTTTAAAGCTAAACTCCACCCAAAAGGGGAAGTTCCACTTTAACCACTTCAGCTCCGGAAGATTTTACCCCCTTCTTGACCAGAGCATTTTTTGCGATTTGGCACTGCGTCGCTTTAGCTGACAATTGCGCGGTCGTGTGATGTTTTACCTAAGCAAAATTGACGCCCTTTTTTTCCCACACTACAGTTGGAACACCTCCCTAGGACATACTTAACCCCTTGATCGCCCCCTAGTGTTTAACCTCTGGGGGATCAGGAAGGAATTATTTCCCCTGCTAGAGCAAATTGGATCATGCTTTGCTGGGGTTTTTACCTTCCTCTGGATAAACTGTGGGTATAGGATTGTGTATATAGGATTGCATCATTTTTTTCCCCCTTTTATTGGTTGAACTAGATGGACTTGTGTCTTTTTTCAACCAGACTATGTAATTAGATAGCCCATAGCGCTCTGGAACTCTATTGTCATGAATGTATAAAGTTGTGTTTAAAACAACACAGACCAAAGCTCATCAAACTTTCCCTTTAAAGCTGGTCACATATGGATCTTTTTTTTTTTGTATCAACCAGCTGGCTGATCAATAAACAAACGTATTCCTTCAGCCGCACAAGATAGATGGAGGACTCCTCCCTACTGCGCTATTGGCTGCATACTTTAATCAAATGAAAAATGTCCAACATTCCCTTTTGAGAGAAACCAACCTTTTGAAAGAAACCGGCCATAGATGAACCCAAAAAATTGACCGTTCCCTGCTGAACCAGCTGAATTTTGATCCATCTATGGCTAGCTTAAGATTCTCTTTGCTATGCTGAAAAAGTGTTTTCAAAGGAAATGTAATTCCTGTTTGCTTTCAATGTGTACATGTTCCTTGAGTTTATTGCTATTAGCGTAGGGGTGATTTCAGACCATTATCCAGCTACAGCCTCTTTTCATAAATACTTTATTGAATTCTCAACAGTAAAAAAAAAAAAAAAACTACTACAGCTTACATTTGTCCTTGACTTGGTTTTAAAACCAAACTGTAGCTTGTAGAGAAAGTGATACTTAGTGTGACGTCACCTTCAGTTTTGTCCTTTTCCTGATCTCTGCCTCTTTGCCCCCTGTCATTCTCTTCCAGCTTGATGAGGTCCTTGGAGATCAGCCGGCCCTGAAGGAGAAGGTTTTTGCGTTGTTAAAGCAGTATGCACAGGAACGCAAGGTGGACCGTCTGGCGTATACGCTGCCCATGATACTGACCGAAGAGTCCCAGCACAGTCTGATTGACAGCATCAGGTAGCAAACTCTTCCATTTGATCTGGATGCTATGTTTATGGTTTTGCCTTACAACGCTGGGGTTTTAAGTTTGCTCAACATCTTTCAGAAATTTGTATGATCTCTTCATTTTATGTGGATTTACTCCTTGTGTTCTGGCTCCACTTAAAAGCATATACTGGTTGTTTAAAGAGACTCTGCCGCTTTGCACATTGGCGTCAAATGACAGGTTTTGTTGAAAGAACCCACAAATACTAACCTTTTGCCACGCTCCCCCTCCGCTCTGTCAGAGCCCTCGTAAAATACCCAGTGCTTTCCTGTACAGGGGACCACGTGACATCTTACTTTTCCTCCTAGGATAGTGTTTGGACTGAGTACACTATCATGTGATATAGGGATCAGAGAAAAATTATCCAAGTGGGACTGAGATTTTAAGTCTTATTTGTTAGGAGTGAAGAAAATACACTAATTCAGTGAGCTCCTTGGATCCAGATCAACTGCTCCCATAAAACTGGGATCCTCCCAAATGGGTGCCAAGGGAGCAACTCAAAGCACAAGAATACAACAGGTGTGCCAAGCTAAAGGTAGAGTTGAAAATTCTTTATTAATTTTTTTGCAACATAAATTTAAAGAAAACAGCGCATTTTGCATCACAAGCTCTCCCTTCATCAGGGCTTAAAGATTAAACAAGCTCACATGGACTTAAGGAACTTCTTTAGAAATCAAAATGTGCATTTAGATATTAAGTATTCAATATACCGTAGTCTGAAGCTTTTCTATTTTGAAGTTTTGTTAACACTGTTAGAGAGAAGTATGGAGTTTTTTTTTTCTTGCAGAAACACATTTGGGTGGATACAACATTGGTGTGATACTGCATCTGTCCCCCGGCTCTAACACTGAGAACCGAGTAATCAAACACAGCTGATCGCTTGGTTCTCACAGCTCCCTGAGCAGAGAGCTGGTGACTGTCAGTCACCGCTGTCTGCTCTGCCCCCACTCTCACTGGCTCAGGCTCTCAGCGGCCCACCGAGAGGCTGAGCCAGGTGTCGGTCCAGGCATGTGGGCGGATCCCGACTTCATTGTCGCAATCTTGCCCGAGCCTGGACCGGCCCTGTGAGGTCAGCTGACAGCGGGCTTCAGCCTGCTGTCTGCTGAAAATGGGTCACAGGAGTGCAGAATGGACTGCACTCCTGTAATTCACAGGAGAAGTACTAGCAAAGGAAAACGAAAAACCACCCGGACTTTTTAGGCAGTCGTCAGACCAGATAAGAGAGAGTAAAATCAAAACATTTTATTATGACATATTAAAGTGATAGTGGTCATCACAATACAAGATTAAGAACAAGCAGATAGCCATACAACATCAGTGTATTTAGCTAAATTCTGGAGCATACCGTTGATCTCATGGTGGGAGGCCAAACCACAGGCAGATTCACAGAAGATCCCGGAATGTGATCAATTCCTTCTTCAGGGGAGGATCAAAGCATAATATAGTTTTCTGATGTGTATAATAATAACAGCATGTCAGTATATGAAAACATGTGCAAATGTATACAAGCAATATCGATACAGGTGAATAGTCCAGCATGGCAGCTATAGTTAATCAGACAATGGGTACTCACAGTGTATGGCTACGTCACACCAGATGCACAAAGTGTTTTTATCCTTCCAGTGTGCCCCACCACATTAGGCCCTCAAAAAGGGTGGTATATCATGGGTTGCGGGTCAGATATGGTCTCATGCAGAGGGAAGGTAGATGACAATAGGCTGGGAGAGAGGACGCTGCCACCAAAAGATGCTCACAAGGACCACAAGTAAGTCAACCCTAATAATATAAATAATGATATATGCCCAGTTGTGAATGTTGCTTGCTATATTAGTGCAAGTCAACAAAGATTAGAGGTGCAAAACACAGGAGAAGTACAGCCAAACAAGCTTTGGCTGTACTTCTCCTTTAAGACTGTTTTGAACATTTTACTATAATTGTATTTTGTGTCCATCCCTGCTGGTCCTTGAGTCCATCTCTGCCGAAACAGAGTGCTTGTGACCACCAAAATATGTTGGCTGTTTTTTATATGCTTTTAAACTCTTTACCCTTGGCTTTGTATACCTGCTGTGTTCTCATGCTTTATGTGGTCATAAAAGTCATTAACCCTGTGTAAGCCCCGACATCTTCCTGCATGCAGGGTTTGGGCTCCAACAGAGGAATGGTACAATGGTGGAGCACTGAGAAGGTGAGTATTAGTGGGTGGTTAGTTCTTGCAAGAGAACCAAGAGAATTGCATAGGTGATTTCAATTTGTCTGTATGAGTTTGGTAAGTACAAGCTCCTCTGGGGTAAAAATTGATATGATGGAAAATATGTTGGTGCTTTATAAATGGATTCAGAATATCATTTCATGTTTCAGTGACTGGTCAGAAAAGGTGAAATTACATATAAAAGTTCCTTCAAGTATTCTTGTTGCCTGTAGCAACCAGATTCTTTTATTTACTTCTAATAACTGCATTGGTAAGCTCCCAGCTGTAAGCTAACTTATCACTATGGAAACCAAGATCAAATTTCCCCTACAGTTCTTTTCCATTGCATAAAATAAAATAATCATAGATGCTTCCCATGTGCTCAGAAATAAAACATATGCCTTATTTTATAATACTTCCAAAGGGCCAATCCACACAAAACTACTGTTTTAAAAAATCCCTGTTCTACATACCTGCTGTGCCTGTTATAGGGGGTGCCAACCATCCTTGCTGGATTTTTAATGCATTTTATATTTTGAAGGATCTGGAACACACAAAGGTGGGTGGGAACACCCAAAACTTCCAGATGGACAGGAACAGAGTCCAGTTTCGCAGGGAGATCTCACTGTTGGTGTATCCAACCAGGACTCAATATGCTCCAGTCATCAATAAAATATCACTTTAAGGTGAACAGACCCTTTAAAAATGTTTGTTTTCCAAGCCTTTGCAATGGTTTGCTTATGCCTCGTACACACGATCGGACTTTCCAGCAGACTTGGTCCGCCCGTCTTTCCAACGGACTTTCGCCGGAGTTACAGCGGACTTTCAGAATGAACTGACTTGCCCACACACGGCCAAGTCCGTTAATTTTGAACGTGACTCGGGTACGACGGGACTAGAAAAGGAAGTGAATCTCGCCGCTTTTATCGGCAAGATTGACACCTTGCGAGCCCCGTTGCGGGGCATACCAGGCCCTTAAGTCTGGTATGGATTATAAAGGGAACCCCCTATGCCGAAAAAACGGCGTGGGTTCCCCCCTAAAATCCATACCAGACCCGATCCGAGCACGCAGCCCGGCCGGTCAGGAAAGGGGGTGGGGACGAGCGAGCGCCCCACCCTCCTGAACCGTACCAGGCCGCATGCCCTCAACATGGGGGGTGGGTGCTTTGGGGGAGGAGGGGCGCCCTGCGGGCCCCCCCACGCCAAAGCACCTTGTCCCCTCTTCCCGACAACCCTGGCCTTTGGTTGTCGGGGTCTGGGGGCGGGGGGCTTATCGGAATCCGGGAGCCCCATATAATAAGAGGGCCCCCAGATCCCGGCCCCCCACCCTATGTGAATGAGTATGGGGTACATGGTAACCCTACCCATTTACCTAGGGAACAAGTGTCAATAATAAAACACACTACACAAGTTTTTAAAATAATTTATTAGACAGCTCCGGGGGGGGGGGTCTTCCTCCGGCTTCGGGGGTCTTCTTCCGGCTTCGGGGGTCCCTCCAGTTCCTCTTCTCCCGGCGTCCGGTTGGTTCTTCTTCGCTCTCTCTGGCCTCTTCTCCCGGTGTTCCAGTTCTTCTGCCGGCTCCTCCGCTGTCTTCATGCCGCTCTTTTGCCAGCAGAGGCCCGGACTTCTGGCTTCTTGTCTTCTTGGCTTCTTCCCTCTTCTCTTCGCCAGATGTTGACACAACGGTCTCTCCGGCTGGACTGCTCTCTGAGTGCTCCGCTGTGACTTATATAGGCGGAGACCCCGCCTCCTTATGCCGTCACAGTCCCTGGGCATGCAGGGACTGTGACGTTTTAGGGGGCATGGTCAACATCACCCGGTGACCTGTGTAGTGTGTTTTATTATTGACACTTTTTTCCCCGACAGACCCCGACAACCAACGGCCAAGGTTGTCGGGAAGAGGCCCTTGTCCTCATCAACTTGGGGACAAGGTGCTTTGGGGGAGGGGGGGCCCCGCAGGGTGCCCCCCTCCCCCAAAGCACCCACCCCCATGTTGAGGGCATGCGGCCTGGTACGGTTAAGTGGGGGGGGCGCTCGCTCGTCCCCACCCCCTTTCCTGACCGGCCGGGCTGCGTACTCGGATCGGGGTCTGGCATGGATTTTAGGGGGGACCCTACGCCTTTTTTTCAGCTTAGGGGTTCCCCTTAAAATCCATACCAGACCTAAGGGCCTGGGATACCCCGCGCTTGCCGCAATAGGAAAATGTGTTTTTTCTATTGCAGCGAGCGCGAGATGCAATACCCTGTCCGTCGGACCAGCATACAGACGAACGGACTTTCCGTCAGGAACGGAGTCCAGCGAGTCCGGCGGACTAAGATTTGAAACATGTTTCAATCCAGGTACGGCGGACTTTTGGGGAAAAAAAGTCCGCCGGAGCCTACACACGATCGGATTATTTGGCGGACTCTGGTCCGCCGGACCAAGTATGCCGGAAAGTCCGCTTGTGTGTACGTGGCATTAGATGTCATAGTAACCTGCAAGGAAAGTTTTTGTCACGTTCTCGTGAGATCCAAGGAGCAATGATTTAGGATTGCAAACGCAAACTCTTATGCCGCGTACACACGACCGGTTTTGCCATCAGAATAAACTCCGAAGGTTTCTCCGACGGAATTCCATTCATGCGGTCTTGTCTACACGCGGTCAAACCAAAGTCCGACCAAAGTCCGACCGTCCAGAACGCGGTAACGTACAGCACGTACGACGGGACTAGAAAAAGGATGTTCAATAGCCAGTAGCCAATAGCTTCCGTCTCGTACTTGCTTCAGAGCATGTGTCGTTTTTGGTCCGTCGGAACAGCATACAGACTAGTGGTTTTCCCGATAGGAATTGGTTTAGTCGGAAATATTTAGAACATGTTCCATTTCTAGGTCCGTCAGAATTTTTGAAAAAAAAAAAGCCTAATGAGGCATACACACGATCGGAATAGACGATGAAAAGACTCAGTTGGGCTTTTTCTGTCGGACATTCCACTTGTGTGTATGCGGCTTTATTATGATCTGCAGCTTATTGGATTCTGGTGATATGTGATTAGGACTAAGCATTAAAAAAAAAAAAAAAATTCAATTTTAATAATTTTTCTGATTTACGGGGCTTCTGCCTTGAGCTTGTGGTGTGCTGTGTATAATTGTTAATGATAAGGAGGTTAGCGTGATTACAGCAGTCAGTTGTACACAGTGCTGCTGTCTGTGTTTGTCTGTAGGGATGCTGATAGAATGCAGTTGCAAAATATGTACATACATTCGGTTATCATATTTAAAAAATGAATAGAAATTGTATTTCAAATAACATCTTTTTTCATAACGTCTTTTTGATTTGCAAAATGCATGCCTCCATGGCCGGATTGCTCATTAAGCACAGAAGACTCTTTACCACTGGCACCCGTCACATGACCTGGGGTAATATTCAGGGAAGGACTAGAATGTAGGCAATGGACCCAAATCATATCACAAGCTGAAGCACATGTGGCAGATAGCAAACCGAATATAACAAAACTTGTTTTTCTAGGATCCATTCCTGGAGATGAAAGGGGCTACATAGATGGGAAGGGAATCATTGAACTTTCAAACCATTATGTTTCAGTATTGCACACTACAGTGTTCCCATGCTGATTTTGTATGTTTGCCCACTGACAAAGAAATGATCAGTTTATAATTTTATTGGTAGGTTTATTTTAACGGTGTGAGACAGAATAACAACAAAAAAATCCAGAAGAAAGCATTTCAAAAAAGTTATAAATTGACTTGCATTTTAATGAGTGAAATAAGTGTTTGATCCCCTATCAATAAGCAAGATTTCTGGCTCCCAGGTGTCTTCTTAACAGGTAACCAGCTGAGATTAGGAGCACTCTCTTAAAGGAAGTGCTACTTATCTCAGCTTGTTACCTGTAAAAAAGACATCTGTCCACAGAAGCAATCGATCAGATTCCAATCTCTCCACCATGGCCAAGACCTAAAAGCTGTCTAAGGATGTCAGAGACAAGATTGTAGACCTACACAAGGCTGGAATGGGCTACAAGACCATCGCCAAGCAGCTTGGTGAGAGAGTGACAACAGTTGGTGCGATTATTCGCAAATGGAAGAAACACAAAATAACTGTCAATTTCCCTCGGTCTGGGGCTCCAAACAGGTTCTCACCACATGGAGTTTCAATTATCAAGAGAACGGTGAGGAATCAGCCCAGAACTACATGGGAGAATCTTGGCAATGATCTCACGGCAGCTGGGACCATGGTCACCAAGAAAACAACTGCAGCACCTGCATTGTACTCCTGCTCAAGAAAGCTCTTGTGCTCAAGCCTTGTTCTTGTGCATTGGCAGCTCGTTCAAATGAGCTGACAGGTGTATGGTCCACTCAGGTTAGTGGATAAGGGAGTATCACTAGTCCTCCTGTACAGGGCCCAGGCCAGCATGGGGACCCAGGCAGCAGAGTAAATCATATTTGGGTTGAGAGGGTGATCAGCAGCTGAAAGCTGGCTTCTCCTTGTCTCCCTCATGCCAGCTTTCAGCTGCTGCAGAGAGAGACATACAAGGGACCAGTTCTAGTAATTAACACCCCCCCCCCCCCCGCGCGCGCCACACCGATCACCCTCACTCTGCACCATACATTTCCCCCTGCTGCAGCTTCAAGCACATAATAGGATTCTTCAGGATGGACAGTGTTAGAAGAGTCAGGTAAATATATCATATTTACCAGCCTCTTTGTTTCCTGAATAAACACAATGAGTAATCGGTACTGTTCACTCACTGTGTTCATTCATAACTGAAGCATAGTAAACTGTGTTTATTTGGGGGGGGGGGGCCTGCCAGATTGGCTGTATGGGGCCCCATGGTTTCTAACAGCAGCCCTGGGTCCACCGTAGTCCTGTGTGCTCCAAAGCTTTTACCATGACAGATGTAGGAGGTTAGGTTTTGAGCCTGGGTTCACACTGTTGTGCTGCGATGTGGTGCGAATTTTATGTGGGTTCTTGTCCAGGGTGAGGTGCTAATTTACATTGCGATTTGCGGGGGGAGGTCCATACAAATTTGCATCGCACCCTCACCAAAGGAGCACCGGAGTTTTTTTCCCCCGCATCAAATTCTCAATGCTGGTATGTGAATCAAACACATAGAAGTGCATTCTATTCAATTGACAAGCGAATCTTGGTCTCCCTTACCGCATCTAAACCGCTCAAGATTCGCAGCAGTGTGAACCCAGTCTGTGGAATGATATGAGCTTGGAGAGAAAATTATTTAAGGTAGGTCTTAACATCTAGCCTTCACACAAGTCTTTAATGGTATGGAAGAAGTAACTTATTTTAATGATATGGAAGAACTAAGATTTACCTCCAACATTTCAAGCTTAAAATGTTCTAACTGTTAAAAAATCGAGCATCTGTCTTCCTTACCTGCTCTTTTTGCATTACATCATTTTCTACAAAATCCCCGAAACACTTTAATCCTGTGTGTGCAGCAATACAGCTCAGGTGGTAGCTAGCTCATAATCTGCATATTTCCATTCAGTGGAAGATAACTTGGCAAAGCTTATTTTTTTTTTCCTGTTTCCTTGTTCTATTTTTGTCTCTTGTTGATCGCGAGATTGCAGTTCACAAATCCTCAAATAGCCGAGCTGAGACAGACGCTTTGCTCTCAGGGAGCAGGAAAGATTTGTATTAATAATGGCCAGTATCTGAAGCTTTGCACCAATGTCTTACAAGCCTTTTTAAGGAGAATCTTTCAGGATAAAAATATGTCAGTCGCCACAACCCACTTCTTTTTAAAGGTCCACTTTCTAGGGCTGTCATTCCCAACAACTTGCTATGCAGTGAGTCGTTGAACTGGAAGAACTGTGCAGGTTAGTCTTAATGGCACGTCTCTGGCTGATGTGTCCTATAGTTCATTACCAATCTTCGCTCTAAATTGCTAATTGAGGTTTTCTGTCTGGACAAAAAATTATGGGAAATGTACAACTGCCCACAGATTTGAGATGACTGTCACCTGATCTTTCCAATAATGGCAAATGATTACGTCTTTGTGGACTCCCTCCAACTTGTGCACGTGTGCCTAATAAGAATCAGCCAGCCAAAATAGAAGCTACTGACCAATTGCTTTTGTTGTTTTAGGATAAACCAGGCATGATGGCTTCTGCATCTTGTATAAACAGAAACAACTTTGTGCGCTTGGACTTTCTGCTCCCATCTTAAGTCTATGGGTAGCCTTTAAGTCTGTGGTTTAATAGGCATAATTAAAGAGACTCTGTCGCTTAGCTAATTCAAGGCAAAATGAAAGAGTCTCTTGATAGCCCAGCCTCTTGACCCACTAATTTTCAGTTGGCCACCACTTTGTTGAAGCTGCTGTAGATATTTGATGCTTCTGGGGATGTGGGAGAAGGAGACTTCCTCCCAGGATGCAGTGCTGGGCTAAGTGATCACTCACCAGGCCTGAATATGGTCCCTTAAGGAGGAAATCATGAACAGGTTTGATTCCTGACTTCTACAGAGAAACTAAGCAGGGGGAAGTATGGTGAAGAATATAAATGGGTCAAGGGTTGCTCTCAAGAGATGTACCTTATGCCGCGTACACACGGTCGGACTTTTCGGCTACAAAAGTCCGACAGCCCGTCCGACAAACTTTTGACGGACTTTTGGCGGACTTGCGGCAGACTTTCTAACGAACAGACTTGCCTACATACGATCACACAAAAGTCAGACGGATTGGTACGTGATGACGTACACCGGACTAAAAAAAGGAAGTTGATAGCCAGTAGCCAATAGCTGCCCTAGCATGGGTTTTTGTCCGTTGGACTAGCATACAGACGAGCAGATTTCTGGGTCCGGCGTAGTTACGACGTAAAAAATTTGAAGCATGTTTCAAATCTAAAGTCCGCCAAATTTGCGGCTTGAAAAGTCCACTGAAAGTCCAGGGAAGCCCACACACGATCGGATTGTCAGCCGGCTTTGGTCCATCGGCGTCCGTCGGACTTTTGTAGACGAAAAGTCCGACCGTGTGTACGCGGCATTAGGGTTAGTTCAAAGCTGTGTTCAAAACAAAAAGAAAAAACAAATAACCCACCTAATGTATAGCAGGCACCCTTTGGTGTCCTATTCCTACCTTACTGGTTCCTGGCTGCCACCCCCACAGCAGCCTCAATAAAGTCTCTTTTCAAGCACAGACCATACCCTGATGGCTGGTAACTGCACACTGCTTGGTCTACCTTGACCCCATGTGCATTTACACTTGGCAGTTTGCTGCTTAGTCACTGCATTGTCAGAGCAAAGGTAGCGTATAACATGTTCCTCCATACCTTGAAGTACTGCGATTTCTGAGATGGCTGTATCAGCAGATTGCATCTGTATGTTTTGCAATCACCATCTTTTACATAAGATTTAAATGAATAGCAGCAAGTCCAGAGTTGTCCTTATATACATCTCCACAGGTCTAGGCATACCTTTAGGTTTTGTGGTGAGTCAAGCTTCTCCATTATGAGTTTATCCTTTCTTATCCTAGTAAATATTTCAGGAGAAGTAGGTTTGTATAGATACATTTAGCCCCATTCCTCTGCAATGGGGTCCCTTGTGGCAGTGCTATAAAAATACAGAATGTATTATGTGTACAGGGCTGTGCATTAATGCTCAGAGAGATCCAGGCATGGACTGCAGGATAGCAGCTGGTCTTCGTCTAATCTCTTAGCTCCGCTTCTGCTCTATACCTCATTTTTAAAGTTATTTGCTGTTGACCCATCCAGCTGCCAAAGGGTTAATGCAAATAAAATGCTAAGCTCAGGGAGAAGATTTGCCGGCTAATCTCTGCAAATGAATTGCTGTTGAGTGCACCAGAGTATTAGCAGCCAAAGGGTGTGCCGTCTGCGACCTAATGGCAAACTGTCACACAATTTGCAAATAATAATGGTCAAGAAATTCCAGCAGATAGGTCTACCTACAAATGGCAGCTGGTACAAGCTTTTGGTCTCTTCTACTGTTAACGATAGAAGTTTATATTGCTTGGTTACCAAACCACTTCAAGTGACTATCCCTATGACTTTAAGTCCCTGGGTTAAAAAAAAATGCTACAAAGCATGATTTGGGTTTACATTTACTGGTCCTGCCTCTCATTCCCCTGATCTTTGCTCTGTTGAATAGATACAACTGCCCAATGAGCCTTCACATTCAACACATCTGGGAGTGTTGGATGCCTGCACCCCCTGCTGCAGGTTGTGGTTCCTTCTGCTGACCCTTACCTCACTACTGTGTCCTGTAGGGACTGGTGGAAGGAACCACGACGCTCAGTTGGGAAACAGGCATCTGACATATGCAATAGTTTCTGACATTTATGTAAAGGCGATTTTATTTATTTTTATTCTCTGATAGAGTAAGATTAGACTCTCTGTCAAGTTTTTATTGCTGTGTCCCCACTGGGGAGATTCACCCTTTAGTCATCCTGGTGACTATTGTCACAAATACCGAAAGTGAGGTTAAAGTATAGCCGTTTCCAATAATCACATTTAAAATCCGGGAGGCTGGTTGTATCCAAGTTGATCGATCAACTTTTGGGTACATTCTGCCTGCCCATACATGGTTCGAATCTTGGTCGGTTCAGCAGGGCCGTCTATGGCCGGCTTAAATCTAACAGGACACAGAAGGCAGTAATAACCTGACGATGGTTCTAAACCCTCACCACGCTATTCAAATAAAAAAAAAATACCTTTAGTTATACTTTAATTCCAAAATGACAAAGTTATTACTAGAGCAAGAGGTGAGGGAAAATCCTCCAATGGGGACACCTGTGTCTATGACCACAAACGTTGAAGAAATTTCCTCTACAACTTAATTTCCTGTTGTGTATCTAGGACAAAAGTAAAGGGGAAAACTTCCTAGAAAGACATAGGCAACAAAAAATAACCGGATAGGGCTATTAACTTAGTTTATACTTACTACAAAACTAAAATAAAGGTACATTTGGACTTTACATGCACTTTAAAGTTAATGGGATGAAAATGGGTTTAATGCTTACTAGGTTTGGGGTAGATGAATAGGGTGTAATAGTTAGCTTGGTCCTTGCTCCAGTAGGCTTCAGTTCCCTTCTCCTCTTTTTGATGCACCGGGATGTGGGTGGGCCCCTGCTATCCTCATGTACAATGCAGAACTACTGGTGTGACTGCTGGTTGGAGCGCCTTAGAGAAAATGCTTTGGGGGATCGGTCACACAGCATGGAGGGAGCCTTCCGAAGCAAGGAATAAGGTAAGTCCTACACTTTTTTCCTCATCCCCTAGACTTAATAAGCATTAAACCCATGTAGTGTAGTAGGCCCCATGACAAGGGTAGTTTTTTAATTTTGGGGTTCAGCCTTAAACCAGCAGTAGAGTTCCTGTATAGATCAAAGGACTCTCCTTTGAAGAATGCTGGTTTTGTAAATGAGGTGAAGGTTGAAGGTTCCGTGTGTAGGGTATCAAATATGTTTAGTGATGTGCAAGCAGAATAGAGCACCTCAGATACTCCGTAGGAATCCATGATCAATCAATTAGTAAAATCAATGACATGCTATTTGAAAAAGATTTCTTAAAAGCTTCAGACAAGCAAATATTACACAGGAAAAATGATAACTACAGATATTTTTACTGAAACATATATTCCCCTTGGAACCAGGAAATCTCCTGATTTTAGGAAAAGGATACCTGATGGCCAGCAAATGCAATTTATAAATACAGCAAATGTTCTGGGCATTTAACATACAAAAAGTGGTAAAAGATTTGATACAACCAAAGGCAAAAAAAAAAATCATTTAAAAAAATTGCATCCTCATGTAATTTGATCCAGAGAAAGGCAACCAAACTTTTTATAGTGTGATTCAATTTGCTCTGACAGGGGAAAAAAATCCTCCCCGATCCCCTAAGGCTGGTGGACACTCCCTGGATCAACAATCTGTGACAGCTTTCTCAACCTTCTTACCAGGGAGGAAACCTTGATAAAAGGCATCGGGGTACCTTCTAAAAATGTGTACAGCTCATGGTACCTTAGTATGATCAATAAGCTGTACAAAAAAATAAAAAAGAAAGACTTTAATAGGTTTGGTTAGTAAGTGGTGCCCAATTACTGTGGTGATGCTCTGTTACATTGGTGGTCATTGGGAAGAATGTCCCTTATATTAATGTTTATTGGGAAGAATGCCCCTTATATTGGTGGTCATTGGGAAGAATGCCCCTTATATTGGTTGTCATTGGGAAGAATGCCCCTTATATTGGTGGTCATTGGGAAGAATGCCCCTTTTGTTGGTGGTCGTTGGGAAGAATGTCCCTTATGTTGGTGATCATTGGGAAGAATCCCCCTTATGTTGGTGGCCATTGGGAAGAATGCCACTTAAGTTGGTGGTCAGTTGGAAGAATGCCCCTAATGTTGGTTGTCAGTGGGAAGAATGCCCTTTACATTGGTGGTCAGTGTGAAGAATGCTCCTTACATTGGTGATCATTGGGAAGAATGTCCCTTACATTGTGACCAGTGGCAAAAATGTCCCTTTCATTGTGGTCAGTGGCAAGAATGTCCCCCAAATTGATGGTCAGTGGGAAAAATGCCCCTTACATTGGCGGTCAGTGGGAAGAATGCCCCTTACATTGGCGGTCAGTGGGAAGAATGCTCCTTACATTGGTGGTCAGTGGGAAGAATGCTCCTTACATTGGCGGTCAGTGGGAAGAATGCTCCTTACATTGGTGGTCAGTGTAAAGCTTCCTTACGCTGATTACTGGTTCCACACAACTGGCTCTACTGAGTAACATTACTGCCAAAACTATCCATCCTCAATCTCCTCTTCTCAAGGGAGAACACATTTAGTTCAGTTTATCTTGATAGCTGAGCTCCTCCATGCCCAGTATTGATTTGGTTGCCCTTCTCTACACTTTCTAAAATTCTGCAAAATCCTTTTTGACAACTGGTGCCCAAAACAAAAATAAATATTCAAGATGAGATCTTACTAATGTTTTGTACAGGGGAACATTTATGTCTCTCCTTTGAGTCTGGATCTCTTTTAACCACTTGATCTCCAGAAGATTTTACCCCCTTCATGACCATAGCATTTTTTACTATTCAGCACTGTACTACTTTAACTGGCAATTGCGCGGTCATGCAACACCGTACCCTAATGAAATTTATGTAATTTTTTTTCACACAAATAGAGCTTTCTTTTGGTTTATCACCACTGGGTTTTTTTTATCTTTTTATTATATAAATGAAAAAGACCAAATATTCTGAAAAAATAATATTTTTTTTACTTTCCGCTATAAAACATTCTTTTTTTGTTCATAAATTTAGGCCAAAATGTATTCTGTTCCATGTCTTTGGGAAATAAAAATGCCAATAAGTGTATATTGATTGTTTTTTTTTTATACTAGTAATGGCAATGGTCAGCGACTTATATTGGGACTGTGATAGTGCGGCGGATAATCTGGCACTAACTGACACTCGGTGGTTTAACTGTGCCTAGCAATGTGTAATGTGTGTAATATGTTCTGCTTTTACTAACCGATGTGGTTGATTTCTCTTCCTGCTTTGCAGGGAGAAAAAAACAGCTACGCCGCTGCTTCATGTACAGAGCCCTGTGTTGTTAGTTAACGCAGGGCTCTGTGCTGTGATTCACCAAGCCAATCAGCAGGTCCCAAGCCAAAAATCATTGGCTGGGACCTGCTGACAGATTTGTGCTGTACCGATTTACAGCACAGACGGGGTGGCGGCACGCGTATGTGACCACCCCCTACCCAGGTATGCTGGTCCCTGCACCGTCGCCATATATTCACATGAGGCGGTCAGTAAGTGGTTAATACAAGAAAGTGTCTGGCTTGCTCTAGAGTAGATCTCAGGCAAATCCATGCTGAAACTAATTAATTGATCAGGGGACAGTGAGAAGAATGCAGCTAACATTGATGGTCAGTGAAAAGAATGTGCTACTTAGGGCTTGTTTATACATTCATCGTCCTCTGAAGAGCTATCTGTGATGTTTCACTTTTCAGCGCATGTTTGACAGGCGTCAGAGGTCCCTCCTCACCACCTGTTTTAACAATTAAAACACACCACCACATCACAACTGTGTACATTGCATGCTGTTGTGAGGGGGGTTGTAGTGTGCCCCCATTCAATTGAATGGGACAAACACATCAGGAGGAATACGTTTTGCTGTACTGCAGCTTCGCAGCCACCGCATGTATACACCCCCATCCCCTGCCTTTAGCAAAAAAGGAGCAGTAAAAATGCAGCTCAACCATGTTATTTTTACTGCCCTTAAAACGCAAACATGTAAAGCTACCCTTATAGGGGTGGTCACCTATACCAACAACTGAAACGATCACTGGTGTTATGGCACTGGCTCTACCACATTATCTAGGTAGGTACCATCAAATGGGAGTTGAATCAGCTATAGTTCAAAGAACCCACAGCAACCTCTGGAGGAACGCTAGGGTTCCACAGAACCGTGGTTGAGAATGGTTACTGAAGAAGCTGCAGATTGTCATTGTATAGTGTTATAAAGTCAAAGATCTACTAGATCTACTGATCTCCACCCAGATTCCTTTCTACCATTGACTCACCCACATATACCCTCATAGATTGTATTATGCATGCATCTTTTATCCCAGAGGTGCAGAACTTTAATAACTTTATGCTTATCAACCTGAAACCTCACTTTACTGATTTTATATTAAAGCCCAACTCTGGGCAAAAAAAAAGTCTACCCATGCAGTGGGGCTGTGCCCACACTGCACGAGTCAACTGCTTGTATTGTCTAGAGGCTTGGAAAGAGCGTATACATACCCAATCCTCTGCTCCACCTGCAAATGGGGCTCCCCCACAATCCAGCAATGGACTGTCTTTGACATCCTCACGTCTAGAACAGGTCTATGGGCGTAAAGATGGCTAGACTGGGGGTGGGCAAAAGCCACAGGGACCGATCTTTGGTGGGGAGGATCGGAGGTAAGTATATCTCCGTTCTCCAAAAACGAGCAGTTGACCCGTGCAATGCGGGCCCAGCCTCACTGCATGGGAAAGCTTTTTTTTTTTGTTCGGAGTGGGGCTTTAAGAATGCAACAGGAGGAGCTGGAACACCCCGGGGTGGGTGGGAACACCAAGACTCCCAGAGGGCAGAGTTAGGAATTATGGCAGGGAGAGCTTATTTCTATAATATCCAAGGTGTGTAAGAAGCAAGGAGCTGGCTTATAAAGTCACTAAATACAATACCCAAGTTCTACACTGCTGGTGATGCTGTCTGAAGCTGAAGACCGGTGTTCGTGGCTGGGATGTGAAGCCCCTCAGTACTATAACATTTATGAATATAAGCCAGCAACTCGGTGTACTCAAACCTTATACATTTTTATTGGCTACACAGATTACAGTAAAAAAAAAAGAAAAAAAAAGGCAATTACCCCAACCTATAACTGGTGGCCTTTACATCAAGGAGCACATGGAAGGGTCACCCATGTCAAAGAACAACAAATACAAATTCCCAGCTTACCAGCCAGCCTGCAACAAACCAAATCTACCCCTGTCTAAAAGTTCATGTTCAGGTTGGGTTCACACTATTGCGGTTTCTACGCATCCAATTTACATGTCAGGAGACTGTGACCGGCTATCTATGAAGCCAGTTCACACAGCTCTGGGATGGCTGCGGAACGAATTGCACAGGAGTCCTGTGCGTCTTCAGGTCCGAATTCAGCCAAAAAATTGGACCTGAAAGGATGAACAGGGATGCACCAGACCCCTGCTGTGAGCTACTCCGCACAACAGTGTGAACCCAGCCTAAAACCAAGGGGTTTCGTTTGCACACATTTGCAAATAAATGCGTAAGCTGCAGCAATCACGTCGCGGCACCCCAGTATTATCTGCAGTACTAACGCTATAATTTGAGAGTCTCCATAGTTGGAGCACATAATGATAGATTAAGGGCAGGTATGCCAGGAGGGAGCCCACTCCTCCTTATAGGTATAGGAACGCACTGGACACCCAGAAATAGCACAATAGCAATGAAGGTATCCAGTGCATCCCCTCACCAATACGCAGGTTACATATAATAAAACAATGCTAACGTGTTTCGCCCGCAATGGCCTTACCCATAGCATATTGAAACACAAAATAATCACAACTTTTATTGGTTCCTGCATCTACTGTCTAACCAAGTAAGGGGCTGGCTCAGTTCACCAGGCTCCACCTCTAACTAAAATATCACTTTTGGGTGGCTTTGTCTTAAAAAAAACAAAAACAAGCTCCCTTTTTCATTTTGTAAGAATTATAACAGCACAGAGCTCTCAATGTGCCCTCCAGGAATCCTTCATAACTGAATTATTGTGCAACCTGGTTGCAATAAATACATCACGTTCACCCTCACACTAGGGATGGTTTAATTAAGCCTCCGACATTAAGAATGAATAAAGGCAGACCAGGAACGACTTCAAGAGAGAAATGTGCGCACCTCCCAGCGGGAATTCACTGATATGACAACCTAATGTTCTGCTCTGCACTCCGGGGCTTGTAGGCTAAATGTTCACTACTTGGTTATCTGCTAGCGCAGACACATCCCTGGACCAAGCAATCTGATGCCTGACGTCTTCCACCGCTACTACTAGTGGTCGGATTTCTCCATTTCTTCCTGGGAGAGTGGACATCCCCATTAAGATGCTGAAAAGTGATTTAACAATCTGAGATCACAGAAACAACGCTCGGGTTAAATCTGTCCCCACAGACATCCCCCCCCTCCCTCACACATACACAAGCTGGCATATTTTTCCCATCTCATCTGGGTTGCAGTCTCCTCCTGCAGACGCCAGCAGCTGCCGAGCTGAGCTGAGATTTTAGGAGGAGGCTGTCGCTGCTGTGGGTACCACTTGCAGAGGGACTAAGAGTTTACCGCTTGAGAATGAGCACTGCTGGGTCATAATGAGCTGCTGGGGGTAAGTGCCAACGTTTAACCCCTTATTTCTGCATGTTTATGATTATTCTCACGATTGGACCATAAAAGAAAAAAAAAAAGAACACAGCCCTGACGAAAAAGGTTCACCAATCAAAAATAAAAATGTCTGGTAGAACTTGGTCGGGGACACGGGCTATGCTCCAGATCAGTACTGTTGCAGGGAGGGCAGCTTTAAAGTAGAGTTCTGGGTACAGGAAAAGCAAACATACATACAAGGTTAGCTCCAGCTAAGGTAAAGGGTGGTGTGGAATAAATAGCAAACTTTGCAGAAGTACTCAATAATTGGGGTACAATATTTGGCATGTACTCTTTTCTAGCATCTCTTCTTAATTGCACTGGATGGGAGGAAGACTTCCTTTGGCACTGTACTTGAAAAGCTGAGTTTTGCAGCAGACGCTGTGCACAGGGCCCCGGAAATGTTTAGGGTTAAAAAAGTCAAAGGAAAAAAGAATTTGAGATTACCAGTACTCTGTGTTTTAACATACTTTCTTTTCTCTAATACACACCTCCGACTTTTCTTCCTGTAGCTATTAATTGGTGCTGGTCATCTCCTGTGTGCTCTGTTTATAGAGCCTACCAACACACATACATGCAGGCATCCCCAAAATGGCCACTGGAGTCATCAGTTGTCTATATTACCTGTCTCTGCTGCAGACTACAGGGGTTTCTTCTTCTTAATGATTGCTGCTGCACCATACCATGATGGTCACTGTCTGCAGGGGGAAGAGAGCTGCAGCTCTGGGTAGACCACTGAAAGCTTCAGTGGGGGCCAGGTCAAAGGGGCCTACAAGGGAGGAGTAGTTCCTTGGGCCCACAAGAGGCAAAATCTGGTTGTGAGACCATATACAGGGGTTCATCAAAAAAATGAACATGATTTGCCAAGAAGATAATGCTCTGATTCACGCAGCTGGTGTTGTCAAATTATGGTTTGACGAGCAAGCAGATGAAGTCTCGCACCTTCCCTGGGCGCCATAGTCGCTGGGCCTCAATATCATAGAGCCACTTCGGTAAATTTTGGAGAACAAGGTTCAGGCTCATTTTCTACCTCTGGCATCTCTGCGAGCACTGGAACGATTTTGCATGAAGACTGGTATCTGATTCCATTATCCGCCATCCAAGACTTATATCTGTCAATTCCCAGGGAAATTTAGGCCTTCTTGGAAGTCAAAGGCGGTCCAAAACCATATACCGATTGCGTTCTTTTACCTGGTGCTTCCATAATTTTATCCAACTCCTGTATATGAAGTAAAGAGGTGCCAGGTCATTGTTTGTCAGTTTGTCTGGGGTTGTGGTAGATGAGGTAGACCTTTACTAACCAACTCACTGGCCCAGCTTGGTGATGCCACTGGTGGTGGGCCAGTGACACCAGAATCCAGTGTCAGCCTGCTTTTCCTTTTGTTCTTAGCCTATGTATATGATCTGAGTTTGATTATGCAAGGTAAAAATATTTTTCTCTGTAGGCTATAGAATGGTCAAGAACAGAGTCTATTATCTTTTGCAGAGAACGCAAAAGATAGGATGGCTGCACACTCAATCTATTATCTTTTGCAGTGACTAAAGGATGTAATTTATGCTTCTGGTGAGGTCATTTAGATGGACCAGGCCCTCTGGCAAATACCAACACTGGCCTGTTTTATTCCAGATTGTGTCTTTCCAGTTATAAGTGATGCCTCTAACCCCAGTCTGATAGTGTTTTCAATGCAACCTCCCCATTCCCTACAAATCCCTATACTTACTGTATCCTTGGGTGTAGACAGAGCAGGCTGTAAGTGAACTGAAATCTTTCCTATGATCAGGGCTGAGCATGATTAGACTTATGATGGGTGAACTTGAGAAACTATGGCCTGCAGAACCACGGGCTCATTAGCTGTTCCCAGTTCAACAGATTTTCAGTAACTGGACATTACACATCAAGACTGTTCAAAGCTTTTTCAATAAAATGTCATAGGAAAAAAGTCATGGACTGGTAGGTTCCAGCCCTTCAATTATTTCCATGTTAATTATTCAAATCTATTTGACTCAAGAGCTGCGTCTATCATCGTTATCCTCCTTTTCCATACTCAATAAATCTCTGACCTTGATCATGTGTGACTCCATACCAGTATATTTATTCCAAATGAGTGCAGCTTTAAAAAATAAAATTAAAAGAAAATACGGAACATAGCATCCCGTGACCACACTGACCCCACTTTCTTCATTGACTATTTTCATATACCATCCCCATACCCACATAGACATAGATCCTTAAAAACTTTCCAGAAGATAGTGTTAGGAATAGGCTTGGAAAATGGGACAGTTGGGGTTAGACAAGGGCTAGGTGAGTTAGCATTAGTAGTTAAATTCAACTTTGTATTGGCCCCTTGCAGTCTACTGTACAACAGGGCTCAGAGAGGGGGAGGGAGAAGCGGCACAAGGAGCACAAGCAGTACATGCGGTCAATCTGTTGCGCTGCAGTGAAATGAGCATGCTGGCAGGAGGAGAGAGCAAAGTGATGGAAATATGATTAATATGCTGTATATTATATGTGTAATCCCTCTAAACAATATAAAGCAAAGAGGCAATGCTAGCAGTAAGACCTCCCTCCAGCGATCCTCAACTTGAATAGTAATCAAGCTTTAGAGTACATAAAATGCCACCACTCACCAGATGTGCTGACCGCAAAACACAAAGGAAGTCAACCCTATGGATGGAACTTTGAGTACTCATGCCAAACACTGTCAGCTGTATTCTAAGCTACAATGTTCCATGTAGGTTTATATGGTGGCTTTTATGTTTTTAAATATTGAAGTGTTATTTTTTAAATAAAAGATGTTCCTGCACTTTTGGAGCATATCTGCATTTTATTATATCACTTGGAGGAATATCTGTTATTGGAGATCCTTTTTGATTCACTCTGCCTGATATTTTACCCGTTTGCGGTCCTAAGGGCATATTGACATCTATGAATGCAATGAAGTCCTACATTTTGGTGAATGTCCATCTGGATTGATGGTGACCTTTCACAATTGAGATACAGTGGATATGCTAAGATGCATACTCTATGTCATATGCCTATTTGATCTCCTTTGGATTTTGTGGTCAGCACATCTGGTGAGTGGTGGCCCTTTACACACACTGAAGATGTTTTGGGGTGGGTAGGGCATTTGAGCTGAGGGATTTGGGGGATGGGGGGGGGGATTTGTGCTGGGAGAGGGGGTTTCAGCAGGGTGGCAGATTTGTACTCGGAGGAGAGCAAACTTATGCTTAGGGAGCAGATTAGTGCTAAGTTTTTTTGTGGAGGGATCTTCGCTGACACATAATGCTCATACATTTTGTGTGTGTGTGTGTGTGTGTGTGTGTGTGTGGGGGGGGGGGGGGTGCAGTTTGGCATGTTCGCCCTGGGCTCTAAATTACCTTGTCTCGGCACTGTATCAATGGTTCAGGCTGGTGGTGGTGTAATGGTGTGGGGGATATTTTCTTGGCACACTTTGGGCCCCAGAGTACCAATTGAGCATCGCTTAAATGCCACGGCCTACCTGAGTATTGTTGCTGACCATGTCCATCCCTTTATGACTACAGTGTACCCATCTTCTGATGGCTCCTTCCAGCAGAAAAATGCACCATGTCACAAAGCTCAAATCATCTCACCACTGATTTCTTGAACATGACAACGAGGTCACTGTACTCCAATGGCCTCCACACTCACCAGATCTCAATCCAATAGAGCTCCTTTGGGATGTGGTGGAACGGAGGATTCACATCATGGATGTGCAGCCAACAAATCTGCAGCAACTGAGTGATCCTATCATGTCAATATGGACCAAAATCTCTGAGGGATATTTCTAACACCTTGTTGAATTTATGCCATGAAGAATGAAGGCAGTTCTGAAGGCAAAAGGGGGTCCAACCCGGGACTAGCAAGTTATACATAATAAAGTGGCTGGTGAGTGTATGTACTTCACATGTTTGCCTGAAGTTCACATTTAATTAATTAAGCATTAGGATAACCAGAGTCATTTAAAAATAGAGCCTTCATATTACCATCTTGGATCCCCTGGATTGGCAATAAATGTTCTTTTAGCTGCTGAACAATGGGCATATTACACTTCTATGTGTTTCAAATCTCAGGACTGGCATACAATTCATTTGGCAAGTAAAACAGCCCGCATATATGTATGTTATCTGTTTGCTTGGAGTTCACCTTTAATTAATAAGGCAAGCATTATGATAACCAGAGACTTTTAAAGCTGGAACCTTCATTATTCCATCCTTAAAGATCTCCTAGAATAACACTAAAATCTTCGCTCTCAACCGTTGAACAATGGGCTTATTACACTCCTTTGTGTTCAATTCCTAAATACCCGCAGGTGGGCATAGTCCTGACCGCTTGTTATGCAAGTAAAAATCGTGCGCACAAAAACAATGTCGCCACTTCCCCCATTTTTGTGGTTCCTCAGTGACTGTTGATAAAATCAATAGAACTAAGCGATTCAGGAAGGAAATCAAATTTGCAGATATTGGATTCTGCCAACACTCTACATAAGCAGGGCTGCTAATGGCGTTTGCCGGTGCCAGCCGGCGTGTAGCTGCTGATTACAGTCAAAGAGCCAGAAGGTATCACACAGGGTCGGGAGTTGTGATTGGTATGGACAGGTATCGCCGGTGAACCCCTGTGGATTGCCTGCTCTGCTGCACTGTGTGTGTAAAGTGCTGTGTGAATACAGATCTAGACATTAGAGGAAGAGTAATCGAATGGCCTGCGGGTATCTGCAACATCCCCGAATCCTTTGCTGCCTCAGTCTATCCCTTAACTCCTTGTCTGCTGCAGGGACATGACATACTGGGAATGCACCTGTAGTCCTGGGACTGGCAATATTCTGCAAAGAAGGCTCACCGGGGGGAAAAAAGCATATTCTGAAAGCATGGCCATTGTCTTAGCCGTTCATTATCATTTATCACTATACCCCCTAAAAGCTTTGTCTTTCTAATGCTAAAGTGATACGAAACATTGTCCTTATTCTCCAGAAAATAAACCATACTTATCCATTACCTAAAGGTCCCTGTAATCTATTTTTCATTAAATCAGTTCTGTGTTTTTTTTTCTGCCTTGTAATGTCCCCTGTGAGCTCCTGAACCCCTCCTTCCCCCCTCATTTCTGTTTTTGTAGTTGCTGTCACATTAGGGTTGCCACCTTTTCTTTAGGTCAAACCCGAATACTTTAGCGGCGCACATAGCAATTTTTTTTAGAAAATAGTATAAACTATATATATATAGATATATATATCTATATATATAGATATATATATATATTTGCTATTAAATAACATTTCTAATCATATGAAGTTAATAACAAGAGTTCCACCCTTTACATCAGAGTCCACAGAGTTCCCCTTTTACATCTGAACTTGCAGAGTTCCCTTTCACTGTAAGGGGGGGCTCTGCAGACTCTGATGTGAGGGAGAACACTGGGGACTCTAACATAAGGGATGCTCTGGGAACACTGAGAACGCTGATGTACGAAGAAGACTCTGATGTAATGGGGAACACTGTGGCCTCTGGTGTAAAGGGGAACTCTGATGTAAGGGGTGCGCTGAGAACCCTGATTTACCTTTGTGTACTCACTCAGAGGCAGGAGAGAGAAGGAGGGGGAGACTTCAAATCACAGACGGGGAGGGATGGTGAGCTCACTTACCCCTTGGCAGTCAGTACCTCTGATCCAGATGTTCTGAGGCTGCTGGGCTTCCAATTTCTGGCCCCCACTTTCGTTTTCTGAGGCACATCACTGGGGATTGGAGTGTGGGTGGGCAGACACAGAGGGGTAGGGGCGGGAGGAAGAGGTGCAGATCAAGCCCTCTCTCCTCTCCTGTGTGTGTGTGTTTGGGGGGGGGGGGGGATCGTTAGTGCTGGCTTTGGGCAGTGTGAAAGAGTGTGTAACAGACACTCTTAGCGTAGACAACTACAGCCAGCAACCCTGCTAAGAAGCCATTGTTCAGTCTGAATCATGGAATCATGCATCAGGGTTTCAGGCAGTCCGAAACCCGGACGCATGATTCCAAACTCGAACTGTCCGGGTGAACTCCGGACAGGTGGCAACCCTATGTCACATGCAATGCTCTATGCACACTATAAAATCAATAGTCTGTAGCAGCCTTTTTTCAACCACGGTGCCTTGAGGTTTCTGCAGGGGTGCTTTTTAGTTACACAAAGTCACAGGTTTTCATTGTGCACCATTACAACCTTCTAGCTGCCGGCGTCCCAAAGACCAATGGCGTCATCAGTTGATCTGGAGGATGTCAGTTGCCTTCACAGCATCCTTGTATCCCCTCTCCTGCCCCTCTCCATTAGCATTGGGGTCACCTTAGCTGAGTGATGGAGAAAAACTGAGGGAGAAGAGAAATATTGGTTAGATACTAGTCAGTTCCAGTGGCGGCAGGTGCTAAATTTTTTTTAGAGGAGCGCAAACAAACCCCTCTACATCCGCACTCACCAGAGGACGCCGTGAGACTTGCCTACAAACGTAGGCCCTCAGCACTGGGCTGTAATGGCTCCCCTGATACCCGTCAGGTTCCATGTTAACCCGGTCTTCATTCCAGGTTTCAAATCTTCAGCCTCCTGATTGGCCGGGATGAGAAGCCAAAAACCGGAAGTGACGCAATGGCAAATATTGATTTGCTAAAATCAAAAGTGGGAGAGTTCGGGGCGCAGTGCTCTGGGTCCAGAGGCCAACCTAAGACAAGCCAATTAGAGCCTCTGGCTCAAATCACATGCTTGTCAAAAATTTACTGACCTAATAGACACCCATTAGTCCGGCGCCCCACACAGTGCACACACATAGAACGATTTATTTTTAAATTTATGATAATATGACTAACATTTTTTAACTTTAGCTTTATTATTTGGCAAATTAACTTTGGGAACTTTTTGGGGGGCGGCACACCTTTTGGACCAGCCGCCACTGGTCAGTACCAGTGTGCAAAAGTGTATTTGCTTTGGAAGAATAAATCACTTCCAACATTGGGTGTCCTACTTGTGTGGATGTTGCTGCATTATGTAAAACTATTAGATTTCTTTTTTACATTTTAGAATGGGGGTGCCTCAAGATCCATAATTTTTAAAGGTTGCCTTGACTGAAAAAAGGTTTAGAAACACTGATCTATAGTCTCTAGTCCATCTCAGGAGTTAGCAAGAAGGGTGGCTACATTCCTGTATACAATGGAACCATGGAGAACAAACATAGCCACCCTCTAATAGGAAGTCGGATCACAGCAGCAAAAAAACAGGAATTTGAAGGTGGCTGAGAGCAGTAGAAGATACTTTTTTAGAGTCAAATATATTTTTATTAAGTTTGCAAGGTTATACAATTTATTATTATTATTATTATTATTATTATTATACAGTATTTATATAGCGCCAACAGTTTACGTAGCGCTTTACAACTTGAGGGTAGACAGTACAAATACAATACAATTTGATACAGTAGGAATCAGGGGGCCCTGCTCCTTAGAGCTTACAATCTAAGAGGGAAGGTCAAGAGATACAAGAGGTAATAACTGTGGGTGATGTGCTGATTGAGAAGATAAATCTACAGTTGTTAGGTGGGGGCCAGATAGGCTTCTCTGAAGAGATGAGTTTTCAGGGATCGTCTGAAAGTGGATAAAGTAGGGGAAAATCGGACAGATTGGGGTAGAGCATTCCAGAGGATGGGGGAGGCTCTGGAGAAGTCCTGAAGGCGAGCATGGGATGAGGTGACAAGGGAGTTTGAGAGCAGGAGGTCTTGGGAGGAGCGAAGAGAACGATTAGGTTGGTATTTTGTCACTAGGTTAGAGATGTAGCTGGGGGCCAGGTTGTGGATGGCTTTGTAAGTTATAGTTAGTATCTTGAATTTAATTCGGTGACTGAGTGGCAGCCAATGGAGGGATTGGCAGAGGGGTGTAGCAGACGCTGAGCGGTTTGTGTGGTGGATGAGCCTGGCAGCAGCGTTCATGATGGACTGAAGTGGGGATAGCCTATTTAGAGGTAAACCAATGAGGAGGGAGTTGCAGTAGTCAAGGCGGGAGATGACCAGGGAGTGGATTAGAAGCTTTGTGGTGTCATTGGTTAGGAAGGGGCGTATCTTGGAGATGTTGCGAAGACTGAGGCGGCAAGCTTTGGATAGTGATAGAATGTGGGGTCGAAAGGTTAGTTCAGAGTCCAGGATTACACCTAGGACCCTGGCGTGGGGAGATGGGTTGATAGTTGAGCCGTTGATCTTGACAGGGAGATCAGGGGAAGTGGCACCTGAGGGAGGAAATATCATGAGCTCGGTTTTGGATAGGTTGAGTTTGAGAAAGTGATGTGACATCCAGGCTGATATGTCTGCTAGTAAGTTGGTAATGCGTGAGGAGACAGATGGAGAGAGCTGGGGGGTGGAGAGATAGATTTGGGTGTCATCAGCGTAGAGATGATATTTAAAGCCGTGGGAGGCAATCAACTGACCCAAGGAGGTGGTGTAGATTGAGAAAAGGAGAGGTCCAAGAACAGAACCTTGGGGGACCCCAACGGAAAAAGGAAGAGGAGAGGAGGAAGTAGAGTTGTAAGTGACACTGAAGGAGCGGTGGGATAGGTAGGATGAGAACCAGCGAAGAGCGCAGTCACGGAGACCAAAGGAGTGGAGTTTTTTGAGGAGGAGGGGGTGGTCCACTGTGTCAAAGGCAGCAGAGAGATCCAGGAGAAGTAGTACAGAATAGTGTCCATTGGCTTTAGCCATTAGTAGGTCATTTGAGAGTTTAAGGAGAGCAGTTTCCGTGGAGTGTTGAGGGCGAAAACCGGACTGAAGGGGATCAAGAAGTTTATTCATGGTCAGATGGTCGCTTAGTCGGTTGTAGACCAGTCTTTCAAGAAGTTTGGAGGAGAAGGAGAGTAAGGAGATGGGACGTAAATTGTTGAGATTGGTGGGATCCAGTGAGGGCTTTTTTAGTATGGGGGTGACTAGCGCATGTTTTAGAGAGTTTGGGAAGATGCCACAGGAGAGGGAGAGGTTGAAAATGTGAGTTAGAGAGCGTAGAATCGAGACAGAGGGTGAGCGTAGCATTTGCGAGGGAACAGGATCCAGGGGGCAAGTGGTTAGATGAGTGCTAGATAAAAGTTTAGCAACCTCAGTAATAGTAGCAGGGTTGAATGAGGGAAGTGATGATTGTGTCTGTGGACATGGGGTGTTGCATGGGGGAGGTTTTTGCGCATTGGCGATCTCCTCGTGAATTGTATCAATCTTAGTTTTGAAGTGATTGGCAATCTCCTGGGCAGTGAGTGAGTTGGTGGGTGGAGGCAGTGGAGGACAAAGTAGAATGTTGAAGGTAGAGAAGAGTTGACGTGGACTGGATGAGAAGGTGTTAATGAGTGTGATAAAGTAGGTCTGTTTGGCAGTGTGAAGGCAGGAGTAGTATTTTAGGAGGGCAGATTTATATTGTGTGAAGTCTTCCTGGGTCTTAGTCTTATGCCACAGGCGCTCAAGAGCGCGGCTACGTTTTCTGAGACTTCTGGTGTCATCTGTTTGCCAGGGTTGTAGCAGTCGGGGCCTAATTCTGCGTGTAGTGAGGAGGGCCAGCTTGTCTAGGTAGGAAGACAGTGAGCTGTTGTAGATGAAAGTAGCTAGCTTGGGGCAGGACAGGGGGGAGATTTTGTCATAGAGATGATCAGTAGCAGAGTAGAGAAGTGAAGGGTTGAGGTGGCGAAGGTTTCTACGTGTAACTGTTAGGCGGTTGGAGGGAGAAGAGGTGGAAGACAAGGAGAGAGCAAAACTAATAAGGTGGTGATCAGAGAGTGGGAGTGGATTGTTGGAAAGGTTGCACGGAGTGCACAGATAGGAGAAGGCAAGGTCAAGGGTGTTGCCATTGGAGTGGGTAGGAGCCTGTATCCATTGCTTCAGGTCAAGCGATGAGGTTAGACTGAGAAGTTTAGAAGTAATAGTAGTGTTAGTGTTGACAGGGATGTTGAAGTCCCCAAGAATAATTGTGGGGATTTCAGAAGAGAGAAAGTAGGGAAGCCAGGCAGAGAAGTCATCAAGAAAGGCTGATGCTGGTCCAGGGGGCCGGTAGATGACAGCAATTCTTAGAGAAATGGGAGAGAAAAGACGAATGCAATGTGCCTCAAAAGAGGAGAGTGTCAGAGAGGGAGGTGGGTGAAGAACCTGATAGGTGCTGCATGGGGCTAGAAGGATTCCCACTCCACCTCCCTTCCGTCCACTTGGTCTGGGGGAGTGAGTCCAGAGAAGGCCCCCATGGGAGAGGGAAGCAGGAGAAATAGTATCCGATTCATGAAGCCAGGTTTCAGTAATGGCAAGTAGGTTAAAGGAATTTGTGATGAAGAGGTCGTGGAGGGCGGTGAGTTTGTTGCAGACAGAACGTGCATTCCACAGGGCACAGGAAAAGGGGGGGCTGGTTATGGAAAGAGGAATAGAGACCAAGTTCTGTGGGTTGCGGCTCCTGCCAGAGGGTGTAGGGGGATGGGAGCGATGGGCAAAGACAGATGATGGTGGCCCAGGGTTTGGGGATATGTCACCAGAGATTAGGAGAAGCAGGAGGGCGAGGGAGGTAATGTGGGACTGTGATTTATGTGAAGGGGCATGTCTCAGAGTACTGGAGGTTTTATCAGTGTATGGATGTAGAATGAGCGAGAGTTGGTAAGAGCAGTAGTAGGGGGAAGACAGAAGGCAGGGTGATATGTATAAGCAGGCGGGGGGAGAGGGGGGGGGGGGGCAAAACGTTTTATATAGCAAATAGCATGGTAGAAGTCAGTTCGCTTGTGCAACAAACTATACATATAAAACAGCATAGTATATAGGAATGGATAAATATTAGTTTGGCATAGTTTCAATACCATGAATAATAGAGTAACCATGTTACAGAACAACTAAAAATCGTTAGTTTCAACGTCTGCTACTTATATCATAAGAGGAAGGGGAAAGAGAGGATGGTGAAGTAAAGAGAAAGGGAGAGAGGAGGAGAGAGGGTAGGGAACAGGTAAGGATGAAGGGGTCAAGTCGAGCTGGCAGACCCTGGGGCAACACACTGGGAGTTCTGAGTTTATTGAGTTAGGTGGCTTTAGCAAATTTTTTTAGGGCATTTGAAGTGGAGTAATCGATCCAATTTAGCCATAAAGTTTTGAATTTATCATAAGTGTCATTGTCTAGGACGATCATCTCCTCCATTCGCATGATATCGTTAATAATGGAGACCCAGGAGGACAACGGTGGAGTGGTAGTAGTTTTCCAATAGAGTGGTATGAGTTGCCTAGCTGCTGAGAGAAAAAAGCGGAGTAGGGTTCGTTTCTGAGAGGGTATTGAGCCTGGTAGCATGGACAGCAGCGCCACTTCAGGCGTGGGCGTCGTAGGTCTGTCGTAGAGGCTACTGTATATGGCAAAGACCTGTGACCATAATGGCTGGATGGCATTGCAGTTCCACCATATATGGAGGTAACTTCCTTCTAAATCTCCACATCTCCAACAAGTCATGGTAGTAGATGGAAACATTTTGTGTAGCGATTGGGGGTCCCTGTACCATCTTGCAAGAAGTTTAAAATTTTTCTCTTGTATATGGCAAGAGATGGAGGACTAGTGCGTGAAATGAAATGACTTTTGCCAGTCATCCAGTGAAAGATCTCTGCCCAGGTCAGCGGCCCATCTCCTCGTGTAAGGTGGAAGTTGGTCGTGAGTCAGTGAGTGTAACAATTTGTAAATGGTGGATAGCAAATGTTTAGGCGTTTCCGAGAGAGAACACAGCTGCTCGTAGCCAGTTAGAGGTCTATGGGTGTGGATGGAAGAAAACAGGTCAGAGCAAAAGGAGGAAATACGTAGGGCTGTAAGCCAATTACCTCCGTCTCTTGGAAGAGCAGGCATGCCCGTATTCGGGTGTATGAATGAGTTAGCTGTAGGCCAGGCCTCCCGTGAATACGGGCCCACTGAGTTGGAGCCCATGCCCTGAGGGAGGTCTGGGTGATCGAAGAGCGAAGTAAGTGGTGAGGGGTCAGTGGATAGTAGTGTTAATAGTCCCTTTCTATACCACAGGTATAATGCTGCAGTCGTTAAGGGAGAGCAAAGAAGATACTTTTTTAAATAATAATACATACTTGAATATAATTTTTTAAACCAGAGTTTACTGTCACTTTAACCACTTGCCGACCCGCCGCAGTACATATACTGGTACAGACAACGTAACAAACCTGTACATCAGTAGTGTATCATCCATGTGTGCAGGGTGTGCGGTGCACACGGCCCCCAAGGCCAGGGGGGGCCCACTGTGCCCTGTCACACTCTGCCCACATGGAGTGTGTGCACACTTGCGGCACCAGCGGCCGCATTTGCCAATGCCTGGTCTATAGATCCGGCCACTGCTGCCCACAGCCACTGAGGTGCCCGGCTCGTGGCGGAGTGACATGGGGAAATCCCGCCCACTGCCGCACCATGCAGTGAGATATGCCGCCCAGACTCCAGAGAGGGTTCGCCAGGAGGACACTATTGTAAGGGGAGAGTGGGGGGGAGCGGTGTATGGGGGAGGATTTGTGCTGAGAGGGGAATTTATGCTGGGAGGGGGAGATGGGTGAATTTGTGCTGAGAGGGGGCTTTATGCTGGGAGGGGGAGGTGGGGGAGGATTTGTGCTGAGAGGGGGAATTCATGCTGGGAAGGAGAGTTTGGGGAGGATTTGTGCCAGGAGGGGGAATTTATGTTGGGAGGGGGAGATGGGGGAGGATTTGTGCTGAGAGGGTGAATATATCCTTGGAGGGGGAGATTGGGGAGGATTTATGCTGGGGGGGGGGGATGGGGAGGATTTGAGCTGAGAGTGGGAATTTATGCTGGAAGGGGGAGATGGGGGAGGATTTGCGCTGAGAGGGGGGTGGGGGAGCATTTGTACTAAGAGGGGGATTTACGCTGGCAGGGGGAGATGGGGAGGATTTGTGCTGAGAGGGGAAATTTATGCTGGGAGGGGGAGGTGGGGGAGGATTTGTGCTGAGAGAGGGGATTTATGCTTCAAGGGGGAGATGAGGAAGGATTTGTGCTAAGAGGGGAATTTATGCTGTGAGGGGAACATGGGGGATGGGGGAGGATTTGTGCTAAGAGGAGGGGATTTATGCTGGGAAAGGGAGATGGGGGAGGATTTGTGCTGAGAGGGGGATTTATGCTGGGAGGAGGAGATGGGGGAGGATTTGTGCTGAGAGGGGGATTTATATTGGGTGGGGGAGGATTTGGGCCAAGGGGGGGAATTTATGCTGCGAGGGGGAGATGGGGGAGGACTTGTGCTAAGAGGGGCATTTATGTTGGGAGGGGGTTATGGGGGGGGGGGGTTGTGCTGAGAAGGGTAATTTATGCTGGGAGAGGGAGATGGGAGAGGATTTGTGCTGAGAGGGGGGATTTATGCTGGAAGAGGGAGATGGGGGAGGATTTGTGTTGCGAGGGGGGGTGAGGAGGATTTGTGCTAAGAGGGGGGGTTTATGCTGGGAGGGGAGATGGGGGTATTTGTGCAGAGAAGGGGGTATTTGTGCTGGGAAATGGGGAGGTGAAGGATAGGGTTTGTTCTGAGGGGAGATTTGTACTGGACGGGGGTTATATGAGGGGGAGGATTTGTGCTGGAAGGGGGATTTTTGTTGGTAGGGGGGAGATGGGGGTCTGGATTAAAGCAAACCTGTTGCACTGCTCTAAATGGTCTATTTCACACATGTCAAACACAAGGCTCGTGGGCTGAATCTGGTCCACCAGGCCATTTCATGTGGCCCTTGCACCCAGGGCTTCTTTTCAGCTGGAACATGGCAGAACTCTGTCTTGCCACATCCGACTCTCGCCCTCCTCTCTCACCACTGTCGCTAACACAGAAGTCTTCTGTGTTTACAAGGACAGCTTTTCTCTCTGTGGCTTGTGCCTCTCAGAGATCCCTGTCTGCCCTCCACACACTCACGGTTGGGACAGATGCCAGTCAATGATCTCCCTACAAGTAAGAAAGAGAGGCAGAGTTGTCTACACTGCTGGGAGGACTGGTGAAAGTGAGATGTTGACAGCCTGTCAAAGCTGAATCGTGCGCACTGTGCATAGCACACTCCTAAACCCTGCTCTCTGTATGTAGCGCACTCCTCAACTCTGCACTCTGTATACAGCACACCCCTGAACTCTGTGCTTTGTACATAGCACAGTCCTAAACTCTGCATGTCGCATACTTCTGAACTCTGCACTGTGTACATTGCATACTCCCTAACTCTGCACTCTGCATACCCCTGAACACTGCACGTAGCGTAGTCCTGAACCCTGCACTCTGTATGTAGCGTAGTCCTGAATCCTGCAATCTGTACATCGCATACTCCTGAACTCTTTACTCTGTATGAAGGTACTCCTGAACCCTGCACGCTGTACGTAGTATACGTTACATACTCCTGAACTCTGCACGTCGCATACTCCTGAACTCTGCACTCTGTATGTAGCATACTCCTGAACTCTGCACTCTGTACGTCGCAGACTCCTGAACTCTGCACTCTGTACGTCGCAGACTCCTGAACGCTGCACTCTGTACGTCGCAGACTCCTGAACTCTGCACATACGACATATGCGACATACAGAGTGCAGAGTTTCTAAGTATGCGATGTACAGATTGCAGAGTTCATGAGTATGTGACGTACAGAGTGCAGAGTTCAGGAGTATGTGACTCCTGAACTCTGCACTCTGTAAGGTCACATACTCCTGAACTCTGCACTCTGTACGTCACATACTTCTGAACTCTGCAATCTGTACATCGCATTCTCCTGAACTCTGCACTCTGCACATCGCATACTCCTGAACTCTGCACTCTGTACGTCACATACTCCTGAACTCTGCACTCTGTACGTCACATACTCCTGAACTCTGCACTCTGTACGTCACATACTCATGAACTCTGCAATCCGTACATCGCATACTTCTGAACTTTGCACTCTGTATGTCGCATACTCCTGAATAGGGATGGGCGAACGGTTCGGCCCAAACATAAGTTCGGGCTGAACTTTCTTTGTTCGGTTGTTAGGCGAAAAGCCGAACAAACGGGTTGTTCAACTGTTTGTTCAACCCCCGAACCGACCACAATGCATTGCGGCGCTGAACAGTGCATTGCAAGCCCTGATTGGCTGAAGCAGTGAAAACCTCAGCCAATCAGGACACAGAGCACTGTCAAAGTCATGATTGGACACTGTCATCATGACTTTAGCCAGTCATGGCTCATTCCCGCCCCACAGGATAAAAGTATACTTTCAATGGCAGCCATTCTCAGTGTGATTTCGGGTGAAGAGAGATAGAACAGGGCTCTGTTCAGTGCTATCAGTTAGTTAGTGTGCTATACTGTACTTTTTTGCTTCAATTGTCAGTATTGAGTAGTCAGTCTAGGGATAGTGTGAGTGTATTGAGGAGGACCATCATTCAGCTTTGCATAGTGTGCAGCTAGAGTAGGGACAGCTCAGATAGTTTCACTGTAGTGTAGTAAGACCGTGTCATTCATACATAAACATACAGTGTGGAGTAGGGACAGCTCATATAGTTTCAGTGTAGTGTAGTAAGACTGTGTCAGTAATCTTGACATTAGTGTATAGATAGAGTAGGGACAGTTCAGATAGCGTCAGTGTAGTGACGGTTGAACACCGTCTATTTGATTGCGTTACTGCCAGTTTAACTTCCTGGCCGTTACTGCTGTGTGCGTTACTGCCAGTTTAATGCCATTTACTTCTGTGTGCGATACTGCCAGTTTAACACCATATAGTTCTGTGTGCCTTACTGCCAGTTTAACGCCATATAGTTTTGTGTGTTACTGCCAGTTTAACGCCATATCGTTTTGTGTGCATTACTGCCAGTTTAACGCCATATAGTTTTGCGTGCGTTACTGCCAGTTTAACGCCATTTACTTCTGTGTGCGTTACTGCCAGTTTAACGGCATTTACTTCTGTGTGCGTTACTGCCAGTTAAACGCCATATCGCTTTACGTGCGTTACTGCCAGTTTAACACCATATAGCTTTGTGCGTTACTGCCAGTTTAACGCCATATCGTTTTGTGTGCGTTACTGCCAGTTTAATGCCATTTACTTCTGTGTGTGTTACTGCCAGTTTAGCACCATATAGTTCTGTGTGCATTACTGTCAGTTTAACACCATATCATTTTGTTTGCGTTACTGCCAGTTCAACACCATATAGTTCTGTGTGCTTTACTGCCAGTTTAATGCCATATAGTTCTGTGCATCACTGTACGTTTGGCGCATTATATTGCAGTATATTATAGTTGTTGTGTTACACTATGTGATTTATTATGCTCTGTGTCTTTAAGATTTGTTCCCTCTGTCTATCTGAACTCTTTCTCTCACCGTAGTTCTGTATATTCTCCTCCCCTTCCTCTCTCTGATTCATTGTGCACAGTATACCTCATTGCTGTAACATCTTACATGTGGCTTACAACTGCAACGTTTTTCTACCTATGAATATCCATCATTAAATGGAACATTCGAGAGGATTCATCGTCTGTCTTTCCATACAGTGAGTTATTCATTGAGTTAAGCTGCCTGAATTGATGCAAGGGATAAATAGATCACCAGGTCATGTAAGCTCTATGTGAAGCTGAGGATAACATTTATAGCCTTGTAGTTGAGTCAGAACAGTAGAAAAACGAAGTTTCACAGCCTAATTACAAGATTTCTGCATACAGTACTGTTACAGACAAGATTTACTGCCCTCATTGCAAGAAAGAATGAGACAGCAGCACATGGAATCTTCATAACCTCAGACCAGGCTGCAGGGTGTCATATTACAGCACACAGATCCTGCCTGCTTATCACTGAGACATTCTCTGCCTGTGTCAGCCATGAGTCACCACAGCTCTCAATATGAATATACAGCCACTCCAGCACAAGACACTGAGCCAATTGACTTACCCAAACGCTCAGTCAAACCCACCTGGAAAGTGATGGAGAATTATGAAGCCTTAAGAACTGAACTGTTTAATAGCTTGAAGCTAATTTGGGACAGGATTGCCTTTGAATCAAATACAGTGTCTGTTGAAGGTGAATTACTGACACTACAGGGCGCCATTAAACAACTCTCTATCTCTTATGAGCTCTATCAGCTTACCAGTGACAAGTTCATTAATGTCTTACAAAATATGAACACAGAACTTTCACTCGAGGAATTAAAGAATTTCAAGGCTCTTAATCTGGAAAGAGACAGTCTTATCCAGCAAACCAAATTAAAGGCAGAAGCAAAGTTAAAGCTGATACAGGACACTGCATCTCACAGATCTGTTTCCACCAGAAATTCTAAAAGGTCTTCTAGAAGTCATAGTTCAAGATACTCAACACTCAGTGAGCGACTTATTAGTGCCCGCGCTGAAGCGGAAGCCAGCAAGGTGCAGGTCGCATATGCAGAAAAGAGAGCAGAATTGGAAGCTCAAACAGCACGTCAAAGAGCAGAGTTGGAAATGGAGTCAGTGCTTCAGACCGCACGTCAAAGAGCAGAGTTGGAAGCTCACACCGCACGTCAAAGAGCAGAGTTGGAAGCTCACACAGCACGTCAAAGAGCAACTATAGAAATCTTAAATGAACAGTGTAAACATGACGCAGCTATGGCAAGGCTAAGAGTTTTAGAACAAGCTATCAGTGCAGACGAAGGTGCAAGTGAGAAAGACAGCATCAACCTAAACATAGCAGATATGGAAGATCCCCTCAAATGCACTAAAGACTATGTCCTAAGCCACTGCAGTATACACTCCATTGTCTCCAATGCTCCTGGCAACTTAGAAACTCCTTCACAGCTCCAAGTTAAAGAGGTTCCAGCAACTTCCTGCATGCAAAATCACTCCAATGCATTTCCTGCCTGCCTACCTAACCTCCCTTCTTATGTCACAGAGCATCAGAGCAAGCTGCAAGCAAGTCATCAATTTCCTGTCATCGGTACAGCATTGAATAAACGTACCATTGGAACAACCGACTTCAAGCAAGCAACTCACCTGAACGCATCTGCTGCACCATATTTACCTGTGTCCTTTAACAATAATGTCAAAGATAGTGCAATCAGCACCGTTCAGCCAACAGCATCTCACATAAAGGCAGAGACAACTGAGACATCAGAGTTTGTGAGGTACATACTTCGCAGAGAGCTCACAAAGACTGGTCTTACAAGTTTTGATGACCAACCTGAGAACTACAGAAGTTGGAAATGTGCTTTCAGAACTGCAATCAGCGATCTTGGCATTACAGCGGCTCAAGAATTGGATCTCCTGATTAGATGGCTTGGTCCTCTATCTGCTGCACGTGTTAAGCCATTAAGATCAGTTTTCATGGACAATCCTACAGCAGGTCTCACAGCTGCATGGGAGCGACTAGAGCAAAGTTATGGCAGTCCAGAAGCTATAGAAAATGCCTTGTTCATGCGCCTGGAAACTTTCCCAAAGATATCTGGTAAGGACAACAAGGAGTTCCAGAGACTGAGTGACCTTCTCCTTGAGCTTCAGCTAGCCAAGGCAGACCCAAAACTACCTGGACTCAGTTACCTTGACACTGCAAGAGGGGTAAACCCAATTGCCTCCAAGCTCCCGTATGGTGTACAAGAGAAATGGTCTGCACTAGGATCATCATACAAAAAAGAGAACAAGGTTTCCTTCCCACCATTCTCTTTCTTCTGCAACTTCATCAGGAGAATCGCAGAGACCAAGAATGATCCAAGTTTTTCCTACGGTGAGTACAGTCTCTTCTCACCATTTCCTAAGAGTACCAGTCTTCAGGGCAACTATAGAAGCCGTAGAGGCCCAGTATCCGTGAAAAAGACTGACATCCTTCCCACTCCTACCACAGTTGTTACCACGGACAGACAGAGTAGGAAGATTGAAAACCCTAACAGAGAGTGTCCCATTCACAAGAAGCCACACCCCCTCAAAAAATGTATCGGCTTTAGGAAAAAGCCTCTTGAAGAGCGTAAGGAGCTTTTAAAGACATTTAGGGTATGTTTCAGGTGCTGTGCTTCCACCGAACATTTTGCAAGGGACTGTAATGTATCCATCAAGTGCATAGAGTGTGGCTCCGAAGAGCATGTGCAAGCCCTACATCCGCTTGAGCCCAACTCTGCACAACCTGCTAACTCTCCTCCCAGGTTAACGCATGGCGGGGAGAATACAGACCAAGTGCCTAATTCTACCATCATTTCTTCATCCTGCACTGAAGTTTGTGGAGAAGACCGCTGCGATAAGTCCTGTGCTAAAATATGCTTGGTGAACATATACCACAAGGACCAACCAGAAAAGACTCTAAAGGCCTATGCTATCTTAGACGATCAGAGCAATAGATCGCTTGCAAAATCAGAACTGTTTAATCTATTTGAAATAAAAGGCGAAGCTCATCCTTACACCTTGGGTACCTGTAGTGGAACTACAGAGGTTTCTGGAAGAAGGGCTCATGGACTCATGGTATCTTCTCTCAAAGGTAACTTGCAATTACCTCTACCTACTCTTGTCGAGTGCAATCAGATACCCGCTAACAGGGAAGAAATCCCTACTCCAGCTGCTGCTTTCCATCACCCTCACCTGAAGGTAATAGCAAATGAGATACCGCCGCTTGACAAAGATGCTCAGATCCTTCTTCTGTTAGGAAGAGACATTCTAAGAGTTCACAAGGTACACAGACAAGTCAGTGGACCCCCAGATGCCCCATTTGCTCAGCGCATGGATCTAGGGTGGGTCATCATAGGCAACGTCTGTATAGGCAAAATGAAGAGACCTACCAACATTTCGTCATTCAAGACAAATGTTCTGCCAAATGGCCGAAACACTTACTTTGAGCCATGCCCACATCACTACTGGGTGCCATAGATGGCAACATGGTATCTCAGGTAACACAAGCCCTTTCTCCTGCCACGATGACGACTTCGGCTCTACAGTGTTTAATACAACCAGTGAAGATGACATACTGGCTCCTTCAATGGAAGACAAAGAATTCATCAAGGTAATGGACAATGAGTTCTTTCAAGACGACTCCAATAACTGGGTAGCACCCCTACCTTTTCGTCTCCCAAGAGAGAGACTGCCCAACAACTTGCAACAGGCCATCAGTAGATTCTCCTCCTTAAAACGAAACTTAAGCAGGAAACCAGAGATGCAAAGACACTTTGTCGACTTTATGCAAAATATATTTGACAGAGATCATGCAGAGCCTGCACCCCCACTAAAGGAGGGAGAAGAATGCTGGTACCTACCATCCTTTGGCGTGTATCACCCACGTAAACCAGACCAAATCAGAGTTGTCTTTGATTCCAGTGCTCAGCATGAAGGTGTTTCTCTCAACAACATGCTCCTTACAGGGCCTAACTTGAACAACAGTCTAATAGGAGTCTTGATTCGCTTCAGACAAGAACCTGTAGCAGTTATGGCAGACATTCAACAGATGTTTCACTGCTTCATTGTCAGAGAAGACAACAGAAACTACTTCAGGTTTCTATGGCACAAAGACAATGACATCCACAAGGAAGTTATAGACTTTCGAATGAAGGTACATGCCTTTGGTAACAGTCCTTCTCCTGCAGTGGCAACTTATGGGCTAAGGAGAACAGCTCAGACTGGAGAAGAAGAATATGGATCTGATGCTCGTCAGTTTGTTGAAAGAAACTTCTACGTTGATGACGCACTCAAGTCTTTTCCAACCGCTAAAGAAGCGATTGATCTCCTCACCAGAACAAAGGAGATGCTGGCTACAGCAAACCTTAGACTGCACAAGATTATATCCAACAGCCAGGAACTTATGAATGCCTTTCACTCTGAGGACTATGCCACCAGTCTAAAAAACCTTGATTTGGGTACAGATGTGCCTCCTGTACAGCGAAGTCTGGGTTTGTTGTGGAACATCGAACAAGACACATTCACCTTCCAAGTGTCAACTTGTGACAAACCCTTCACTAAGAGAGGAGTCCTGTCGGTGGTGAATAGCATCTATGACCCACTCGGTTTCTTTGCTCCAGTTACCATTCAAGGTAAAATTCTGCTAAGACAGTTATCTACTGAGAACATAGACTGGGATACTCCCTTACCTAGTGAGAATCAACACAAGTGGGAAAGGTGGAGACATTCTTTGAAGTCACTAGAAAAACTTCAGATTTCCCGTTGCTATGTTCCAGGTTCTATTTCAACTGTTTACCGGAGGGAAATTCATATTTTCTCAGATGCATCAGTTGAAGCTATTGCTACAGTAGCCTATTTAAAGACCTCTGAAATGAATGGGGAATCACACTGTAGTTTTGTCCTAGGCAAGGCAAAACTCACTCCCAAACCTGCACATACCATACCAAGACTTGAACTTTGTGCAGCCGTGCTAGCAGTAGAAATTGCCGAAGTCATACGAAGTGAAATGGACACTAGAATTGATTCTTTCACCTTCTATACAGACAGTAAGGTAGTACTTGGTTACATATACAACCAAACAAAACAGTTTCATGTGTATGTCAGCAACAGGGTTGAACGTATTAAAAGATTCTCCCTACCAAGTCAATGGCATTACGTTCCCACTGAACTCAATCCAGCTGACTGTGGGACCAGAGCTGTGTCATCTGATGTTCTTCAGGACAGCTTATGGCTGTCACCTCCAAGCTTTTTGTGTGAGGAGTCATACTCACCCCCTGTTGACTCCATGTTGCAGACTCACAAGTCTTTACCACTCACCCATGATACTTTGTCTACCTTTCTAGCTGAAGTGTGTGCTATAGTGAACGCAAGACCTTTAGTGCCGGTATCTTCAGATCCTGATGCTCCAGTGATCCTTACTCCAGCTTCTCTCCTTACTCAAAAGATTGGGATTGCTGTAATATCTTCAAGTGAGATTGAACCCAAGGATATCTACAGGCGTCAATGGAAGCAGGTGCAGCATCTCGCCAATGTGTTTTGGCATCGCTGGAGGAAGGAGTATCCTCATCACCTTCAAGGTCGTAACAAATGGCAAACATCTAAGCCTAATCTTAAGGTTGGAGATCTCATCCTTCTAAAAGACAAGGAAGTTTGTCGGAATGAGTGGCCTATGGGTCTTATTACCAAGGTTATGCCCAGTGACGATAACAAGGTCCGGAAGGTAGAAGTCAAGGTAACCAAGGGAGGATCCACGCGAACCTTCACTCGACCAATTACAGAGTTAGTACTCCTTTTGCCAGGTTAGTGATTTATACAAGGACTAGCCATGCTGTTGGCACGGCGGGGAGTACATTGCTGCTATCTACAGGTTCTACC
The DNA here is from genome assembly GCA_037952835.1 of Lithobates septentrionalis. Lineage (NCBI taxonomy): Eukaryota > Metazoa > Chordata > Amphibia > Anura > Ranidae > Lithobates > Lithobates septentrionalis. The sequence continues at coordinate 199,189 of JBBDGP010002190.1, forward strand.
TTGAACTTTGGAATTCTTTGAAGACGTCATACTTCGGACTACATGTTCTTCAATCCTGTTGGACTTATGTTTATACTTGCTTGTTGCATGTTTTTCATTACAGGTTCCAGAACATTTAACAGTATTGGACTTATTGAATATATATATAATTGTTTATGGTTATAAAATCTAAAGATTTCAGACGGGGAGTGTTGTGTTACACTATGTGATTTATTATGCTCTGTGTCTTTAAGATTTGTTCCCTCTGTCTATCTGAACTCTTTCTCTCACCGTAGTTCTGTATATTCTCCTCCCCTTCCTCTCTCTGATTCATTGTGCACAGTATACCTCATTGCTGTAACATCTTACATGTGGCTTACAACTGCAACGTTTTTCTACCTATGAATATCCATCATTAAATGGAACATTCGAGAGGATTCATCGTCTGTCTTTCCATACAGTGAGTTATTCATTGAGTTAAGCTGCCTGAATTGATGCAAGGGATAAATAGATCACCAGGTCATGTAAGCTCTATGTGAAGCTGAGGATAACATTTATAGCCTTGTAGTTGAGTCAGAACAATAGTGTATCCGTGGAGTGTGTCTGTGTAGTGTGAGTACTCAAATTAAAGTGCACCAAACACCTCTTTACATTGATTAAAGTGCATCTACGTACAGATTTCAACTTCTTCTTTACATTTTCTTATAAGCACCGCCCCCTCCCTTCCAATAATGTCTGAGAGGACAACAAGGAGAGACAGACATTCCCTTGGCACTGTTAAGGGGGCTAGCAACAAATGCGTGCGTTACTGCCAGTTTAACGCCATATAGTTCTGTGTGCGTTACTGCCAGTTTAACGCCATATAGTTCTGTGTGCGTTACTGCCAGTTTAATGCCATATAAATTTACGTGAGTTACTGCCAGTTTAGCACCATATCGTTTTGTGTGCGTTACTGGCAGTTTAATGCCATCATTTCCTCTGTTTACTGAGTTTGCCCATGCTATCCAGCCACAGCATGCAGAGGAGATGGTGGACTGGCTTACTAAACCTTTCTCATCCCTGCAGTTGCCAGAGTGGATAAACCTGCCTCCTTGTCCACATCTATTCCTGCCATAGCCCCAACATCAGCCATTGAGGAGTCAGCTGAGTTATTTGACCACAGCGTCAGCCACTTGCTCCTTGATGATGCCCAGCCATTACTGGATTCAGATGTTGATTCTGAGGTTGAGGATGACAGGAACATGAGCCTAGAGAGAGGGAGGAACACTGGTAGACAAATTTCACGTAAGGCCGTTCCATCTCTCTACCATCACGTGGAAGGGAATGTTCTGGCATCGTTGGGCAAGGCAGTCAGCTGTAAAATCCACCTTACTGCTCCCACCCACAAAATCCCTGGGGTCGCCCCCTATTTGGGTTATATATTTTTTCGTTGATTGTTTTCTGGGATGATGTTGAGAGGTGAGCTCCACCTTTGAGTCCATCTGATTGTTTACTTAGATTGATTGATGGTTCAACCACACTTATATGTTACTGCTGACATGTGGTCCATCAAGCATGGGCAGGGACGATATATTTTGTTCACAGCACACTGGGTAATGCTGCTTGCAACTCAAAAGGATGCAGGACAGGGCTCAGTGCTGCAGCTTGTTGTGCCCCCACATCTCCATACAGCTGGTGGTGATGATGCCAGACCTGTGAGCTCTATCCCCTCCTCCTCCGCCACCTCCATGCCCTCCTCTGCAGAATTGTCCTATGAACATCAGGTACCCCCTAAGCGTTCAAAGGGCTATTCCCAGAGTCAGGGTAAAAGGTGCCATCCAGTGCTTCAGCTGGTGTGTTAAGGGGGACAGGAACCACACCGGAGCAGAGATTCTTGCAGCTCTGCAGGGACAGGCCCAGAGGTGGTTCACAGCATGCCAGTGGTGATTTGTGACATTCCCACCAGGTGGAACTCAACTTTGGGAATGCTACAGCCGCTATACATACAGAAGAGGGCCATCAATGAGTATCTGTGCCAGTACGGCAAAACGACAGGCTCAGGCCACCTCTGCTTTTTTTCCCAAAAATTATTCAAAAAATTAAATTCCCTGCAATTATTGCTGCAGCAGATTCTAGACGTGGTACAGATCTGCCACTTTACAGGTAGACTAAGGGGACCCCCCCAGGCACTATATTGGAAGGAATTTTTCATTTTTTTGCTTTCACTTTAACCACTTCAATACCAGGCACTTAGACACCTTCCCGCCCAGGCCAATTTTCAGCTTTCAGCGCTGTTGCAATTTGAATGACAATTGCGCGGTCATGCTACACTGTACCCAAACAAATTTTTTATAATTTTGTTCCCACAAATAGAGCTTTCTTTTGGGGGTATTTGATCACATCTGTGGTTTTTATTTTTTGAGCAACAAATAAAAAAGGACCGAACATTTTGAAAAAAAACAAGTTTTTCTTTGTTTCTGTTAAAATTTCTTGTACGTTTTCTTCTTCCATGACGGGCACTGATATGGCTGCAGTGACAGGCACTGATACGGCGGCACCGATGGGCACCGATGAGGTGGCACTGATGAGGTGGCACTGATGGGCACTGATGATGGGCACTGATAGGCGGCACTGATGGGCACTGATAGGTGGCACTGATGGGCACTGATAGATGGCACTGGTATGCGGCACTGATGGGCACTCATAGGTGGCACCGATGGGCACTCAGGCGGCACTGATGGGCACTCGTAGGTGGCATTGATTTCTACTTATGGGTGGCATTGATAGGTGGCACTGATGGGCACTGATAGGTGGGCACTGATGGGCACTGATGGGCACAGATGGGCACTGACAGGTGGCACCAATGGGCACTGACAGGTGGCACTGATCACACTGATTGGTGGCACTGATAAAACTGATTGGCATTGCTGGGCAGAATTAAAACGTAATGGTGCCAATCAGTGCCCATTTGTGGGCACTGATTGGCACAGATTGGGCACATTGGGCACATGTGGATGGCTATGGGGTACATACATGGCCATCCACATGTTGTCCCTTCCCTGGTGGTCCTAGTGGCAATCCCTGGTGGTCCAGTGTGGTGATCTGAGGGGGGGCTGCACTGATAAACAATCAGCGCAGACCCCCCCTGTCAGGAGAGCAGCCGATCTGTCAGACGCGAGTGAGGAAAAGCCGATCAACGGCTCTTCCTATTGACATCGTGATCAGCCGTGATTGAACACGGCTGATTACGTAGTAAAGAGCCTCCGCCGGAGGCTCTTTACCAAGATCGGTGGAGCGGTGTGTCAGGCTGACACACCGCTCCACCGATCGCCGCGATGCACGCCCCCGCGAGCGGGCGGCGGCATGTTATCCTGCTGGATGTCATATGATGCCCAGTCAGGATAACTGAGCCACCGCCCGGCCGTCATCTGCTATGGGCCGGGCGGGAAGTGGTAAAAAATCCAAAAATCGCTGCTCATTTAAAAATGACGTTTTTCACAAACTTTTTTTTATTGATACATGTCCCCCAGGGCAGGACCCCTATAAGCATTGTAGGCCCAATTACTTGCATATAAACCTTTAAAATGGACACTTTTGATTTTTGACGTTCGGGTCCCATTCACTTTAATGCGGTTCGTTATTCGTGTCCAAACTTTTGCGGTGTTTCATGGTCCGTTAAGCCCATCCCTACTCCTGAGCCCTGCACTCTGTACGTTGCATACTCCAGAACTCTGCACTCTGCACATAGTGTACTCCTGAACTCTGCACTCTGTACTTCACTTACTCCTGAACTCTGCACTCTGTATGTAGCGTACTTCTGAACCTTGCACTTTGTACGTTGCATACTCCTGAACCCTGCACTCTGTTCACAGCAAACTCCTGCACTCTGCGTACTCCCAAACTCTGCATACATAGTCTTGCAGATACAACCAGCCCTTTGAGGGGAACCAAAACTCTGATGCGGCCCATAATGAAATTGAGTTTGACACAAGTCCTCTTTAACCACTACCCGCCCAATGACTAATATGACATCGTCGACTTTGAGTGGACTTTGGTGACTGCACCGTAAGAACAATCATGGTGGCTGTTCAGCCGCTTGATCGTTCTTACAGGCATCGGGAGGGGACGTCCCCCCCCTCCCGCTGCCCTCTTGTGCTTCTCCCGGCTCGCCCGTACGATCGGCGAGAGGGAGAAGGCATCTATCCATGCCGGAAGTTTACCATAGGGAATCCGGCGAGCCAGATGGCCCCTGGACATCTCTATGATCTTTGGAAGGCCAGGCGCGATGTTATGACGTCACGCCCGGCCCTTACATTTGAAAAAATGCCGCTGCCTTGGCTGGTAATGCCGCGGCCTTGGCTTTTTTTTTTTTCCAGGCTTCCCAGCCTAGAGGTGAGATGTGTGGACTTATTGACCCAAGATCTCGCTGTAAAGAGGACCTGTCGTCAGTGGCGTAGCGTGGGTTGTCAGCGCCCGGGACGAGGCAAGTAATTTGCGCCCCCTTGACCTATAGACTTACCTATTTTCAGCTAGTTCCAGTCTGGTCACATGATTTCCTGTGTGAGACAGTGATGGCTGCAGGGGAGAGGAGAGTGTGCTTGACAATGACTGGTAAAGCCTGGAGTGATGACATCATGCATAGGTTCCTATGTCCCATCTGATGTTGGCGCTCCCTCCTCTCCCCTGCAGCCACCACTGGCTCACACAGGGGATCACATGACTGGACAGCCTGAAAATAAGTGTTTACATCTTTTCTACACAGGTTAGCCATCATAGGCATTAGGAGGGGGGATTTTATAATATTTCAGTTAATGGGAGCTACATATGTCATATTCACACTATAATACTCCGGGATCAATACCCCAACGGCACGGTGCTGCAACAAGTATTATAACGTGAATATGACATATGTAGCTCCCATTAACTGAAATATTGAAAAAAAAAAAACCCTACTGGGTGGTGAGTCCTAAATCACCAGTGCTGCAAGAAACCTCAACCTCATTGTGCAAATAAAGCACAGGAAATGTCATATAACAATTCATCAAATACAAGAATTCTAAGATAGCCCTACTGGGTAGTGAATCCAAATCACCGGCGCTGCAAGAACACACAATTGTGCAAATATATAAATAAACAAACTAATTTCATATAATAATCAATAAAAAGCATCCAAAAAACATGGCTATGGATGGACTTTATGGCTGTGGATGAACTTTTTATTGATTATTATATAAAATGAGTTTGTTTATTTATTTATATGTTTGCACAATTGGTGATTTGGATTCACTGAGAGAGACATTGGGATCAGAGAGACAGTGGAGCTGAGGGAAGGGGGGGGGGGGTCTGAGGGGGAGATGAGACAGACTGCTAGCCCTACCTTCCATGCCAGTCTGTCTCCTTGATCCGGGGGTGCTTTGATCCTTCCAGCGGCTCCTCCTTGCATGTCATCTGGGTCCTCAGTCAGCCTGTTCTCTGGGAGGAAGTTGGAGCAATCCATGCCATGGAGGCACGGGAGATACTGCACCCGCCGCTTCTCATCTCTTGGGGGGGCGGGGTCAAGGAGGAGGCGACCGTGATGGAACTAGTCTCCCCAGTCCCGGGCTCTCAGGCAGCCAGCCTATCTGTCCTCGGCTCGGCCCCTCGCTGATCACCACCGTAAGACGGATCCCCCAGCCGCCCGCTCCCCCGGGCCGCCCTCCAAGAACGGCTGCTGGTGCTGAGCAACGTGGATTCTCCTGCATCATAAGTTTAACAAGGGGCTTTTATCCCCGTGCTAGACGGTCCACACTCATGACAGCGCCCCTCTAAATTTTGCGCCCGGGGCGGTGGCCCCCCTCGCACCCCCCACGCTACGCCACTGCCTGTCGTGCACTATTCCTATTACAAGGGATGTTTACATTCCTTGTAATAGGAATAAAAGTGATAAAAAAAATAAAAAGAAAGTGTCAAAATAAAAAAATAAAAGTTAAATAAACAAATAAACGCCCACATATGTAAACGACATTCAAATCACACGTGTGAGGTATCGCCGCGAACGTTAGAGGGAGAGCAAAAATTCTAGGTCTAGACCTCTTGTGTAACTCTAAACATGTAACCTGTAAAAAATTTTTAAAGCGTCGCCTATGGGGATTAAGTACTGAAGTTTGGTGCCATTCCACGAGTGTGCGCAATTTCAAAGCGTGACATGTTAGGTATCTATTTACTCAGAGTAACATAATCTTTCACAGAGTGCAAAAAAATTGGGCTAAATTTGCTGTTTTTTGTTTTGTGTTTGAAAAATTACTGCGCAAATACCGTGCGAGTTGCAACAATCACCATTATATTCCCTAGGGTCTCTGCTAAAAAAAATATATATATAATTTTTGGGGGTTCTGAGTAATTTTCTAGCAAAAAAATGATGATTTTACATGTAGGAGCGAAATGTCAGAATTGGCCTGGGCAGCAAGTGGCTTGCTGTGTGATCCTGCCTTGACTACTGGTGATAACTAAAAAAACATTGAACCTACAACGTATGAACTCTTGCCCTGCATGCTTATTCAAGGTCAGTGGTTCAATAGGTAGTGACCTTAGGCTTAGGATGACAGCCCTGGAACCTGTACCTTTTAAAAACAGCCATGGCCAGGGCCATATGTCTATCCTCACAAGCAGTTTTCCTTTAAAATCCATACTGGGTCTAGTTATGAATAAAACATTTGAGTAAGGCCCCATACACACTATTAGATTTTCTTCAGATTTACCAAAACTATATAATATAAGGTCAAACCTTAAGAGTTTTAATTTGTATGCAATCAGGCAGGCCCTTGCACTACATGGTTTTGGCAAACCTGAAGACAAAAATCTTCAGAAAATCTAATGCCGCGTACACACGGTCGGACTTTTCAGCTACAAAAGTCCGACAGCCTGTCCGACAGACTTTCGACGGACTTTTGTCGGACTTTCGACGGACTTGCGGCGGACTTTCTAACTAACAGACTTGCCTACACACGATCACACAAAAGTCCGTCGAATTCTTACGTGATGACGTACACCGGACTAAAATAAGGAAGTTCATAGCCAGTAGCCAATAGCTGCCCTAGCGTGGGTTTTTGTCCGTCGGACTAGCATACAGACGAGCGGATTTTTCGACCGGACTCGAGTCCGTCGGAAAGATTTGAAGCATGTTTCAAATCTAAAGTACGTCGGATTTGAGGCTAAAAAAGTCAGTTGAAAGTCCGGAGAAGCCCACACACGGTTGGATTACCAGCCAGCTTTAGTCCGTCAGCGTCCGTTGGACTTTTGTAGACGAAAAGTCCGACCGTGTGTACGCGGCATAATAGTGTGTATGGGGTCTAAGTGACGCTCTTGTAGTGTATCATCTTGTTTCCCTCTAGTAAATGCAGCCCTGTGCCAATTCTGCACTCGCACATACCTAGGAACAGCCTGTAGACAGACTGATTAGGTCCACCTTTGCCAAGTCCTGTCTGAAATCTGTGTTTTTCTGCTGCTCGCCTCGGAAAGCCGACATTTTTTTTTAATGAATTTACAGATGGATGTCGGTAGTAAGATGAAGAAAACAGGAGCTTCTGTGCTTGTCACACACTGGGAAGCCACCAATTATCTGGTGTTTTAATTAACGTCTTCTGTGCCAGACGGCAGAGGGACTGAGCCGTGAGCAGAGCAGCATATCACGCCGTCTGGTAAAATAAGTGTACGTTATCCAGGCAGGACGCCTTCCCCACTTCTCCGAAGGCGTAGGCGGATTGATCAGTTTGCTCCTTGGGTGCATTTAACCCCTACCGTCCTTGGAACGGTGAGAAAGCATGTGCCATCTGTTTTCTGTGGGGGGTTAATAGTCAGCATGGGGGACCATTCCACACATTTAGGCTTTTTTAACAGTACAAAGAATGCAGATAAACTTGCTTGAATCTGAACTCCAGGTAGATAAAAGGCACTAGTTAATTCAAATCTATTATTGTTTACATTATTAAATGTGTGTTTTAAATCCACCTACAGTCAGGTCCATAAATATTGGGACATCGACAAAATTCTAATCTTTTTGGCTCTATACACCACCACAATGGATTTGAAATGAAACGAACAAGATGTGCTTTAACTGCAGACTTTCAGCTTTAATTTGAGGGTATTTACATCCAAATCAGGTGAACGGTGTAGGAATACAACAGTTTGTATATGTGCCTCCCACTTTTTAAGGGACCAAAAGTAATGGGACAATTGGCTGCTCAGCTGTTCCATGGCCAGGTGTGTTATTCCCTCATTATCCCATTTACAAGGAGCAGATAAAATGTCCAGAGTTCATTTCAAGTGTGCTATTTGCATTTGGAATCTGTTGCTGTCAACTCTCAATATGAGATCCAAAGAGCTGTCACTAGCAGTGAAGTAAGCCATCATTAGGCTGAAAAAACAAAACAAACCCATCAGAGAGATAGCAAAAACATTAGGTGTGGCCAAATCAACTGTTTGGAACATCCTTAAAAAGAAAGAACACACCGGTGAGCTCAGCAACACCAAAAGACCCAGAAAACCATGGAAAACAACTGTGGTGGATGACCGAAGAATTCTTTCCCTGGTGAAGAAAACACCCTTCACAACAGTTGGCCAGATCAAGAACACTCTCCAGGAGGTAGGTGTATGTGTGTCAAAGTCAACAATCAAGAGAAGACTACACCAGAGTGAATACAGAGGGTTCACCACAAGATGTAAACTATTGGTGAGCCTCAAAAACAGGAAGGCCAGAATAGAGTTTGCCAAACAACATCTAAAAAAGCCTTCACAGTTCTGGAACAACATCCTATGGACAGATGAGACCAAGATCAACTTGTTCCAGAGTGATGGGAAGAGAAGAGTATGGAGAAGGAAAGGAACTGCTCATGATCCAAAGCATACCACCTCATCAGTGAAGCATGGTGGTGGTAGTGTCATGGCGTGGGCATGTATGGCTGCCAATGGAACTGGTTCTCTTGTATTTATTGATGATGTGACTGCTGAGAAAAGCAGCAGGATGAATTCTGAAGTGTTTTGGGCGATATTATCTACTCATATTCAGAAAAATGCTTCAGAACTCATTGGACGGCACTTCACAGTGCAGATGGACAATGACACGAAGCATACTGGAAAAGCAAACAAAGAGTTTTTTAAGGGAAAGAAGTGAAATGTTATGCAATGGCCAAGTCAATCACCTGACCTGAATCCGATTGAGCATGCATTTCACTTGCTGAAGACAAAACTGAAGGGAAAATGCCCCAAGGACAAGCAGGAACTGAAGACAGTTGCAGTAGAGGCCTGGCAGAGCATCACCAGAGATGAAACCCAGTGTCTCGTGATGTCTATGCGTTCCAGACTTCAGGCTGTAATTGACTGCAAAGGATTTGCAACCAAGTATTAAAAAGTGAAAGTTTGATGGATGATTGTTAATCTGTCCCATTACTTTTGGTCCCTTAAAAAGTGGGAGGCACATATACAAATTGTTGTAATTCCTACACCGTTCACCTGATTTGGATGTAAATACCCTCAAATTAAAGCTGAAAGTCTGCAGTTAAAGCACATCTTGTTAGTTTCATTTCAAATCCATTGTGGTGGTGTATAGAGCCAAAAAGATAAGAATTGTGTCAATGTCCCAATATTTATGGACCTGACTGTATAACCATGCAATTGCTAAATTTTGAATCAGTGTCCGGTCTTTGGTAGTCTACTGTACAGCAGAGCTCAGAGACGTGGAAGTAGAAGCAGCACAAAGAGCCAATAAAATGTGTTGTAGTGGGTGGGGTATGCTGATTGCACAAACTGATCCATAAAGACATGGATGAGCAAGTTTGGGGTGGAGGAACTTCACTGGCCTGCACAGAGTCCTGACCTCAACCCGATAGAACACCTTTTTGATGGATTAGAGCGGAGACTGCGAGCCAGGCCTTCTCGTCCACATCAGTGGCCAGCCTCAGAAATGTGCTTCTGGAAGAATAGTCAAACATTCCCATAGATACATTCCTAAACCTTGTGGACAGCCTTCCCAGAAGAGTTTAAGCTGTTATAGCTACAAAAGGTGGGCCAACACAATATTGAAACCTACGGATTAAGACTGGGATGCCATTAAAGTTCACGTGCGTGTAAAGGCAAGTGTCCCAATACTTTTGGTAATATAGTGTATGTAACTCTGTAAAGAAAAGATCGCTATACAGTAAAACCTTGGTTTGAGAGTAATTTGGTTTGAGAGAGTTTTGCAAGACAAGCAAAATTTTTAAATAAATTGTAACTTGATATACAAGTAGCGTCATGTCACAACTGAGTATAAAACAGAACACAGGTGCCTCTAAGCGTAGCAATATGGTTACTTTTAATGAACGTACAACATTTAGCAAGTCACATGGTTGATGACTAAAACAGGCACATCTAAAGCAGTGTACACACGGGTGGACTTTTCGACCGAACTTGTCCGCCGGAACGAATCCGCCGGACAATCCGACCGTGTGTGCACTTCATCGGACTTACTACGGACCTTTTCGTTTGAAAATCAGACGGACTTTAGATTTTCAAATCTTCCCGCCGGAACTCCGCCGGAACCAGTTCCTATCGGGAAAACCGTTCGTCTGTATGCTGGTCCGACAGACCAAATATGACGCAAGGGCAGCTACAGCACCTGCCCGCGAGAATGTGTATTACGCTGGTTCTCGGCGACAGGGTACTGTACATAAAAAAACAAACAAGATATTTGGCGGGCACATCCTAAAAGATGCATCAAAGATGGTGCAGCCATAAGACCATACAGCAGAGCAAAATATTACAGCGCACACATGCAAAAAAGACATTTACCTCCAGCAAGGCTTATTTAAAACACCTAGACAATTTCTAAAACATTATCATTGTCTATTGTATGGATTCTGACCAAATCCTTTTGGGTGAGGAGCACCCCACTCCCTCATTAAGTACCTCTCATTAGTGTCCACTTGTGTCATGGGTGGAGACCTCATAGTTCTCCCATATACCCTGTTTCCCCGAAAATAAGCCCTACCCTGAAAATAAGACCTACAAGGACTTTAACTAGGGCTTATTTGGGGGGTAGGGTTTATATTGCAGCCATCACCAACAATCACGCTAGGTCTTATTTTCGGGGAAACAGGGTAGAAGAGTGTATTGCTCTCATGGTTCAGAGAAGCAGGATCTCCAAATCTATGGATAGTGTAGGACCCACTAATCATGGGGTACTTTGTCACAATAAGTGGGCTTAGCACCATATAGCAATATGGTGTGACCAAATCCCCATATTTTTTGATAATGTTTTTTGAAATTGTCTAGGGTACTGTACATCTTGCGCTCGCTGCAATAGGAAAAACACATTTTCCTATTTCAGCGAGCGTGAGAAAGAAGCGACAATGTTCCTTATGGATTTTAAGGGGAACCCCGTACAAAAAACAGCGTGGGGGTCCCCCCAAAATCCATACCAGACCCTTATCCGAGCACACAGCCTGGCCGGTCAGGAAAGGGGGTGGGGACGAGCGAGCACCCCCCCGAACCGTACCAGGCCGCATGCTCTCAACATGGGGGGTGTGTGCTTTGGGGAAGGGGGGCGCCCTGTGGGCCCCCCCACCCCAAAGCACCTTGTCCCCATGTTGATGAGGACAAGGGCCCTTTCCCGACAACCCTGGCCGTTGGATGTTGGGGTCTGCGGGCGGGGGGCTTATCGGAACCCCTACCCATTCACCTGGAGGAAAAAAGGGTCATTAAAAAAACACACTAGACAGGTTTTTAAAGTAATTTATTAGGCAGCTCCAGGGGTCTCTTCCGACTCCTCCACTCTCTCCTGCTTCTTCTCCCACTCTCCGGCCTCTTCTCCTGCTCTCCGGTTCTTTTCCTGCTCTCCGGTTTTTCTGCTGGGCTCCTCCACTATCTTCTGCTCTTTTGCCGCTCTTTTGCTAGCGGTGGCCCGGTCTTCTCCGTCATCTTCTTCCCTCTTCTCTTCTTCTGATGTTGACACGACGCTCTCTCCCGCTGTAATGCCGTGTGAGTGGTGCGCAACTATTTATTCATAAGTCCTTTAGTTTCCATTATTTCTTATGGGGAAATTTGCTTTGATACACAAGTGCTTTGGATTACAAGCATGTTTCCAGAACAAATTATGCTCGCAATCCAAGGTTTTACTGTACTTTCCTATTCTGAAGACACTTCAGTCTGGTCCCAGCGGCGCCCTCTGTGTGCAGGAGACAGCCGACAACGGCTGGGAAGTGACGTCACCCATAGACTTACTATGGAGCTTCTGTTGTCAGCTGCCTCTCCTACACACTGAAGTCACCACTGACAGCTCAGCCTGGGACCAGAGCGGCTTCAGAATAGGTAAGTATAGCGACCTCTTCTTTACAGGACTAGATAGATTAGGCTTAGAATGTGGGTGGGAGTAGGTTTAGAGTTAGTTAGGTTTTCCCTTTACTTCCTCTTTAACAAGCCTAAAGGAAAAATTGCATGGAAAAGATGTGTCGATAACACTTTTACACACTAATGCCGCGTACAGACGATTGGACATTCCAACAACAAAATCCATGCATTTTTTCCAACGGATGTTGGCTGAAACTTGTCTTGCATACACACGGTCACACAAATCTTGTCGGAAATTCCAAACGTCAAGGACGCAGTGAGGTACAACATGTACGACGAGCCGAGAAAAATGAAGTTCAATAGCCTGCTTGATTCGGAGCATGCGTGGAACTTTGTGTGTCGGAATTGTGTACACACGATCAGAATTTACAACGGATTTTGTTGTTGGAAAATTTGAGTTCCAGATCTCAAATTTTTGGAAAATGTCCGATGGAGCCTACACGCGGTCGGAATTTCTGACAAGCTCCCATCGAACATTTTCCTTCGTAAAAAATCCGACTGTGTGTACGGGGCATTAGGCTGCTTTCACACTGCTCTGTTGCAAATACACAATAAAAACGCATATGTGTTTTTGCTGCGTTTATGCGGCATTACCAGTGCGTTTTCTGGTTGCCTGACATCAGCATGCACTTGTGAAACATGGACAAAAAATTCACCAAAACACAACCGTGGGTGAGTTTTTAATGCGTTTTTTTTCCCATTAGTTTCAATGGGGAGGTGCACATGCACCAAAAATGCAGCAAGCAGCAACGCAACGGTTGTGAAGCGTTCCATAGGATTTAAAAGGATACGTTTTTCACGTATGTTTCTTTCGCTTTTAACTGAACAAGTAATTAAAAACTGATCAGTGTAAAAAGGTCCTAAGGAAACGTGCTTGGACGCCTGATAACACACAAAAAACCTCCATATCTCTACAGGCATGAATCTTAATGGGCCCAGAAAGTATTAAAGCCACTGGATGAGCCAGAGAACTTTTATTTTCACAGGCAGCTAGCATCTTCCTGCAATTAATCTCATGAATGTCATTAGAAGTCTTTTGCGTAGACCAGTGTATGTAAATGATGTCATTTATCTTTAGTGACTCTTTAAACATGCGTCTTCATCAGAGATGTGGTCAACCCGGGATATCATTTGTATGTCACAAGTAAAGCATTCCTTTAAGGCAGCGAGTGTCAGTGCGATCTTCATTAACACCCTCTGTCTGAGCTTGTTCCCGAACCACAGGCTTGTTCTGCATTATCTAATGAAGCTTACACTACCGGGACTTCACTTACAGAACAACACAGCTTTGCTTACATATGCTGCTTATGTCGGCGTCTGTCAAGAACACCAAAGGCATCTGCGACTCTCTCCACCTTTTATTGGACTACAGATCTCAGCATTATACAGGAAAATACCGGCAGCCCTTTAAAATTGAAGTGGAACTCCAGACAAACCTTATTTTGGTTACAGTTCAGAAGAGTTAGACTCTCTGCCAGGTTGTTATTTACTGCTGTCTGTGTCCCCACTGGCAAGACTTCCACTCACATCCTGCTTAAAAACTAAGAGAGGAAGTGATGTTAAATCTCTGCAATGGGGACACACATAGCAATAGACACACAATGGGGAAGGGTTAGATCCCTTTGTTGCTGTCTGTATCTCAGCTAAAACTATTGTGCCTTACTTTCTGTCCTACTGACAGAAAAAATTAGGGTAGAAATATTGAAAAGTCTCCCAACTTTTTTTTTTACAAGTCTTTTATTTATTTCAAGAGGCATGAAGCATGAAACACAACATCTTCAAGTACATGAAAGAGTGACAATGGCATATAGTGAGGCAAGCCAACATAGCATGACAAAAACAGTGGGGTTGATTTACTAAAACTGGAGAGGGCAAAATCCGGTGCCACTCTGCACGGAAACCAATCAGCTTCCAGGTTTTATTGTCAAAGCTTAATTGAATAAGCTGAGGTTAGAAGTTGATTGGCTACCATGCACAGCTGCACCAGATTCTGAGTGCTCCAGTTTTAGTAAATCTCCTCCAATGTTTCATAGTACAGTTAGATGTGACATGGCGAACATACCGTCCGCTCCTAACAGGTAAATGTAACCCTTTGCAGGGTCTGAGAAAATATAATTGTAAGCCTCTGCCTCTAGATCATGAAATGACTCTTCCATCGGATTGTAGCGTGATGCAGTGGGTGTCCTCGTGTTCCCCATCTCAGACTTTTCAAATATATTAAAACAGTAGTAAGACATGTCTGTAGAGGAAATACAAGATGGATATAGAGGGGCAAGAAAGAAAAAGGAAAGGGGGGGTAGCAGAGAAAGTTGAGGTACCCCCAGAGACGTGGGGGAGCAGGGAGGCGTGGGGGGAGAGGGGAATGGGAAGGTGGACTGGGATGGGGGGGTGATGAATGTGCGTTTTCCGGGTTGCAGTGCAAGCAGGAAGGGTCAGTTGATAGCCGCAGCAGACCGCTGCCTGGTTATATTAAGTGGATTAGCCTGCCGTGTCGCTTTCAAAGAGGGCACGTCCCTCATCAGAGAAGGAAAACAAATTCCACAGTGTCCATGTCTTAGTGTATCGTTCACGTTGATGGTGTGCTGTGAGGATGAGATCCTCCATTTTGTTAATTTCCTCCCCTTGTTTGAGCCACAGGCCTATGGATGGAGGTTGTTTGGATTTCCAGCATAATGGGATGCATGCCTTGGCTGCGTCGTGGAGATGGCGGGTTATAGATTTTTTGTAAGTTTTGCTCGAGATGCTGGAGGCATGGAGCAAGAAGAAGGCCAGATAGTTCGGGATAGTACGTTCTATAAACTTTTAGGCAACTTGTTGGATTGTCTTCCAGAACTGTTCCAGTTTTGGGCAGGACCAGAAGATGTGGAGATTTGTTCCCCTATCTTCTTGGCATCTCCAGCAGTCGGAAGATCTTTTGCAAGTTTGCGGGAGTTTTGTACCGTCTGGTGACAATTTTAAAGTTTGTCTCCTGTATCTTAGTACATATGGAGGACTTATAAGTCAAATGGAGAATATTTTACCTTTGACGGCGCGAGAGCTAACTTTTTGATATTGGTCTCCCATGCACTAAGGCATGGTGGCTGGTAGCCATCAAGGGGCATGGTCAGCAGCTGGTAGGTGGTTGATAGAGTGTGGGGCATGGTACCTTTCTCTGAGCAATATGTCTCCAAGGTGGTGAGGGTTTGGCAAAAATTGTCCGGAGGGGGCAGTGACAGGATGAAGTGGTCTATTTGGAGGGCTCTTCAGGACCCGCTGGATCCATGGGTTCTGATAGGGATGGCCATTTACTATAGGTAAGGAAGTGAGAAGCTTGGAAGGAGCCAAAGTGCCTCAGGGAGTGGAAGACTGGATCTTGAGACCCTGGGGTGAATAGAGGGTTTCCCAGTATCGCATATAGTGGGGAATGGGTTGACTTAAGAGAAAATTTAATGAAGAGGGACGAGCAGATTCGCATAGTCAGTCCCACCAACGGATGATTCTTTATTTTGCTTAGTAGTAATGGGTAGCACCAAGGTGCTCTGTTTAGTGGGATGTTGCATTGGGACTGTTCCAAGCGAGGCCACAGTTTAGTGGTATGCGGTTCCAGTCAATGTGTCTGGTCAGGTGTGCCGCCTGTTCGTATTTTTGTAGGTCTGGAACCGCTAGTCCACCATAAAATTTGGATAGTGAGAGCTGTCGTCTGTTCAATCTCAGTCATTTGTGTGCCCAGATAAAGTCGGAGAACATCGCCCCGACCTGATATCGAAGTAGTTCGTGGGTATATGGATCGGCAGAGCTTGTAGGAGCTACAAGAACTTGGGGAGAATGTTCATCTTAAGGATGTTGCACCTGCTGAACCATGAGTATAGTCCCGTGTGCCACTTGTTGAGCAGTTCTCGGGCGGTTTTCAGTAGTGCGGGAAGTTCAGGGCAAAGATTTGAGACAGTTTGGGGGGTATGTAGGTGCCTAGATATCTCAGGGCTGTTGTCGGCTATTTGAATTTGAAGCTTGCCTGGAGATGTGTGAGCAGGGACTGTGTTATGCCTACTCCCATCGCTTTGGACTTGTTGAAGGTAATCTTCAAGTTCAACAAAGTGCAGTATTTTTGGAATTCGTGAAGGAGGTTCGGTAATGTGGTTGAGGGGTTTGTGAGCGAAAACAGCATGTCATCTGGAAATGCAGATACTTTCTGCTGGGTGTCCCCTATCGTCACTCCCCCTATGTCCGGTTTTAGCCAGACGGTGCACAAAAACGGCTCCAGTGACAGGTCAAAGAGGAGTGGCGACAGGGGACAGCCTTGTCTCGTTCTGTTCGTGATCACGAAGGGCTCGGACAGCACCCTATTAGCTCTAACTTGAGCTGAGGGATCAGAGTATAGTGTATTTATCCGGTTGAACATGGTGAACCGAACCCCACATATCTCAACACAGAAGACATAAATTGCCAATTCACCCTGTCAAAGGCTTTCTCTGCGTCCATCCCTAGGTATACGCAGGGGGTTCAATTTCTATTGACCACTTGTAAGAGGTTTAGGACTTTGATTGTGTTGTCTCTAGCCTCACGGGTAGGTACGAATCCAACCTGATCTAAATGGATCAGGGTTGGGAGGTGTTCTTGAATTCTGGTGGCCTGGATTTTCCATGAGATGGCAGTAGGGTCTTGTAGTATGAGATGGTAAAGCCATCTGGGCCTTAAGCTTTCCCCAATTTGGTGGATCCTATCACACTCTGGATCTCCTCCTGTGTAATGGGCTCATCCAGCAGCCTGCTTACCTACACGGGTAGCTTTGGCACTCCCAACTTTTTTTTACCCTACTTCATTTTATTAAAGACTGACGAAAATTTTTTGCCTGGAGTTCTGTGTTTTCAGAATATGTAGAGCTTTATTTACACTTCTCTTTCTCTATTACATACAGTGCCTCATCCCTCATTATTACACAATGTATCTCCTGCTTATTTATTATACAAAGTGCCCCAATCCTCTCTATTACACAAAGTGCCTCATCCCTCTCTATTACACACACTGCACCATCCCTCTCTGTTGCAATTAGTGCCTCATGCTTCCCCTTTTATTACAAGCAGAGCCTCATCCCTCTCTATTACAGAAACTGCTTCATGCCACCCCATTTCTATTACAGGCGGAGTTTCTGCAGATAGCACCCAATTCATTCTTGTTAATTCTTGTGAAGTGACAGGTAATATTTGATTGGTTACTTTTGGGAACAATTCCAAGTTTGTTTTTCCTTTTCATTTCTCCAGTTGTCCGGCATTATCTCTGTTGGGTGGTCAGCTCTACAATGTGCTTAGAGCTAAATAAAGCTCAGCCATCAGCATTTTATATAATTCTATTCAGTTTCTATGAATACATTTGATGCTGTGTGAACTTGCATACAATAAAGATTTCTGTATAGTTCTATCTATACGTCATAAATTGTACAGCCCGGTAGTGTGCCAAGGTCTGTAGGCTGCTGATGATACAGATGTACTAAGCATTAGGTGGTGGTAATGTGAAGTCGTATCAACTTGTTTCCGCTTATTTATTTGTTAATAAGCTGTGACTTCATGCCTCTTGGAAATGACTTTGCACTGAAGCCTTTCCATTTCTGGAACTTCACCATAGCAACCAACAGGCCGGCCACATAATGTTCCTGTAACTCTTGCAAATCAAATCTGCTTATAATGCACCTTTAGGCTATTCTATACACAATGCAAATGGCAGCGGGGCTGTGCAGAGTGTGGCAGACCATAGCAACCAATTTGATGTATTTTTACTGGAATCTGCTAACTCATGAGTTTTGGTTGCCCTGGGTTACTGCTCTTTTTACATCATCTTTGTTCTGTAGCTCCGTTATACTTTATTGCTTCTTTCCTCTACTTTTATGTCATTTATAAGACCTAAGACTGAAAACTTCCAAATGTGACTTGCTGATTAACCGCTTCAATACCGGACTCCAGGGGCGTTGCTAGGTCTACAAAAGATCTGGGGCTAGAGCCCATTGCTGCGTAGTAAAGAAAGTCATACGATTGGGCGGGTATATATACAGTGGGAACGGCCCCCTTAAATTTTTCACTCTTTGTTATATTGCAGCCATTTGCTAAAATCATTTAAGTTCATTTTTTTCCTCATTAATGTACACACAGCACCCCATATTGACAGAAAAACACAGAATTGTTGACATTTTTGCAGATTTATTAAAAAAGAAAAACTGAAATATCACATGGTCCTAAGTATTCAGACCCTTTGCTCAGTATTTAGTAGAAACACCCTTTTGATCTAATACAGCCATGAGTCTTTTTGGGAAAGATGCAACAAGTTTTTCACACCTGGATTTGGGGATCTTCTGCCATTCCTCCTTGCAGATCCTCTCCAGTTCTGTCAGGTTGGATGGTAAACCTTTGTGGACAGCCATTTTTAGGTCTCTCCAGAGATGCTCAATTGGGTTTAAGTCAGGGCTCTGGCTGGGCCATTCAACAACAGTCACTGAGTTGTTGTGAAGCCACTTGTGAAGGTTTCCGTGCAGGATATCCCTGTACTTGGCCGCATTCATCTTTCCTTCAATTGCAACAAGTCGTCCTGGTCTGCAGCTGAAAAGCACCCCCACAGCATGATGCTGCCACCACCATGCTTCACTGTTGGGACTGTATTGGACAGGTGATGAGCAGTGCCTGGTTTTCTCCACACATACCGCTTAGAGTTAAGGCCAAAAAGTTCTATCTTGGTCTCATCAGACCAGAGAATCTTATCTCTCACCATCTTGGAGTCCTTCAGGTTTTTTTTAGCAAACTCCATGCGGGCTTTCATGTGTCTTGCACTGAGGAGAGGCTTCCGTCGGGCCACTCTGCCATAAAGCCCCGACTGGTGGAGGCCTGCAATGACTTTCTACAACTTTCTCCCATCTCCCGACTGCATCTCTGGAGCTCAGCCACAGTGATCTTTGGGTTCTTCTTTACCTCTCTCACCAAGGCTCTTCTCCCCGATAGCTCAGTTTGGCCGGACGGCCAGCTCTAGGAAGAGTTCTGGTCGTCCCAAACGTCTTCCATTTAAGGATTATGGAGGCCACTGTGCTCTTAAGAACCTTAAGTGCAGCAGAAATTTTTTTGTAACCTTGGCCAGATCTGTGCCTTGCCACAATTCTGTCTCTGAGCTCTTCAGGCAGTTCCTTTGACCTCATGATTCTTATTTGTTCTGACATGCACTGTGAGCTGTAAGGTCTTATATAGACAGGTGTGTGGCTTTCCTAATCAAGTCCAGTCAGTATAATCAAACACAGCTGGACTCAAATGAAGGTGTAGAACCATCTTAATGATGATCAGAAGAAATGGACAGCACCTGAGTTAAATATATGAGTGTCACAGCAAAGGGTCTGAATACTTAGGACCATGTGATATTTCAGTTTTCTTTTTTAATAAATCTGCAAAAATGTCAACAATTCTGTGTCTTTCTTTCAATATAGGGTGCTGTGTGTACATTAATGGGGGGAAAAAAATGAACTTAAATGATTTTAGCAAATGGCTGCAATATAACAAAGAGTGAAAAATTTAAGGGGGTCTGAATACTTTCCGTCCCCACTGTGTATATATATATATATATATATATAGTTACATATCTGATCCCCCCCTTACATCAGCGTCCCCAGAGTGCCCCTTCCTTACATCAGGGATGAGAGGGGGGTGGATGAGAGGGGGTGAAGGATAGAAAGGGGGTAGGAAAGAGAGACCCCCTAGCCCTGCCTGCAGTCCCTACTGTTCCAGCCCCTGTCTGTGTGGGTAGGCGTGTGTGATCCACCTACCTCCCGCCCATCCTCAGTCAGCCTGTTTTCTTCCTGTTCCATGACAGTCATAGCGAGCTGGGAGAGGAGGTTGGAGAAGGAGTGCAGGCTCTGGGAGGCGCCGGGGATGCTGCTCAGGGTGGTAGTAAGGCCTCGTCTTCTCTCTCTCACTCCCTCCTGGGCTTTTCCATGATGCCCAGGCCTCCCCCTTCCTGTTTGAAAATGCCGCTGCCCTGCACCCCACTGCCACCGGACCAGCGGTGGGACAATCCAGTCCAGGACCATGACAAGGGGGCTGGGCTCAACTCTTTTGGCCCAATGAGCACTAGCATGGAGGAGGAAGTGGAATCCTCCTTAGCTTTGAATGCTGGGCAGGGAAGGAGTTGCGGCCGTGACGTCACTGGTTGCTAGATGCTAGGCGGCTCTAGCAACCAGTGGCCAAGAGTAGAGTCGGGTGAAGGCGGGGGCGGAGCCAGAGCCTGCGCTACCATGGCTCAGTCCACCCCTGTCCCCTGCATGCCAGACCGGGACACACTTGCTAAATGCGGGACTGCACCCACCCGGTAAGAGAGTCCGGGCTATAACCCCAATAGCCACCCGCTAGTGACGCCACTGCCAGACACTTTCACCGGCATCCAGTCCAGGCCAGTTTTAAGAGTTTAGCGCTGTCACACTTTGAATGATAATTACTCATTCATGCATCACTGTACCTAAATGAAATTTTTATCATTTTCTTGGGGGACAGATTGAGCTGTCTTTTGGTGGTATTTAATTACCACTGTTTTTTTTTATCTTTGCTATATAAGCAAAAAAAAATACAGAAAATTTTGAAAAACAAACCCCACATTTTTCTTAGCCACTTCAGTTCCGTAAGATTTTTTTTTCAAATATAAAATTTTCTTTAGTGAAAGTTACAAAGAAAGGAGTACAAAGAAGTACAACAATGGTCAAATTTGACAATTTTAACAAATATAGAGGTCAGTAAGGATTCACAGTTAGTCTCCAGGAAGAATAACATATCCTAGTGCAAACAAGAGAAAGGGACGTGGTAACTCATCATATAAACATATTATATGTCCCACATAGGCCACAGTCCTTACTATCGATACAACCGACTATTCGAAGACCTTAACAAAATAGGAGGGGAGGATTGGCCTCCCTATACTGAAAATAAGACCAATAGTTGAAGAAAAAAGGTGGGTGAAAAGATAGGGGGTGGAAAAGAGAAAAGGGGGGGTGAATATTTGTTCAACATGAGCACAATGGACATACCAAGAGGAGCACCTCATAGTTGTTCCACCGTAGCGCTATCCTTAAGAAACCAGTAAGGTCTGTCCTTCGTCAGAAAAAATGAACATATTCCATAGTGACCACATTTTGGAATGTTTGTCTTGTTTGTGTTGGGCCGTGAGTACCAGATCTTCCAGTGATTTAATTTCCTCTACTTTGCGCAACCACAGCCCCACTGAGGGAGGTGTAGTTTGCTTCCATGTAGCTGGGATACACGACTTTGCGGCATTGAGCAAATGTCTAATCACTGACCGCACCGGAATTGTAATGGCATGAAGCAGAAAGAATCCGGGGTCCTTCTGGATTATGTGATCTGTAAATTTCTGAATGATTTTCTCAATTGTTATCCAGAAACCCTGTAGTGATGGGCAAGTCCAGAGGACATGAAGGAGTGTCCCTTTGTCTGTTTGGCATCTCCAGTACTTATCAGAAGTAATGGGGCAATAATCTATGTAACAACTCAGGTGTATAATACCACCTAGTTAGAATCTTATAATTTGTCTCCTGGATCTTTGTGCGAATGGACGATTTCAGAGAGAATGTGAGAATGTTTTGTTTTTGTATGGCAGTGATGGTACATTGTAAATCATTCTCTCAGTTCTGCAGAAACAGCAAATCCGGTTGTTCCGCCGGGGTATTAAGCAAAGTGTATGCTTTGGAGAGTACCTGGGATAATGTTCCTTGATCCCTACAATACTCTTCTAGGGTTGTCAGGTCACGTTTAAAATATGAGGGGTCTGGTATTGAGTGGATGAAGTGGTGTAGTCGGATCGTCTTCCAAAAAGATAATTGAAAATCCCCAGTGTCTTTCGTCAGTGAGTGGATTGAGGTCCAATGATCTCCTCAGGGGCGGACTGACCATTGAGCAACTCGGGCACTGCCCGGGGGCCCTGGGTCACTAGGGGGCCCCATCAGGGTTACCAGCCTCAGTAAAACCAGGGACAGTATGTATAAATCTGTGTTTTTTTTACATCTGTCTGTGTATACTGTGTGTACATGTATGTGTATAGTGTGTGTGTATACTGTGTGGCCCCATAATCTCCGATTGCCTGGGGGCCCCATAATCTCTGATTGCCCGGGGGCCCCATGAGTTATCAGTCCGCCCCTGGATCTCCTTCTATGTAATGTGAAGCTCCGTCCTTACCCTCTGTCCACAACGTTTCATATTCTGAGTAGTCTAGTCCTGGTGGAAACGCCAGGTTGCCTAAGATGGGGAATAATGGGGACTGTTTGGAGGTCAGGGAGGTGGTTTTAATTACTATCGAGCCCACATATAACGTGGCGCCTATGATAGGGTGTGTAGTCATGCTTGAGGGGAGTATATCATAGCACCAGATGCAAGGACACCTGCCTGGGAACGTTCTACTTGAACCCATAATTTAATTTGATCATGTCTGTTCCAGTCGATAATTCTCCCTAGATGTACTGCTTGGTAATAGTGTTTCACGTCGGGGAGGGCCAGACCTCCGTAATGTTTCGGTTGCGTCAGGTAACGTCGGCGTATTCGAGGTTTCGTTTGTGACCAAATAAATTTTACAAACATTGAGTGAACTTGTTTAAAATATAGGGAGGGTATCCTAATTGCCAGTGTTTGAAATAAATATAAAAATTTCGGGAGAATGCACATTTTCAATAGATTGCACCTTCCAAACCAGGAATGGAGGCCCTTGCCCCAATCTTCGAGCAACCCTTTTGCTTTAGACAGTTCCGTAAGATTTACCCCCCTCCGTGACCAGGCCCTTTTTTGGCGATACAGCACTGCGTTACTTTAACTGACATTTGCGCAGTCATGTAACACTGTACCCAAAAAAAATAGAAATAGTTAATTTTTTCCCCACAAATAGAGCTTTCTTTTGGTGGTACTAATCACCTCTGTGGTTTTTATTTTTTGTGCTATAAACAAAAAAAAGACATTTTTTTTTTAATTTCTGCTATAAAACATATCCCATTAAAAAAAATGTAAAAAGTCTAATTTTAGGTCCATATGTATTCTGCTACATATTTTTGCTAAATAAAATAAGTATATATATATATTGGTTTGCACACAATTTATAGTGTCTACAAACTATGGGATGTTTAAATGGAATTTTTATTTATTCATTACTAGTAATGGTGGCAATCAGCGACTTTTAGCAGGGCTCTGATGTTGTGGCAGACAAATCGGACACATAACTGACACTTTTGACACTTTTTTGGGAACCAGTGACACTAATACAGTGATCAGTGCTAAAAATATGCACTGTCACTGTACTAATGACACTGGCTGGGTAGGGGTTAACATCAGGGGCTATCAAAGAGTTAACTGTGTGCCTAGCTAATGATTTTGTGTACTGTGGGGGAGGTGTTTTTTTTAGGGAAAGGCATGGATCCTTGTACTGTACCTGCTTTGCAGGAACTCAGGATCAATACCTTCCTTACTGACAGAATGGCAATCTGCCTGTGTACCAAAGGATTGGCAGGTGCTGGCGGACATAGAGTCTGCAGTACCCGCTGATCGGCTCCCGCTGTGATTATGCACGCCACCGGTGCGCACTCGCACCCGATACCCAGAAGTGCAGGCTCATGTATATATACGTGATCATACGCACAGCAGTTGTGAAGTGGTTAATTTCTGTTATAAAATGTTGCAAAAATCTTTCTTCATAAAATTAGGTCAAAATGTATTCTGCTACATTTCTTTGGTAAAAAAAAAACCCAAATCAGTGTACAGTACATTATTTAGTCTGTGTGAAAGTTATAGATACTTCAGACTATGGGATATATATTTAAAAATTGATCAATCCTGATGTACTGACAGCTTATTTTATTTCCTAAAGCCCTAAAACACCAGGACAGTACAAATACCCGCCAAGGTATTTAGTAGGAGGCAAGTTTTTGTGAAGTTTTTTTCCAAATTTTTTGGAGAATGAAGAAATTAAATAAAATGTGTTTTTTTTTTGTTTTTTTTTAAATCTTTTTTTTATGTAGTGTCCAGAGCAGTACAGCATCACCAAATGACTCGTATGGCAGTGATCAGGTGCAGTGACTGGTTAAAGTATTTATTTATTTTTTATTTTTTTTTGGCTATACAGTGCCTTGAAAAAGTATTCATACCCCTTGAAATTTTCCACATTCTGTCATGTTACTAATAAAAAGGTAAATGTATTTTATTGGGATTTTATGTGATAGACCAACACAAAATGGCACATAAATGGGAAGTGGAAGAAAAATGATAAATGGTTTATAAAAGTTTTTACAAATAAATATGTGAAAAGTGTGGCGTGCATTTGTATTCAGCCCCCCTGAGTCAATACTTTGTAGAACCTCCTTTCATTGCAATTACAGCTGCAAGTCTTTTTAGGGATGTCTCTACCAGCTTTGCACATCTAGAGAGTGACATTTTTGCCCATTCTTCTTTGCAAAATAGCTCAAGCTCTGTCAAATTGGATGAAGAGCGTCTGTAAACAGCATTTTTCAAGTCTTGCAACAGATTCTCTATTGGATTTAGGTCTGGACTTTGACTGGGCCAGTCTAACACATGAATATGCTTAAACCATTCCATTGTAGCACTGGCTGTATGTTTAGGGTCAGTGTCCTGCTGGAAGGTGAACTTTCGCCCCAATCTCAAATCTTTTACAGACTCTAAGAGGTTTCCTTCTAAGATTGCCCTGTAATCTCTCCATCCATCTTCCCATCAACTCTGACCAGCTTCCTTGTCCCTGCTGAAGAAAATAATCCCCACAAAATGATGCTGCCAACACCATGTTTCACGGTGGGGGTGGAGTGTTCAGGGTGATGTGCAGTGACAGTTTTCCTCCACACATAGTGTTTTGCTTTTAGGCCAAAAAGTTCCATTTTGGTCTCATCTGACCAGAGCACCTTCTTCCACATGTTTGCTGTGTCCCCCACATGGCTTCTCGCAAACAGGACTTCTTATGACTTTCTTTCAACAATGGCTTTCTTCTTGCCACTCTTCCATAAAGGTCAGATTTGTGGAGAGCACGACTAATAGTTGTCCTGAGGACAGATTCTCCCACCTAAGCTGTGGATCTCTGCAGCTCCTCCAGAGTTACCATGGGCCTCTTGGCTGCTTCTCTGATTAATGCTCTCCTTGCTCGGCCTGTCAGTTTAGGTGGACAGCCATGTCTTGGTAGGTTTGCAGTTGTAACATACCCTTTCCATTTTTGAATGATAGATTGAACAGTGCACCATCAGATGTGCTTGGGATATTTTTTATAACTTAACCCTGCTTTGAACTTCTCCAAAACTTTATCCCTGACCTGTCTGGTGTGTTCCTTGGCCTTCATGATGCTGTTTGCTCACTAAGGTTCTCTAAGGCCCCTTTCACACATGCTGTCCATTTGACAGTGCATCTCTATGGAAAAACTGATGTAAATGGATGATCATCTATTCACATCAGTTTACATCCGCAGCCGTCATCATCTGTTTTTTGAAACTGATCAAAGCTCTATTTTTCTTAGGTTAAAAAAATGGACCGGACGAAAAACGTATGTAAACTGACAAATGGATAGTTTTTCATCCGTTTTGACATAAGTAGTCGATGTAAAAAAACAGATGGAAAACTGATGAGCACTGATGAAAACCTGATGAAAAATGGATGAATACTTCATCCATTTTGACGTAATTGAACTGAATGGTCTGCATGTGTGAAAGGGGCCCGACAAATCTCTGAGGGCTTCACAGAACAGCTGTATTTATACTGAGATTAAATTACACACAGGCGGATTCTATTTACTTATTAGGTGACTTCTGAAGGCAATTGGTTCCACTAAATTTTAGTTAGGGGTATCAGAGTAAAGGGGGCTGAATACAAATGCACGCCACACTTTTCACATATTTATTTGTAAAAAAATTTGAAAACCATTTATCATTTTCCTTCCACTTCACAATTATGTGCCGTTTTGTGTTGGTCTATCAGCTAAAATCCCAATAAATTACATTTAAGTTTTTGGTTGTAATATGGTTGTAATATGGCAAAATGTGAAAATTTCAAGGGGTATAAATACTTTATATATACACTACCGTTCAAAAGTTTGGGGTCACCCAAACAATTTTGTGTTTTCCATGAAAAGTCACACTTATTCACCACCATACGTTGTGAAATGAATAGAAAATAGAGTCAAGACATTGACAAGGTTAGAAATAATGATTTGTATTTGAAATAACATTGTTTTTACATCAAACTTTGCTTTCATCAAAGAATCCTCCTTTTGCAGCAATTACAGCATTGCACACCTTTGGCATTCTAGCTGTTAATTTATTGAGGTAAGCTGGAGAAATTGCACCCCACGCTTCTAGAAGCAGCTCCCACAAGTTGGAATGGTTGGATGGGCACTTCTGGCGTACCATACGGTCAAGCTGCTCCCACAACAGCTCAATGGGGTTCAGATCTGGTGACTGTGCTGGCCACTCCATTACCGATAGAATACCAGCTGCCTGCTTCTGCTGTAAATAGTTCTTGCACAATTTGGAGGTGTGTTTAGGGTCATTGTCCGGTTGTAGGATGAAATTGGCTCCAATCAAGCGCTGTCCACTGGGTATGGCATGGCGTTGCAAAATGGAGTGATAGCCTTCCTTAGCTTTTACCCTGTACAAAGCTCCCACCTTACCAGCACCAAAGCAACCCCAGACCATCACATTACCTCCACCATGCTTAACAGATGGCGTCAGGCATTCTTCCAGCATCTTTTCATTTGTTCTGCGTCTCACAAACGTTCTTCTTTGTGATCCAAACACCTCAAACTTGGATTCATCTGTCCACAACACTTTTTTCCAGTCTTCCTCTGTCCAATGTCTGTGTTCTTTTGCCCATCTTAATCTTTTTCTTTTATTGGCCAGTCTCAGATATGGCTTTTTCTTTGCCACTCTGCCCTGAAGCCCAAAATCCCGCAGCCGCCTCTTCACTGTAGATGTTGACACTGGTGTTTTGCGGGTACTATTTAATGAAGATGCCAGTTGGGGACCTGTGAGGCGTCTGTTTCTCAAACTAGAGACTCTAATGTGCTTATCTTCTTGCTTAGTTGTGCAACGCGGCCTCCCACTTCTTTTTCTACTCTGGTTAGAGCCTGTTTGTGCTGTCCTCTGAAGGGAGTAGTACACACCGTTGTAGGAAATCTTCAATTTCTTTGCAATTTCTCGCATGGAATAGCCTTCATTTCTAAGAACAAGAATAGACTGTCGAGTTTCAGATGAAAGTTCTCTTTTTCTGGCCATTTTGAGCGTTTAATTGACCCCACAAATGTGATGCTCCAGAAACTCAATCTGCTCACAGGAAGGTCAGTTTTGTAGCTTCTGGAAGGAGCTAGACTGTTTTTAGATGTGTGAACATGATTGCACAAGGGTTTGCTAATCATCAATTAGCCTTCTGAGCCAATGAGCAAACACATTGTACCATTAGAACACTGGAGTGATAGTTGCTGGAAATGGGCCTCTATACACCTATGTAGATATTGCACCAAAAACTAGACATTTGCAGTTAGAATAGTCATTTACCACATTAGCAATGTATAGAGTATATTTGTTTAAAGTTAGGACTAGTTTAAAGTTAGCTTCATTTAAAAGTACAGTGCTTTTCCTTCAAAAATAAGGACATTTCAATGTGACCCCAAACTTTTGAACGGTAGTGTATATATTTTTTTTTTTTACATATTGTGACCAGAGCAGTACTGCCCTGTGGAGGTAATCAGGATTTTTTTTACACCATAATTGCTTATTACAGTGATGATCACTGTATAGGAAATCATTTTTACTTTGTGAATGGCATCCATTCATGTGTCATTGTACACTATTGTGATAGTTATGATTGGTCACAGATATCACATGGTACAACAGATCCGCTATGGTTGGCCCTGTACTGACTTCAACCTGCTGTCTGCTGAAAATTGGTCACTGCGTTTGAAAAACCGCTGCATTGTCGCGATCTTGCCCAGGCCTGGACTTGTCTTATATTTTTTTTCCTACGATCATTAGGACCATGTATTGACCATAACGCAGTAATTTCATGAAATACCTTAATTAGGAAAATAATGCATTATGGCGTATAGATGCCTGCACTTTGTCCCCTGGAGAGCAGAACACATTTAGGGTATTTGTTTGAACATCAGTATAGGTTGAAATTTCATGTGCTTGTTGCATGTATTTGCATGTACGTGTGTACACACGCATAGGTCCCAACTGTTCCTGATTTGGAACAAAGTCCCTCTGCATACCTCCCAACTGTCCCTGATTTCGAGGGACTGTCCCTGATTTGGAGCGATGTCCCTCTGTCCCTCATTCCGCCTCATTTGTCCCTCATTTTGGTCTGATCTATATAGATGTATATAAAATGCACTTTCTATCTATCTTACAGTGTTTCCCAGTGCTAAACCTTTCATCTGATTTCTAAATTGCTGCATTTGTAAATTCCAAAAGCCAATGTAAAGGAATAGTAGTGGGGAAAAAAAAACACTTGTGGGTTTAACCAATCTTGTTTTTTTTGTACAATTCTGCCTTAAGGGGGCGTGGCCAGGTGTGTGTCCTATGCCTGTATACTTTTGCTGATAGGTGTCCCTCATTCCCATCTCCAAAAGTTGGGAGGTGTGCCTCTGTCCCTCTTTCCTCCTCATTTGTGTCCCTCATTTTGATCTGATCTATATAGTTGTATATAAAATGCACTTTTTATCTCTTAAAAAGTGTTTCCCAGTGCTAAACCTTTCATCCAATTTCTAAATTACTGCATTTGTACATTTTAAAAGCCGGTAGGTATAACATGCATCCTTTGTAATCCTAAAACTATGTGCAATCTTACCACTCAGGGAGTAGCTACCATTACCATTATCAATGACAGGCCCTACAATGACTGATGTTATCAAATGGCCCTCTATGTATGAGAAGGTCCCAACGCCAGGAGGTGATACGCCTCTCACCTCTTCCCGACCTAGCAGACACAATATTGGCTGCATACTTTCAGAAGCAGTAGTAAGAGGCTAGAGTGTGCTGGGAATTGGAGTATACCAGCAAGCACCCAATCCAACCAATTCCCGGACATGCCTCCTGTAGGTTAATGCAAATGGACGGAATTAGCATCTAAACATCTGCAAATGTACTCTAGCAAATCCAGTTTAAGTAAAATCCTCTGAGCTTTATTTTTAATTCCATAAATGAACATAAAAATATGCATAACGCAGAGTAGATACTAAGTGCTGTACAATGGAAACCATTTAACAATTGTAATGATCCTCCTTTTTGAATTAATAGTGTTATACAGCTGAAACAGCTAAAAGCACACTTCAGGCAAATGCCAAATCCATAGTGGATGTACATAAGGGTAACAACCACAGGTCCAGGACTATTGTTTTTATTGTTGGTCACTGGTCAGCCCACTGTGAAAAAATCTTTAGGGTTCTGGCATCCTTGGATTTTTGGGAACACAGTATTTATAGCTTGCAATTCTGCTATCCAGGAATTCTTTACATCATCAATTTGACTCTTCTTGCCATCTAACTATTCATATTCCTAGTCATTTAGAGCCTGGAGAGGTTCTTCAGTCTGTAGAAAAAAAAGTTTAAAAATAATCAGCTACAAATCCTGTAGCTGCTTACTTTTTATATAAGAACACTTTGCTGTCCAGGGATCCAGCGATGTCCTCACTTGAGCCGGTTCTTTCCCGGTCTTTGGGTCCAGGCCAGCATATCTAGTGTGGGAAGCTGGCTGGGACTCCTTTTGGCTTCACAGCCAGCTTCCCTTTGTGAATGGTCCTGCAGCCTCTTGGGAACTGTGACGTGTGAGGTTGCTGGCAGGGAGGGGAGGCGGACAACTTCTGGTGGAATTGCCTAGAGGTTTCCAGCTTAAATGGAAGCAGGTACCTGCCAAAATAGGTACCCCCCCCCCCTCCCAAAAAAAAATAACCTCCAATAAGATGGGGGAAGGATTCTTAAAAATGGAACTTCACATTTAGGGTGAAGTTCTGCTATAAGTATGAATTTTCCTGTTTTTATCTCCACTATAGACTACAGCAAACATTATATGCATAGGGGTGTAGATCCTGGAAAGAAGGTTACAGGGCACAAAATGACTGGCAAGAGGTTGCAATCCTACTTAGTCAACCAATGGTGAAATAATAATTATATAGAAAAAAAAAAAAGTGAGCTAAGTGGCGTCTTCAAATTTAGCACAGTTGCAATATTCAAACACTTGCCTACTGGCCATTTTTACCCCCTTCCTGCTTTCAGCTTTCAGTGCTGTTGCATGTGCACTCATATGACATCTTTATAATTTTTTTCTCACACAAATAGAACTATCCTTTGTTGTTATTTATTCACCACTGGGTTTTTTATCTTTTGCTAAACAAATGAAAAAATTCCAAAAATTTTGAAAAACCTAATTTTTTTTTCTCAGATTCAGTTATAAAATTTTGCAAACAGGTAATTCTTCTCCTTTACTGATGTGAGCTGATGAGGCTGCAGTGATGAGCACTAATAGGCAGCACTAATGGGCACTGATAGGGTGCAGCGATGGGCACTGATAGGCGGCACTGATTGGCAGCTTTAATTGGCACAGATTGACAGCACTAATGGGCACAGGTTGGCACTGATAGGCAGCACTGAAATGCACTCTTGGGGCTGCACTGATAATCAGGACATCTTCAGGGCACCGTAGTGCCCGGACAGCTTGTGGTCATGACAGAGCTCCAATACTGCCACCCTTAAGTCCTTAGTAGGGTTGTCCCGATACCACTTTTTTAGGACCGAGTACAAGTACCGATACTTTTTTTCAAGTACTCGCCGATACCGATTACCGATACTTTTTTTTTATGTCACGTGACAGTTTTTTTGTTTTTTTTTAAACAATGCTTACTTTTTTTTGGGGGGGGGGGGGGGGGGTGAACGGTGTCTGTGTGTTTTTTTTTTTTTACAATTTTTATTTTTTACAATAATAATTTTTTTATTCATTTTTGCAATATGTTTTTTTTTTTTTTAAATCAGCCCTGTTGGGGGGCTTTGGTGAGATATCAGGGGTCTTAACATACCCCTGATATCTCCCCCTTGAGACAGAGAAAGAGACCGAGGATAGAGATTCCCCAGTCCCTTTCTCTGCAGCCTCAGCTGCACTGAGAATGAATGGAGAAGACAGCAGCTTCTCTCCATTCATAAACTGACACATTGTAATCACAGGAGATTACAATGTTTCAGTTATGTGAATGGACAGAGTCAGCTGACACTATCCATACACAAAGGAAGGAGGAGGAGGACGGCGGACCGGAGGGGACAGCGGAGAGGCAGAGGAACGGAGGAACGGAACGGAGGGGGACAGAGAAGGAGAGGGGGACGGAGGAACGGAGGGGGACAGATAAGGAGAGGGGGACAGAGGAACGGAATGGAGGGGACAGCGGAGAGGCAGAGGAACGGAGGAACGGAACGGAGGGGACAGCGGAGAGGCAGAGGAACGGAGGAACGGAACAGAGGGGGACAGATAAGGAGAGGGGGACAGAGGAACGGAACGGAGGGAGACAGAGGAGAGGGGGACAGAGGAACGAAACGGAGGGAGACAGAGGAGAGGGGGACAGAGGAACAGAGGGGGCATGGAGGAGGATGCAGTGACAGTCAGCGGTGATCGCGTGGGGAAGTTACAAGCACCGATCACCGCTGTATGTCACTGAAAGCCGCGGGGGGGAAGCTAGTAACTCCCCCACACGCCGATCACCGCTGACTGTCATAGTATCGGCGGAAGCATCGGGAGCATTTGCCCGAGTACAAGTACTTGGGCAAATGCTCGGTATCGGTGCCGATACCGATACTAGTATCGGTATCGGGACAACCCTAGTCCTTAGGTACAACAATTTTATCTTCATGCCACAGTAGGCTATCCTGTGCCTGTAAGCTGGTTTCAGAAGACAAAGCAACCTCAGCAGAAGCCTGTTTGATTCGGGATAACAGATTCTCCTGTAGTATGAGAAAGTTTCCTGAGGGAAGGATGGTGTCTGGAAGTGTGGACCTCTCAGAGTCGTTGAACATACGTGAAAGTGCATCTGGTTTTGTATTCTTCGACCCTGGCCTGTACATTATAGGGAATGAGAATCTAGAGAAAAAAAGTGCCCACCTTGCCTGCTGTGGTTTTAATCTCTTAGTCGTTCTCAGATATTCTAAATTCATGTGGTCCGTATAGACCAGAATGGGATGTGCTGCACTTTCAAGTGAGTAACGCCATTCTTCTAATGCGGCCTTGATGGCCAAAAGCTCACGGTCTCCCACATCATAATTTCTTTCCGCTGTAGATAATTTGTGGGAAAAGAAAGCAACTGGGTAGAGTAGGGCTTTAGCTCATTGCCGTTGGGACAGCACAGCCCCTACTGCAACTTCTGAGACGTCAACTTCAAGAACAAACGGTAAGGCAGGGTCAGGGTGCTTCAAGATGGAGGCTGAAGTGAACAGTTTTTTGAGGGCTTCAAACGCCGATTGCGCTTTGGGAGACCAGAGGAAACGGGTTCCTTATTTAGTTAGTTCGATAATGGGGGCAATAATAGCAGAGAACCCCCTAATAAACTTCCGGTAGAAGTTGGCAAACCCGATGAAGCGCTGAACCCCCTTCTTGTCCACAGGAGCTGGCCAATCTAAGATGGCGGTGACTTTCTTGGGGGTCCATCTTGATGCCTTCAACGGAGATTATCAGACCTAAGAACTGGATACACTGAAGTTCAGATTCACACTTCTCCGGTTTTGCGTAGAGGCCATGCTGCCAGAGTTGGGTTAGCACATTTCGGACATGCCTACAGTGGTCATCTACTTTGGAGGAGAAAATCAGGATGTCATACAGGTACACAATGACATACAAGTCCAGATAGTCACGAAAAATGTCATTGACAAAGTGCTGAAAGGTGGCTGGTGCGTTGCATAACCCAAAAGGCATGACTAGGTACTCGAAGTGCCCGAATCTGGTACGAAAAGCCATCTTCCACGCATCTCCTTCTCGAATATGGATTAGCTTGTATGTTCCCCGGAGATCCAGTTTAGTAAGGATGACTGCGGTTCCCAGTCTTTGAAACAGTTTGGGCACAAGAGGCAGTGGGTAACGGTTTCTGACAGTAATCTTGTTCAATTCTCGGTAGTCTACGCAGGGGGTAGTGAATGGTCCTTCTTTTCAACAAAGAAGATGCCTGCGCCAGCCAGAGGAGTGGATGGGCGAATAAATCCTTTTTTAAGGTTGTCATCAATATTGTCCTTCAGCGTGCCCAACTCAAGCTCGGTTAAAGGGAAAATATTTCCGAAGGGGACCTCAGCCCCTGGTAACAGTTCAATAGGGCAGTCGTGGGATCTATGGGGAGGAAGGGTCTCTGCACCCTTCTTACTGAACATGTCCAGAAAATTGTGGTATGCCACTGGGATTGATTGGGGTAATTCAGGATCTGTGTCAAGGCAGAGTAAGGGTGAGGGGTTGACTGAGGCCTCTTGCAGGCAATGTTGCTGGCAATAACTTGAAGGAAATTTGATTTCTCCAGTGGCCCAGTTGATGTGGAGATTATGGGCCTGCAGCCAGGGCATACCTAAGATGATGGGGAACAGAGGTGATGAAATGGCATCCAGGCGTAAAAACTCTTGGTGATGGGAAGCAATGATAGCCAGCAAAGGGACAGTTTCCTGTGTGACCGGATCGGATTTAATGACAGAGCCATCAGCAAGATGTACTGCTAGTCCCAGAGTCTTTGGTTGAAGTGGAATGAGGTGTTTGGCTGCAAACGTCAAGTCTATGAAACAGCTGCAGGCTCCGGAATCAATTATGACCGATACCTGGATACTCTTTCCTGGGAGCTGTAACATGATAGGGAGAGCAAGGTGAGAGGCTTGGTTAGGTAAGACAGGAACATGCTTTGAGGAGATTGAGAGGCACTTACGCATCTTTGCAGGACAAGACCTCACATAATGCCCGGGTCCCCCACAGTACATACAGAGGTTATTGATTCGTCTGCACAGTCATTCCTCCGTGGTGAGAGAGGGAGGAAGGAAACCCAACTGCATGGGCTCGGAGGAATCCGGAGCCAGAGCAACTGGAGCAGGAGGAGTCTGGCTGGAGAAACTGGGAACTTTAGGTAGCATCCAAGTTGGTCGATATTGACCTATGGATCTTTCGGAGCAACGGTCACGTCGGTCAATCTGAATTGACAAAATAATAAGTTCATCCAGAGATTGGGGTATCCCTACTCATGCCAGTTCATCCTTTAGAGGATCAGATAGTCCTATCCAAAATTGGTAATGAAGGGCCGCATCGTTCAAATTGGTATCAGAACTCCAACGCCTGAACTCGGCCACGTAGTCCTCTGACGCTCTACGGCCTTGCTGAAGTGCATGTAATGCGGCCTCAGCAGTGGCAGTCTGTTTGGGGTCCTCATAAAGTTGTGACATCGTGACAAAGAATGTGGTGAGGTTGTTTAACGATTCGGCCTTTTGTTCCAGAAGGCGATGTGCCCAGGCTTGGGGTTCACCGATCAACAGGGAGGTAACGAAGCCCACTTTAGTTGCTTCCTGAGAAAAGGTGCGGGGTTGTAAGGCAAAATAGAGTTCACAAGCATTACAAAAAGCTCTGTATTTGCTACGTTCACCCGCAAATCTGTCGGGCGTGGGTACCCTTGGTTCAGGTGGTAACATCACTACCGAAGGTGTGGATGAGGTACCAGCTGAGGTAGCGCTTTGAGGGTTGGCGGGAGATGACAGAATTTGAACTCGGTCTTCCAGTCGAGTATATCCCACTTGTAGATCCTTAACAGCTTGTGTCAAACCCGCCAGGTGTCGGCACAGTTCTTCCATGGGGGAGGTTCCTCGCTCGGGCTCAGACATGGCTGTCTGATATTGTCACTTTCTCACGTACCTGACTGATGAGCCCGATAGTGCAGAGGAAGGACTCCCTTGCGTATCTGACTTGCGGCCCCTGGTAGAGCAGACAGGTGGCACGGGAGTGCAGAATGGTATGAGTGCCTGGCAGGATCAACAGTAGATGGGTCAGATGGCCGGCACAGCAGACAGGACCAGCAGGCTGAATGGATCAGCAGACAGGTGAGCAGACTGAATGGATCAGCAGACAGGTGAGCAGACTGGATGGATCAGCAGACAGGTGAGGCAAACTGGGACTGGAGCTGGATGGCTGCAGTAGGTAAGTATAGCAGACTGGAGGAGAGTCTTGGAACGTCAGGCAGGCTGGGTCGGTAATCAGGCTGGCAACAGAGGTACAAGAGGAGCAGTCAGAAGGAATTGTCAAACAAGCCAAGGGTCAGATGCAGGCGGATAACAGGAACAATCTCAAAACAAGCCGGGTCAAACAGGAGCTCTGTGTATGTGCAGCTCTGTGTATGTGTTTCCTGAAGATCAGATCTTCAGGAAACACATACACAGAGCTGCAGATCAGACAGCAAGGACACAGTGCTGCTGAGGTGTTTAAATAAGGCAGCCTGTTGCCAATCACTGAAATCAGCCTGGACTAAGCTAACCCTTAGGTGGCAGATCCATGACAATAGGAGACCAGTCAACATGGGCATAGCCTGCAATGCTGAACCCAGCGTTCCTCACTCCTGGACACAGCGTATATGATGGGCACAAATAGAGGATAACTGTTTTATGTGTGGGGGGTGGGCAGAAGTGATGGGATGAAGGAGAGCTTTGCCTGGACCTAGACTTTATGGCTTCAGAGTCTGGGCCATGATGGTAATTGGGACTGCTGATATTTCTGCATTTTAAAAATCCTGCATGCAGTGTCAGTTCTGAGGCCTTTTGATAAAACCTATCTGCCGTTGAGATGCATGGATCAGGCTGACAATGTGTCCAGGTTCAGCTGCAGCTGGCGGCTAGTACATGATGTTGATTGTAAAAACTGCACAGAACCCAAGCTGCCCTTTATTTATTAATTACTCAATGCTCATGTAGCATTCTTTATAAAACAAAGTGCATTCATTCTGCATCCATCTGAGTCCATTGTGAATTAAAATTCTACACAGTTAAAAAAAATAAAAAATCTGCAAATATATATATGAGCTGAGGTCTGCAGACCAGATGCTGCCCAGTTGAAACACATATTACAGTTAAAGTGAAACTGATGTGCAAGTCAAACAAATCTGAAGGTTTCTGGGAAACTGTATATTTCCCAGTGTCTGGATTTGTACTTTCCGGTGACTTACTGTCTTTGCATGCTTTTCATTGACAAGTTTCCTTTATGTAGCACCAGGTAATGGATAGTAATCAATATATCATTTTTCCCAGTTTAGCCTCACCAATGTGACCTTGTGTGTTACTCTGGGTGAGCCTCTCAGGGAGTCTACTGTTACAGGGAGTGTGATACCTCCTCCATCACACAAACTCATGCTGTACTATACCGACTCTCAGGCTGCAGAATCCCTCTACTGTTTAAAGTGAATTTATCATGACACTATGGAATTTATACAGTGCCTTGCAAAAGTATTCACCCCCCTTGGTATTTTGGAATTACCATGGATTGTTTGAGGATTTGCATCATTTAATTTACAGAACATGCCCACAACTTTTTTTTTTTATTATTGTGAAGCAAACAACAAATAGGACAAAATAACAGAAAAATTCAATGTACATAACTATTCACCCCCCTATAGTCAATACTTTGTAGAGCCACCTTTTGCAGCTTTCACAGCTCCAAATCGCTTTGGATAAGTCTCTATGAGCTTGCCACATCTTACCACTGGGATTTTTGCCCATTCCTCCTTGTAAAACTGCTCCAGCTCCTTCAAGTTGGATGGTTTGCGCTTGTGAACAGCAATCTTTAAGTCTGACCACAGATTTTCTATTGGATTGAGGTCTGGGCTTTGACTAGGCCATTCCAACAAATTTACATGTTTCCCCTTAAATCACTCAAGTGTTGCTTTAGCAGTGTGTTTGGGGTCATTGTCCTGCTGGAAGGTGAACCTCCATCCTAGCCTCAAATCACACAGAGTGGTACAGGTTTTGCTCAAGAATATCCCTGTATTTAGCACCATCCATCTTTCCCTCAACTCCGACCAGTTTGCCAGTCCTGACTGCTGAAAAACATCCCCACAGCATGATGCTGCCACCACCATGTTTCACTGTGGGGATGTGTTTTTTGGGTGATGTGATGTGTTGGGTTTGCGCCAGACATAGTGTTTTCTTTGATGGCCAAAAAGTTCAATTTTAGCCTCATCAGGCCAGAGCATCTTCCTCCATACATTTTGGGAGTCTCCCACATGCCTTTTTCGCAAACTCAAAATGTTTTTGTTTTTTTTGCTGAAAGTAATGTTTTTCTTCTGGCCATTCTGACATAAACCCCACCTCTATGGAGCGTACAGCTTATTGTCGTCCTATGTACAGATACTCCAGTCTCTGCTTTTTTTATATCCTAACCCTGACTTGTACTTCTCAACAACATTGTCCCTTACTTGTTTGGAGAGTTCCTTGGTCTTCATGGCAGTGTTTGGTTAGTGATGCCTCTTGCTTAGGTGTTGCAGCCTCTGGGGCCTTTCAAAAAGGTGTGTATATGTAATGACAGATCATGTAACACTTAGATTGCACACAGGTGGACATCATTTCACTAAATATTTGACTTCTGAAGGTATTTGGTTGCACCAGAGCTTTTTATGGGCTTCATAACATAAGGGGGTGAATACATACGCACGTGCAAATTACCAGTTTTTTATTTCTGAAAAATAGTTTTATGTATATATTTTTCTGATTTTACTTCACCAACTTAGACTATTGTGTTCTGATCCATCACATATAATCTAGATTAAAAAAACATTGAACTAAAGGCTGTAATGTAACAAAATAGGTAAAAAGGCAAGGGGGGTCAATACTTTTGCAAGGCACTGTACATAAAAAGGATCTGAATAAATATTTGGAAGCACAAGGGACTACTTAGAATTAATTGATTCATATTTAAAGTGTAAACAGTGGAAATAAAAAAATGGAAAATAATTATTTGATCCCCTGCAGATTTTGTAAGTTTACCCACTTACAAAGAAATGAAGAGTCTATACTTTTTATTAAAGATGTATTTTAAATGATAGACACAGAATATCAACCAAAAATCCAGAAAAAACACATGCTACAAATGTTATAATGTGAGTTGCAGTTCAGTGAGTAAAATAGATATTTGATTCCCAAGCAAAACATGACTTAGTACTTGGAGAAACCCTTGTTGGCAAGCACTGAGGTAAGACATTTCTTGTAGGTAGTTACCAGGTTTGTGAATAGGTATGTGAATAAATTACTGCGGCACCAATGTGAAAGTAAGCTGCTAAAACAACAATAAGACTAATTGTATGCAAATATGAGTGAAAAAATGTGTGGCGCTAAAAAACATATACATTGTGGACATAAACCCAGGAAAAGGTGCATGCACACCCCAAGAATTGTGTGAACGTTATCAAGGTGATAAAACCAAAATAATCAAAGTATATGCAGAAAAGGGAATTTATACAAATTCCAATTATAGATACAAATCAAAACC
The DNA here is from genome assembly GCA_037952835.1 of Lithobates septentrionalis. Classification (NCBI taxonomy): domain Eukaryota; kingdom Metazoa; phylum Chordata; class Amphibia; order Anura; family Ranidae; genus Lithobates; species Lithobates septentrionalis. The sequence goes on from JBBDGP010002190.1 coordinate 237,995, forward strand.
AAACAACTTGAATAGGATATCACTATAACAGCCGACTCAACTGAATGTAGGCGTATGAAGTGATATCCAAAGTGCCCGTGTGTACATCAGGGTTCAAATTAACAAAAACACAATGTTATAAAGTGATAAATGGAATTTCAGGGGATAATCCACAAAGGGAATCTTTGGTAGAGTAGAAGATATTAATGTATCCCAAAAGGTTGTAGATGATGATATTCAGATATTCAAAATCAGACGGCTCCCGGTACTGTGCTTCAACCACCCAGGGGAGGGGTAGGTACTCTTTCCATGAGTTGTGGACCCGCACACCAGCGGCGGGGAGTTGTACAGGCATGGATGCAAATATAGGTTGCAGATTACGATCTCCTCAGATGGCTGTGATGAAGACAGACTCCAGCAGCTGTCAACGGGTACTGGAACCAGGAATACCACTGAGATCTCCTCGTATTGTATATTATACACAAATCGCTCACCAATCAATGGTGGGAGCAGTGATCACAAAGGGAAAAAAGAGAGAAGGCTTCCACATGGCATAGATCAAAAATGTAGGGTTTTAATATAAAAAGGTACAAACATCATCACCATCTTCAGTGTTCTGGCTGAGGGAAGAAGGTTTTCATCCAAGATTTTACAATACTTGGTCCCGCCCTAAATGCGGCAAAGTCTGCCTGTACCTTTTAGCAGAGAAACAGCCCCAAAAGATAATGTTTCCACCTCCGTGCTTGACTGTAGGGATGGTGTTCTTAGGGCCATAGTCAGCATTTTTCTTCCTCCAAACACTGCATATCGAGTTAATGCCAAGCAGCTCGAATTTCGTCTCATCTGACCACAGCACTTTCTCCCAATCCTTCTAAAAATTATTTAGATGTTAATTGGCAAATTTCAGACGGGCCTGTACATGTGCCTTCTTGAAGAGGGGGACCTTTTGGGCGCTGCACGATTTCAATCCATGGCAGCGTATTGTGTTACCAATGGTTTGTTTGGTGACTGTGGTCCCAACTGCCTTGAGATTATTCACAAGCTCCTCCCATGTAGTTCTGGGCTGATCCCTCACTTTTGTAATAATCATCCTTACCCCATGAGGCAAACTCTTACATGGAGCTCCAGACTGAGAGCGATTTATGTTTATTTTGTATTTCTTCCATTTGCGAATAATCGCTCCAACAGTTGTCACCTTCTTACTAAGCCTCTTGCTGATGGTCTTGTAGCCCATTCCAGCCTTGTTCTGGTCTACATTCTTGTCCCTGATGTCCTTTGACAGCTCTTTGGCCTTGCCCATGATGGTGAGGTTTGAATGGAAGAAAGAGATTCTGTGGATAGATGTCTTTTATACACATAACGAGTTGTCATTAGGAGCACCTTCTTAAATTGATAGCACTAATCTGTGTACCACTTAAGCACATGTTGTAGCCAGTCAGTGTTGCCAACCCCCCGAAGTGAAATTTACTGGCAGGACGCCAAAATTTACAAACAGCACCAATTTTTTGGAGTGGCAGAAAAAAACATGAAATTTACTGACAGAGCTGCATTTTTTACTGGCACTACAAAAAAGTACCTAAAATGCCTGTTTTCAGTGCTAAACAGTGCAAATATCAATATTTAAATGATAAACATGTTGCTGGTGCTATTTTCAATGTGTTTAAGTTAAACAAAAGTCAACAGCCATATTTCTCCATTTGCGTGGAACAGGAGGGGTTCAGAGGCTGAGTGGACATGGCACGGGGGGTCAGAGGCTGCATAGACATGGCACGGGGGGGGGGGGGTCAGAGGCTGCTTGGAGATGGCACAGGGGGTCAGAGGCTGCTTGGACATGGCATAGGGGAGTCAGCTGCTTGGACATGGCACATAGCATAGGGCCATCAGAGGCTGCATGGACATGGCACAGGGGGTCAGAGGCTGCATGGACATGGTACAGGGGGTCAGAGGCTGCTTGGACATGGCACATGGCACAGGGGGTCAGAGGCTGCGTGTGTAGTGTTCTCCTATTGAATGGCTCAGCTATGCTCTAGCTGTCCTGTCCTTTCTCCTCGGCTCAGGCTGAAAATCAGTTTCTGACTGACCTGGAGTGGAGAGTGGATGATCAGTCAGGCCAGCGCAGCGGCCCTCTGTTCAGCACTCCCTCCATTCCAGGCAGAGACAGACCGACCGACCTCTTAGACCACCTCCTCCGCTCACTGTCACTGTGGTGAGATACCAACGAGAACGGAGCGCCTGACATTCAAACATGGCGCCGGGCGGCGCCATCACTTCACTGCCCATGCGCCCGCCCTGCCGAGCATGTACGAGATTTCCCGAGCTCGGCAGGCTTCAGAATGGCGCATGCGCAGTTGCGCTGTCGGCCAGCAGCCATCTTTTTTACAGGCACGGTTGCCCGTAACAGACATTTACAGGTGGCCTGAAAACAAGCTGAAATTTACAGGCTGCCCGTAAATTAACGGACAGTTGGCAACACTGTAGCCAGTCTGTGGGAGCCAGAATTATTGTTCGTTGGTAGGGGATCAAATACTTATTTTACTCACTGAACTGCAACTCAATTTATAACATTTGTATCATGTGTTTTTTTCTGGATTTGTGGCTGATATTCTGTCTCTATCCTTTTAAATACACCTTTGATAAAAATTATAGACTCTTAATTTCTTTGTAAGTGGGCAAACTTGCAAAATCTGCAGGGGATCAAATAATAATTTTCTCTCAGCGATTCTAGGGGCCAACTCGCTGGACCATGTCTGATACACTTGAAAGCCTTTTTTTGCAGAATTTTCTTGGTACATTTTTATAATGTAGGTCATCTGGTCTTTCCTTCACCCTCCAAATTGCTAAGGATTCGGGCCAGCCTTCAGAATGTGAGCCTGAAATGAAAACAGACACTGTTTTCATTTTTATCCAGCTGTATTTATTAGTGCAACTTATAACAGCCAAGTGAAAGATATAACACCAACAGCCTTTAATCTGTGGGAATATGTCTCTACTAACTTTGCACATCTAGACTTTGCAATATTAACCCACTCTTCTTTGCAGAATTGCTCAAGTTCATTTGAATGTGATGGGGACCTTTTGTGGACTGCAGTCTTCAAGTCATTCCACAGATTTTCAACGGGGGTTTAAGTCTGGGCTCTGACTAGGCCATGCAAGGACATTCACCTTTTTCTACTTCAACCACTGTGTGCTCATTTTTGTTGAGTGCTTTGGGTCATTGTCATGTTGGAAGGCAAACCTTCTTCCCACTGACAACTTTCTGGTGGAGGGCAGCAAATTTTCCTCTAGAATTTGACGGTATTTTGCCCTATCCATTTTCCTTCCATACTGACAAGTGTTCCAGTCCCTGCTGCAGAGAAACATCCCCATAACAGGATATTACCACCTCCATGCTTTCCTGTAGGAACGGTGTTATTTGAATGGTGAGCTGTATTGGATTTCCGCCAGACATAGCGTTTGGTGTTGAGGCCAAATACTTGAATTTTAGTCTCATCTGACCATAAAACCTTTTTCCATGTGGCCTCAGAATCTTCACAGGCCTGACAAAGGGGTCCTGCGTGACTCCGAAACGTTGCACACTCTTTGTGTTGTGATCATGCAATAAATTACACGTTTGGACGCTATCTACGCCGTTCCATGGTGTGCTGGCAAATATTTTCATTTTGACTTGAACCAGTATCCAGCTGGCTGTTGCTACAGCACCCATATTTCGTGAGCTCATCCAGGAAAGTGTGCGATGGGAATATGAAGTATTACTCAGAATCTTCAAGGTGCATTTAAGGTGCAGTCCAGTACCTGACAATCTGAAAGATGTTGTGTGTGCTCGTCCCCTCTGGCTTGACAAAAGTCAATTCTTCAGTTGACTTTTGTTGAAGGAGCTGGATGGAAAATTGTCAGCCTACAGCCCATGCATCCACTCAGATGCAGTCACTCTTCAGGTATTCAGACAGCCACAGGATCCAGCTGCCAGAATACAATAGCCAGCCAGGGAGAATCCAACATCTGCGCTATTAAGAACAAAGCAGATAAAAGTCCTTTTGCAGCATGGGAGCTGACTTTTTTCCTAGATTAGATTTGCACAACTATGACTTGCTGCTGCAAAGGACTGGCAAAGCCTGTGATGGCCTTGAAGCAACTCTGTTACTTAAAGTGGTACTAAAATCAGAAATACTTACTTCCGTTCTAACATCTATGAGGTATTTTGCTGGCACTGGCATTATCACCCCAGCTTCTTCCAGGTGTTGGTTTTGGCTGTCTTGGTTGATCGTTGTTTGATGATGTCACTCCCACACGTGCGCGGGAGTCATTCATCATGGCACACGCGCACCAACCTGGAAATATAAACTCAGCTGTGCATCAGAAGTTCAGTGTACATTCTGGAGAAGACTGTGACCAGGCAGGTAGGTTTATTTTATTGCGGAAGAGACATTGCAAGTCTTTTCTGCATTAAACAGCATGCCTGTTTGTAATTTTTTTTTTTTTTTTTTTTTTTACTTTAGTTCCACTTTAAATTAAAGTTTAAAAAAAGTTGTTACTTTTCAGGCTCAGCTCACAGCTGAGTAATCTGAAGAACAACTTCATCAGAAACACTTCATTGCTTGATGCTAGGATTTCCATTATTATCAATAGTGCCAATTCACACTTGGCTTGAAGCTCTAAAATTAGTGAAAGTTATACTAAAGCGCTGATATGAATAAATAAATATATAATATATAAAAGATAAACAAATGATTAAGCTGCAACCATTCTATGGTGTTCTGACACCGTGATATGATAATTTGTGTAACAAATAATAGTGCGATACAATCAACCTTCTATAAACACACAAACTAAAATAATAATAATAATTAAACCCTATTAGTGCTCAGTGCAATATACTGTATAGATACAATAGATCCAGAGGCATACGGACACATCGATAGCACCAATGAGGAGACCTGATAACACCCCCAAACTAAACAGGAATATCCACAGATGCTAATAAATAGATAGCCTGTCCAGAGAATGAACTGGAATGAAAAGCACAATGATTCACCGGTAATTGCTCCAAACAGCTACTCCTACTACACTCTCAATCCATTAGGGGTATTTAGCTGTTTTCTCTTGTTGCTCCTCTTGTTTTTCCTCATTAGGTATGGGTAGTCACATGAAACAAGAGAGATGCATCATTGCGCAATGATAAGAACTTGTAAAGGTATACGGAAAAAAAAAACAATCCACTCACATTTGTTAAGGTCAACCAAAGCTTATTGCAAACGGTCAGACGCCTATAGCGTGATTATTCCTCACACCGCATCTGTTGTGCTCACTGACATGCACACTAGATGTCGTCACTGGCTCCTCCCAACGCGTTGCGTCACATGACACATGACTTTTTGAAGGGTAGAAAATAGGAATAATCGTGCTATAGGCGTCTGACCGTTTGCAATAAGCTTTGGTTGATCTTAACAAATGTGAGTGGATTGTTTTTTTTCCTTATACCTTTACAAGTTCTTATCATTGCGCAATGATGCATCTCTCTTGTTTCATGTGACTACCCATACCTAATGAGGAAAAACAAGAGGAGCAGCAAGAGAAAACAGCTGAATACCCCTAATGGATTGAGAGTGTAGTAGTAGTAGCTGTTTGGAGCAATTACCCGTGAATCATTGTGCTTTTCATTCCAGTTCATTCTCTGGACAAGCTATCTATTTATTAGCATCTGTGGATAATCCTGTTTAGTTTGGGGGTGTTATCAGGTCTCCTCATTGGTGCCGCTTGAAGCTTGTCACTCAAAAAAGTACATGAGCTTCTTTTGGGACATGTCATGCTTTTGGTCCCAAAAGCCTTCCACGTGAGTGCCTGAAGACAAGCGTACCTTTGCTCAAGCCTGAAAACGTGTGCCAAAATTGCCTGTACAAACAACCAGAAAGGCTTGGCTCATGTGTGAATGGGGACTTTGGGGTTGATTTACTAAAGGCACATCCACTTTGCTCTACAAGTGCACTGCAAGTGTACTTGGAAGTATAGTCGCTTTAGATCTGAGGGGAAGATCTGAAATGAGGGGAAGCTCTGCTGATTTTATCATCCAATCATGTGCAAGCTAAAATGATGTTTTTTATTTTCCTTGCATGTCCCCCTTAGATTCCAAGTGCACATGTAGTGCAAAGTGAATTTGCCTTTAGTAAATCAACCTCTTTGTGCTTATAATAACAAAGCATGTTATTTAAATATTTTTACGTGCACTATGGTGAAATTATCCACTTGCTTCCCAAGCCTATTCTGACACTTCTCACATAACTGTAAAAATCAACTTCTTTTTGCTATAAAATTAAGAATCCCCAAATAATAAATATATATATATATATATTTTTTTTTTAAGCTGAGGCCCTAGAGAATAAAATGGTGGGTGTTGCAATTTTCTGTCACATGGTATTTTTTGCAAAGGGTTTTCAAACTCAATTTGTTTGAGAAAAAATATACTTTAATGAATTTGAATGCACAAAAACACAAATATAATACCCTACTGTTTGGTAATATATAAAAGATGACGTTACGCTGTGTAAATAGTTACCTAACATGTCATGCTTTGAAATTGTGCACAATAGTGGAATGGCGACAAATTATGGTAATTTCCATAGGCGATGCTTTATAAGCTTTTGCAGGTTACCAGTTTGAAGTTACACATGAGGACTGGCACTGGAATTATTGCTGTCCCCTAAACGTTTTTTTAGTTTAATATTAATTTTATAGTTTAAAAAAAATAAAAATCTTTCTTTCTTTATTTTTTATCAACTTTATTGCTATCACAGGGGATGAGCAACATCCCTTGTGATAACATAGGCAGTGACAGGCACTCTTTACTGAGACATCTGGGGTCTATTAGATCCCAGATCTCTCCTCTGCCCTTAAAAGCATCCTATCAAACCGAAATAGGTTTGATCAGATGCTTTCACAGGCCTGTAACAGCCTGTTTACAATGGGACCGAAACTGGAAGTGCCAAAATATTTGTGGATGATCTGGGATGTTCCAGACCTCAGTGATCTCTATGGTAAGCCGGTGGAACTGCTGGCTTCATTCCCTGCTCCCCGGTGGGACAGGAGAGCCTGGAATAGTACCAGAAGGCAACAAGAGGGGGGGACCCCCTCCTGATACATGTAAAAGCAAACTAGCGGCTTTTTAGCCACTAGGATTGCTTTTACATTGTAGAGCATTGCCGGCAGAAAAAAATGATACCCGGGTCATGACTGCAGCTGTAGCCATGGTGCAAATATAACAACTTCAACCGGAGGACATATAGGTAGATCCTTTTGGAGGAAGTGGTTAAAGAGACATTCTGAATGACTGCAGTGCCAACAACTTCAGTTTTTTCTTAGATTCTTGCACACACAAACATGCCCTGAAGTCAAACCTGGGAGTTTTAATTTTTGATGGCGAGGTATAAATTAGGATTTATAATTTGCATGTGACTTATGAGTTAAAGTGTATCTGGGTGGCATGTGAGTCTAACAGTCAGTGATTCAGCTGGGAGTGCGACATAGATACCCAACCTGATTGTGTCTGCCGTATCTTAGATCTGGGACGTTGTCCAGGTTTCGTTTTACGCTGGTGTAAACTCTCCAGAGGAGCTGACTTAGAAGCAGAATCGAGGTCAGGCAGGAGAGCTTGTTATTTTTAGGTAACACATTGTTTTTTTTTTCAGTTTCCATATTATAGTCTACCTCTCTGAAACAAAACTTATGCCCTGGCATCTCATTTCTCTGGGGAGGGTTTACCGAGGTCTTCTGAGAACAATGGAGGCTGTCATTGTAAGCAGACCCCATTAACATCCATTGAACAGCACTGTGGAGTTGGAAAGCACAGGTGTAACTAAGAATGTGCTTATCGGGGTATGGCGGAGATCTGTTTTAGGTTAACAGCTGTAGAGGAGATTGTCTGTGCTGCCTGGAAATCCAGTTGTAGCACAGGTTAGAAAGGGGCTCAATATTCTTTTATTATGGATCCCAGTCATCAGTGTTCCATTGTTATGGAACCATAGGTTTATTATCCATTTCCATGTTTTCATTTGTCCATATACACTCACCAGCCACTTAGGTACACCTTGCTACTACCAGGTTGGATCCTCTTTTGCCTTCAGAACTGTCTTTATTCTTCATGGCATGGATTCAACAAGGTGTTGCAAGCATTCCTTAGAGATTTTGACCCATATTGACATGATAGCATCACGCAGTTGCTGCAGATTTGTCGGCTGCACATCCATGATGCTAATCTCCTGTTCCACCACATCTCAAAGGTGCTCTATTGGATTAAGATCTGGTGACTGTGGAGGCCATTGGAGTACAATGAACTCATTGTCATGTTCAAGATTTGTGAAATGATGCATTATCCTGCTGAAAGTAGCCATCAGAAGATGGGTACACTGTAGTCATAAAGGGATGGATATGGTTAGCAACAATACTCAGGTAGGCCGTGGCGTTTAAATGATGCTCAATGGAAACTAAGGGGCCCAAAGTGTGCCAAGAAAATACCCCCCCCCCCCACCATTATACCACCACCAGCCTGACCCGTTGATACAAGACAGGATGGATTCATGCTTTCATGTTGTTTATACTAAAGTCTGACCCTACCATCTGAATGTCGCAGCTGAAATTGAGACTCCTCAGACCAGGCAAAGTTTTTCCAATCTTCTATTGTCCAATTTTGATGAGCCTGTGCAAATTCTACCCTCAGTTTCCTGTTCTTAGCTAACAGCAGTGGCACCCGGTGTGGTCTTCTGCTGCCCTGGCCCCATCAGGTCATCAGGGGTGCCTGGGCAGCAGGAGGTATCATGTCATGGACAGGAGAAGAGGTGATCAGTGCAGCAGGGTTACAGGAACCAATCCCTTTGGTGGCTCTCCCTGCAGCAGTTGAAAGCCAGCTTCCCCTCCTTTCCCTCCCACCAGCTATCAGCTGCTGCCTGGGGAGCCACCCAAAGGATAGGTTCCTGAAATTGCCCACCTGCTGAACTGATCACCCCCTCTACTGTATATGATCTGATTGCCCTGCTTTCTGGGCCCACCTGCATGCTCCTTTCTTCCGCAGCGCTGCCAGCCTCTCTCCTCTTACTCCCGCCGGCTGCTCCAGGCTGTTTCGGGGTGGAGATTGGGGGGATAGGGGCAGCGGTAAATATGTCACATATATCCTATTGATCACTCACTGTGTTTATTCATAACTGAAGCGTAGTAAACTGTGTTTACTGTGCTTCAAGTTGTGAATGAACAGGAGCCTCTGCTATACAGAGCTCCCTGTTCTTTCATCTGCAGGGCAGCTGATACTGCAGAGAAAGGATTGTAGATCTATGTTAATTCCTTTTTCTGTGTCATAAGATAGATATTAGGGCAGTGGTTCTCAACCTGGGGGTCGAATGATGATTTGCCAGGGGTCACTGAATCCTGGGCTGTTCCTAAAGCCCGCACTGCTCTCCCAGCCTTTTTGCGGCCGCCTAGCAGGGCTGTCCCTAGAGCCTGTGGCCGCCCAGCTGGGCTGTTCCTGGAGCCCGCGGCTGCCCATTTAGCCTCTTAGCAGATGACCTTGAGATGACCTTGATGACCTTAAGAGCACCTAAGTTGGCTGATCAGAACTCCCCCCAGCATTGCCACTCATTTCCCCCCCCACACACACACCAAGGGGTCACGGCACTAGAAAGGTTGAGAACCACTGTATTAGGGGTTCTTTAAGACCCCTGATATTTCACCAAAAGCCCCCAACAGCGTTTTGCAAAAAAATGTAAAAAATAATGTAAATTTAAGAACATTTTGGGCTCTCTGGTCCAAATAGTGTGATTTGAGTGGTTTGTTTGTGCAGCTGGAGTGGACAGAAAGTTACTTTATGGGGGACGAACACAGCTGCAGGTCCTAATTTGACAGGTGGACAGGTGTGGGTGAGTGGCACACTTGTACACTGGTCTGTTTTCAGGGCCATACACCTGCACCCACACACCTGTCAGATTAGGACCTGTGGCTGTGTTCATACAGCTGCTTCGTCAACCATAGAGTAACATAGGCTACCTGCACACAGCTCCAGCCACATAAAAAAAAGACTTGCACACTGTACAGGCTACAGCGCCCATGTAAATGAGCCCCAAGACCTCATTCACACACAAACCTTTATTAACTTAATATGTTTTATCCTTTAGATTTAGCAGGAGTTTTGTAAGTTATGTTGCGTTGAGTCATTTTCATATGTCTTGGATCTTCCAACAGTGCCATGCCATAATTACCAGTTTTAGGTGTTTCCCACTCATTCTTCGGTGTTCCAGCTCTTCCTATTGTGTTTTTTAAAATTATATAATATAAAACAACTAATATATCCATTAGGGATAGTGGTAGTTCCTCATAATGGGTATAGAAGGTTTGCATACCTAGGAACTCAACAAAACAAGACACGTGGCCACTCATTCAAATTAGAAGAAAAGAGGTTTAACCTTAAACTACGTAGAGGGTTCTTTACTGTAAGAGCGGCAAGGATGTGGAATTTCCTTCCACAGGCGGTGGTCTCAGCGGGGAGCATCAATAGCTTCAAAAAACTATTAGATAAGCACCTGAACGACCACAACATACAGGGATATACAATGTAATACTGACATATAATCACACACATAGGTTGGACTTGATGGTCTTTTTTCAACCTCACCTACTATGTAACTATGTAACAATGAGATCTCACCAATAGTGTCCCCTATTCCTTTTAAAAGACAACTTCACTTTTAGTGAAGTTGTTCTTTAATGTCCCCCCGTGTTACATGGTAAAATACTTACCTTGCTTTGGAGAGTGGTCAGGTGCCAGAAAACAATTGTTTTCCATGTGCCCTATTCACACCATACATGTCAGTTGCAATGCATTGCATATTAATGCAGCAGGTCAATACAACACAACATGCCCATCATAATACAAAAAAGTTAGAATGTTGACCTTTGACGTGGCCTGTAGAGAAAAAAATGCACGTAAAACCACAGTTCAGTGCGCATTAACATGCATAACATTACACATGCATTTTCTGTGCGTTGTGATGTGAATAAGGGGGAAGGGGAAAAGCAGGACAACCTCAGTAATACAAGGTTGGAAATACTTTTTTTTTGGAGGAAACTTTGTACCAGGTTCTCTGAAATGTTGATAGCATGACTAAAATCCTAGGATATGATCATGTGATCTTTGCCTCTCTCCCTCTATTTGTCCTGTTAACCATTATCACTGAAAATGTTGGCTTGTCCCCAGAAAAGTAATAGAGTGGAAATCTTCCAATGGGGACACCAGTTCTGGTGACCTGGGTGGACCCAAGGGATTCCCTTTAATTTGGAGGGATTTTCATTTCACTTGCTGTTTTGGTTATGGGACAGGAAGTGAAGGTAAATCTCCCCAATGGGACACAGATTGCAAAAAAACAAAATGGCAGGAGTTATATCCCTCCCTTACTCTATCCAAAGTGAAAAAAAAAAGGTTTTACCTATAGTTCTACTTTAAAGTTAACATCTGAGTATAGGATCACTTTAAGAGTGATGACTCAGCATCTCTCACACAGTTGATAAAAACTGTATCACGTCTCTTGTGTTGGAATACTGTATATGTCAATGAGATTATAGAAATTCATGTGCTAAAATAAAGATACCTCCTTCCTCCCTCACATGAAAAGTTTGCAGCTCTTTAACTCTCTGCTGACATTTCTCTCACTGTATGGATGCATAGATCAATCATTTGCTGGGATTTTGTCTTGACATAAGAGGTGACATTGTACCAACAAAATCACTTGGTCTTAAAGTGTTTGTTAACCCCCCCAAAAAATATATGCAGATTCTGGTCCCTTAAAGCAGATTACACAGAACAGCTCTTGTGTTGTGTAATCTGCCCCCTTCTAAACTGTAAAAAAATAAAACAGGCCACGAAAAACAGGGCTGCTCCGCCCTGATCACCGTGGTCAAAGTGCCTCCCTCCGTGATAGGTTGGATGCTCAGTATAGGCCTGGAGCTGAAGCGCAGCATAAGTGTAGGGCCTACATGATGGGGTTTTCCCTAAAAGGCTATAGCAAGGTTGTTATTTATGTCAGTTGTGTTAGTGGCATCCGGGATTTCACAGTGTCGTAGCAGCTGGCAGAGGTCGTAGGGTTTTTGAAGGCGGGGATGGTTAAGTTCTTTGGAGAATGATGGGTTGGGCCCATCTCTGGTATGGGTGTACCTGCCCTAATAAGGGCGGAAGTAATAGTTGGCTGTTTCGGCTGCTGAATTTGCCAAAAATTGTCCCAGTGCTAGCCTAAGTCACGGTTGGGGGCCGTGGAAAGGCAAGGTGGTCCCAGATACAGAGATTTGATCAGTCAAGGGTGCCTTCAAAAATCCTATGCAGTTTTTATTTCAGTCAGATAGTTTATGATATTTTTGCTGTGTATTACCATTTCTTATTATGTTTTGTTATGGTTGTTTTTGTGTAATAAAATAGGCTGCTATGGCCATTTTAAACCCAAAACAAGTTTGTCTAATAGAGGGGCTGGCATAGTTTTATAAGGATGGGTTAACAAACCCTTTAAAGTTACACTAAATTTTGGTTCACTATTCAAGTGTGTATTCTTAAAGGGGTTGTAAACTCTCAAGGTTTTTCACCTTGATGCATTCAATGCATTAAGGTGAAAAACCTTCTGTCACTCAGCAGCCCCCCTGAGCCCCTATTATACTTAACTGAACCCTGTGTTTCCCATGACGGGAACGAGTACACCAGCTCCAGCTGGCATCTCATGTCCTGATTGGATCGGTTGATAGCAGTGCAGCCATTGGCTCCCGCTGCTGTCAATCAAACCAATGATGTGGGTGCCGGGGGGGCGGGGCCGAGTCCTGCTTTCTGTGTCAATAGATGCAGAAGCAGGACACGGGAGCATGCCCGTGCGGGTGTCCCAAAGGAGAGCGCTTCTCCGATGGGGCACTCAAGAAGAGAAGCCAGGAGTGCCGTTGAGGGACCCCAGAAAAGGAGGACCGGGGCCACTCTGTGCAAAACCAATTGCACAGCGAAGGTAAGTATGACATGTTTTTTTGTTTCTTTTTTTAAAACTCTGAACCTGTACAACCCCTTTAACTCAAAAAGTCTATTCAATTGCTTTCAACCTCTTCCAAATCCTCAAATTCTTTTTGTTTGATGCTGTGAACTAACTTCCTGTTAGGGGGTGGCTATGTTCATTTGCCATGGTCCCAGTGTATGCAGAAACGTAGCCACCCTCTCTTGCTCCTCCTGAGATGGACTATGGATTGTATGCATATGACCACAACTAGTTAGCACTGTATGTTTCAAATAAAGTAGAGTAAGCTGGAAAAGGAGAAGTTTGGGAGTTCACAGGGGACAGAAAAACACAGTAATGCTGGCCATACACGGGTCGAATTTCGAAAGAACTTTCTTTTGAAAATCAGAAAATTTGCGCGTTTTGTGATCCGATGGTGCCACCATTGATTTCAAAAATTCGACCAACCAAACCTTCAATTTCACCTCATGTTCCTACAGAAAAGAATTTTCATGTCTGGGAATCTTCTTTTCTTTCCGGGAATTTTCTTTTCTTGCACATTTCTTTTTCGATTACATTTCTCGCACGATTCTCCCACCATTGATTAGAAAATTGTATTTTATTTTTTTTTTCAAAAGATTTCCAACATGTCCGATTATTAAAATTCGATGGCCGGGCGAATATCGGCTGTTGCTGCAGCCCACTAATGGTGCAAAATACGAACGAAAATTCTTAGATAAGATTTTCGAAAGAAAGTTCTTTTAAAATTCGACCCGTGTATGGCCAGCATAAGAAAGGATTTTATAAAGGGAAAAAAAAAGATTCCATCCTTATTAAGTTGTGGATGTGTATGGATTATTTTTTAGAGAATAAGGACAGTGTTTAGTGTCACCAGGCCTATTCAGACACTTTTTGTTTACAACTAAAAATCAACATTTTTTTTGCTAGAAAATTACTTAGAACCCCCAAACATTATATATATTTTTTAGCAGAGGTCCTAGAGAATAAAATGGGGGTCATTGCAATTTTTTATGTCATTATTTATTATGTAACGCGTCACACTTTAAAATTGCACATGCTCATAGAAGGGCGACAAACTACGATACTAAAAAATCTCTATGGGCGACACTATAAAAGTTTAGACTTACAGAGAAGGTCTAGCACCAGAATTATTGCTCTCACTATAACATTTGCGGCAATACCTCACATGTGTGGTGCAAACACCATTTACATACACAACCTACATATGCGTTCGCTTCTGTGTGCGAGCACGAGGGTACAGGGGCGCTTTAAACTTTTTTTTTTTCAATTGTTGTTTTTGTTATTGTTATTTTTTTAATTTTACAATGTCCCTTTAATTTTTTTTTATTACTTTTATTCCTATCACAAGAAATGTAAAGATCCCTTGTGATAGAAATAAGGGATGACTGGTCCTTTTATAGAGACATCTGGGGTCTATAAGATCCCACATCTCTCCTCTACCCTGGAAAGCATGAGATATAAAAAAACATTGATCTCATGCTTTATAAAAAAAAAAGGCAGTGTCTGCCCTAATCGCAGCCTGAAATGAAGACAGACACAGTTTTTGTTTTATCCATCTGTATTTACTCAGTAATTTACACAGCAACTTATAACATCCAAGTGAAAGCTTATAACACCAACATGTCAGAAAAACAGAGAATATTCAAAAACAGAATCACTGAGTTGGAAAAAGAATCACCCCCACCTAATAATGACTTGTAATCTCAATCGGGTGTAGCTAATCACCTTCTCAATGGCACACAAAGCCATTTGACTTTCAACTGTGATCAGATGTGGTCTTTTTAATTAGCTCAGCTTGAAAAGAGCTTTCCTGGGGTGTTTCAGTCCCTGGTAGTGCAACTGAAGCAAACAATCATCTATGGGTGGCAAGGCACTGTGAAAAGATCTCCAGGATAAAGTTGTGGACAGGCACAAGTCAGGAGATAGATACAAAACATTTTGAAGGCATTATCAATGCCTAGAAGCACAGTGAAGTCTGTTATTAAGAAGTGGAAGGTATTTGGTACAACACAGACCCTCCCTGGATCAGATCATCACTCCAAACTGGATGAAAGAGCCAGGAGGAAACTGGTCAGAGAGGCTACAACGAGGCCTACAGCAACTCTGAAGCAGTGGCAGGAGTTTATGACAAAGGGTGATCATTGTGTGCATGTGATAACAATATCACAAATTCCCCACATATGTGGCTTGTATAGGAGAGTTACAAGAAAAAAGCCACTCCTCAAAAAAAGGCCACATGCAGTCATGGATGAGCTTTGCCAAAAAGCATCTGGAAGATTCTGAGGCCACATGGTAAAATGTGTTATGGTCAGAAAAATGGATGTGGCAAAATACCATCAAATTCTTGAGGAAAATCTGCTGCCCTCTGCCAGAAAGTTGGCAATGGGAAGAAGGTTTACCTTCCAACATAACAATGACCCAAAGCACACAGCAAAAATGAGCACACAGTAGTTGAAGGAGAAAAAGGTGAATGCCCTTATATGACCCAGTCAGAGCCCAGACTTAAACCCCATTGAAAATCTGTGGAATGACTTGAAGACTGCAGTCCACAAACGGTCACCATCAAATTCAACAGAACTTGAGCAGTTCTGCAAAGAAGAGTGGGCAAATATTGCAGTCTAGATGTGCAAAGTTAGTAGAGACATTTCCCGACAGACTAAAGGCTGTAATTAAAGCAAAAGGTTGTTCAACAAAATACTGACATAAGGGGTGATCCTTTTTCCAACTCAGTGATTCTGTTTTTGAATCTGTTTTATTTATTTCTGACATGTTGGTGTATATTGTCTGACATGTTGGTGTATATCTTTCACTAGGTTATAAATTGAGTAAATACAGCTGGATAAAACAAAAAATGTGTCTGTCTTCATTTCAGGCTGCAAAGCAACAAAATGTTATTAATTTAAAGGGGGGGGGTGATTCTTTTCTATAACCACTGTAGCGCTATGATAACCCGCCAGCACCACCAGGTCAGATGCCGGGCTCCCCGTTTGCACTGGAGAGCCTGGTGAAGCACCGTTGTTCGGCGAGAGAGAGGCATCCCTACCTGCCACCTGTAAAAGCAATCTAGCAGCTAGTCTGCCGCTAGGATTGCTTTTAGGTGAAAGAGAATCACTGGTTGAAGAAAAAAATACCAGGGTTATGGCATACAGCCACAGCCATAACCCCGGTTTAACCACTTAAAGCCAATCACATACCATGTACGTGATTTGGCTTCAAGATGTGAACTTCAGGCAGATAAGGAAAACATTAAAGCAGTTACTTATGTGTTTATTAAAAAAAAAGTATTTAGTGTATAACTGGACAGTGAAAGGAGAAGCAGCAGATAATATCTCTATCATTTTGCTGTCTCCACCTTTCAGAGTGCATGTTGCAGTTCTGCCCACCTGATTGGCTCGTGATACTGCTTCTCTTCCCCCCTCTTGAGCTGTGCAATACAGGCTAATACCAAGTCAAATTCAGGTACTTGTATTTAAAAAAAAATAATCCAAGGATATTGAAGGCTAAGACCACCTTTCTGACCATGTTTCACATTACACCCATATTTAGTGTGTAACATGAAACATGGTCATAGATCACACCCCACCCCAAACAGCCCCCCCCCCCCCTTCCTCCCCTCTTACTGAATTCAGGGGTTTATCTCTCCACAGGCTCCTTTCAGTTTTTTTTAATTAGGCCCCCATAGCTACCTCAACTATTAACAGGGATTTGTGAACGTAGAGACTATGAGTTCCATCAGTCACCACAGCAGAGGAACTCTGCTGAGGGTAGATCCCAATTTAGCATAGGTTCATTGACGTCACGACACTTGTAGTCCATTTGTACTTCCTCCAGCCCTGCAACTGAAGGTCCATATCGGCGGCTGGAAGAATAGTCTGCTGATGGATTATGCCTTTAAAGATTACAGAGTTGCATTAAAGTGGAACTTTAGTCAGCAAATGAAGTCCTGCTAGATCACTGCAAGCTGGCCCCTTTTGCAGGTATAGCTATGTAAAACATTAAAAATAAGTGCCTACACTGTTTAAAATCCAGTAATTCATTGTCCCATTCTGCTCTGCACATGCTCAGTTACTCTCTATTTTTTGGCACTCTCCTGAAAATGTAGAGGCCGATCTGCTGACAGCCCACAGATTTACTGCTGCTCAGGGGCTCTGGGCTTCGGCAAAACGGCAGCTTCCAGCAAGAAGAAACAGGAACAATGCTGGAGGCAATTCACAACGCACACTAATTTTGAATGCATAATTATTATTGTGAAATGCATGTTCCTTGCCAAAGAATGATATTTTTTATCAAGTTGTTCCGCTTTCATTTGTGTCCCTTATATCTACCCTGGAGTTCAGCGTTAAATTGACCATATACTATAAATGCAGTACAGTTTTATAGACAGCCCTGTCTTTTGGGTACATGTGAGCAAATTTGAATTTTAACTGTGAGTACCACTCCTTCACCTCTGCATAGTATAAGTGAGTAAGTAGGTCAACAAAGAGACTTGTCTCATTTTGTGTTCCTAATTGAGCTTTGCCTTTATCTAATGTGATATACTGTAGGGGGTATGCACAGAGACATTCTTTATGAAGGTGTTAGACAGCAAGTTATCCCTTTGTACTTTAAGTAGAGGAGATAAGTGTTAATTGGTTGTATATAGTACATTCAGCAGCTCATTTTGTTACCCAGCTGTTCTTTTAAATGGGCCAAAATCTTTTTTTTTTGGACACCCTTGCCCTTTGGGTTGACCTTGGCCATGCAAGGCTTTGGTAGGAGTAAGAATACATGGAAGAGCTGGAGATGGGTTAATAAGCCTTGTCTTTTCTGACTGTGTAAACTCCCCTTCTTCACTTCCCACCGTTTATTGCAATGACTTAGCTGCGTTCCTGTGGGCATACTTTGTGATTGAGGTTTCACTGCCAGCTCATTAACAGCTGCTTCCCATGGGTTTTCAGTGAGAGGGAAGGAGGGGCAGGACACAGGGGAGAGACAGAAGACATCACATTAGTTTTCAGGAGCGACTAAACCTTCAGTACCACGGACAGCGGCAAATGATCCAGCAGGAGTGATGGAACAAGAGAAACCATCCTGACCTGACATTGAGGAACCCTTCCTGACCCTGACCAGCTGCCTGTCAATATACTGATGGCTGACTATCCCATCTAGGTATAAGGAGGACAGAATCATGGGCAAACACCAAGGATTTTCCAGACACTTTCGGTAGGACAAACTTAATTTTTAATGAGTATTGATTTATGTAACTAATACAGGCACTCTTCTAAAAGGCCACTAAGCTATACAGGGGGCCTATTTCTCTTAGCATTGTGTGGTTATGCTTTATATATATATCTTATCTAGCTATTCTTTGTAGCCGTAGAAGTTTAATGGGGTCAGGTGTTGCCTAGTGTTCAAGTGTATGGGTAATTCTGATGCCCATAGTCACTGGTCAAGATCTTTAACATCTTTAATAGTCACATTTTTAAGATATAGTAGAAAATTCACAAGGAATTGGAATGGTTGCTTTGGGTAAGCATTTTCTGTTTCTTCAGTTTTTTTTTTGTTCTACTGTGGGCCTCATGTATTATCATGTTTTCCCAATGTAGGTTTGAAAATGAAATAAATGCTTTTATTGGACCAAAAATCAAATAAAACTGATACTGCACAAATACCCTAATCTGTTATCCTAGCTGACTAGCCACAATGTTTGCAGGTGCTCATTGGGTTGAATACTGGCTCGTCAAACATCGAGGACTACAACAAAATTGCGCCCATTCACACACTTCCTGCCATGTAGTGAGCTTCTCTTAGTAAAAAATGGCTTCAACCTGGTCTCTTGCCCATGGGAGGACCCCTCTTACATATTTTGCCAAATAGGGGCTTAATCATAGAGGCCTCTACAATTAGGCTCATATTGGGCAAAACATGCTAAAGGGGGTTCTCCCATGGGTGGCTGACCAAGCCATTTTTTACCAAGAAGAGCTCACTACATGCTGAAGCAGTGTGCAGACGGGTGCAATTTTAAAATAATTTTATTGGTTGCTATGGGTAGTCCAGACATTTTAGTAGAAATAAATCAGAGAGGGGGGTGGATCTCGTGGCAGCATCCCCAGAGGGGTTTGTCCCCACAGAGGTGACCCAGATATCCCATGTTTTGTAGAATTTCCCAGGACAGCACCTAGATTAATATGTGAACTTGTACAGCGGTATTGCTGCGTTAACCAGAGCTTTCCAAAAATCAAGAGTAGGTGCCAATGGGGATTTCCATTTAAGCAGTATAGCCTTGCGGGCGTAAAACAATAGCAACCCTATCAGTGTACACATCGCTCTGGACATGGCCAGTAGGTGAACCAGACCAAGTATACAGACATCCACCGTCAGTGGTACCAAAATCATAGTTCACTTTTTAATGCACTCAGTAACATCTTTCCAAAAGGATTGAACCATTGGGCATAACCAGGATACATGAATAAACATTGCTGGGTTTTCTGGGCAGCACCAGCATTTAGCTGGAATGTTTGGGTAAATCCGATGCAATTTTTGTGGGGTGATATATACCCTGTCTAGTATTTTAAATTGGATTAATCTGTCATTTGCTGAGACTAGCTGTTGCATAGGATATTCGCAGACATCCTCCCAATCCTCCGAATCCATATCCAGGGCCTCCAAGCGCCAGCTCGCCAGCAGTTTGTCAAGGCCATTGTGAATAGATGAAAGGAGAACTTTGTATATTATGGATAGAGGTTTTTCCAAAGTGTCGTCTCACAGCATACTCTTCAACCCAGATTCCACAAATGTAAGCGGATGGCCCCGAAATTGCATTTGGAAAGCGTGGCGCAGTTGGAGGTAACAGAATAGATAGGAGTCGGGTAGAGCAAACTGAGCCTTAAGAGATTCAAACGTGTTGAGAATACCATTCTCACAAAGTTGATTAAGGTACTTGATCCCCTTGCTAGTCCAAACCGTGGGGTCCTAAATACTAACAAATTCAGGTAATTCAGGTAATTCAGGTAAGGGATTATACCATAGAGGGGTGTGAGGGGGCCACTGATGTGCGGTTCTAGGTTTCAGAAGGCTTCAGGCTTTAATTAGAGACTTCATTGATTGAGTAATGTAAAGTGGCTCTGAAGTTCCCCGATGTAGCAAGTTACGAAGCGCTTCTAAAACCCTAGAAACGCTGCTTCCAGCACCACAGCAGCATTTGTTTCATCCCCTGTGGTCCAGTTATGAGAATGCGTACGTAGGGCAGCAACATAGTATGTATGGAGGTCTGGATACGCCACACCCCCCTGGGTCCAGGGTCTCTGGAGCACCTTTAATAATGGTGAAGTGACATTTCACAATTGAATTGTATGGGAGGCCTGGTCACTATTCTTTCACTTGTGAGCACAACGTCAGGCCTATCTCAAGAGTAGATTTCAGATGTTAATTATTTTTATTAAAATCTCCCCTGCAGTTGGGTCTTTAGCAAGCACATCTACTAGTAGTTACACCTTTTATCTGGCATTGGAATACATTAGAATCCTGCGAACATTCAGTAGGTTAAACCTAGAGTAAAGCATTTCTGGCCAGTTCAACTAGGAAAAACACCTGAACTCTGACAATCTTTACCAGGCAAGAGAAGGGAATACAGTACGGGCCATTCTTGGCAACTGTTGCCCTAATCAAAACATCTTATATCTTGTAAATAAAGTTCTTACTGGCATACCTTTGCATGTATACATAAATGCAACCAAGGCAACCCTGCAAAGTGTGGTCCTTCTCAACTGAGAGAGAAAGCTTAGCTGGTTGCTCCTCTGTCATCCATCCATTTCCAGTGGTTCATGAGTGCTCCCTCACACAAGTCAACTGAACACCTCGGCTCTTTCTCCTGCAACCCCTACTATGGAAGGAACATAATAATATCAAATAGTGTTGACCCAAGAAAAGCTGCCTGACTTCTGTATGAATTAGAAGAAACCTCTACTATGGTGCCAATAAGGTTGCCTACTTATTTAGTAGTCCATAGCAATCAGAACTTACCCTTGGCTAAACTGACTTCAGTAAATATGAGTGGTTACTGTATTCATCATCATCGCTGTTACCCCATATCAGGCTGTAATTAGTGTTAACCGAAACGGTGGTGGTTGCTCGTGAGTATTGTTCTTTGCATGTCATCGTAGCTGCTTGTACTTGATGTAGGTATGTATATATCCATTCCGTCACATCCAACTTTAGGCAATTTTATGGGTCGGCTTTCTGAGCACCTTATTTGATATTCTTGAAGGCGTTCATCCATATAATTTGCTTGGTAATGATTTTTTGTGAGGTAGGTTGCAAGGTCTATACCAATCATGACACTCTCATTAAAAAATATGTAAACCTAACATTTTATATTCCTGATATGTGCATGCTGTACCATGTACTTGTATGAAAAAGTCCTGTGTTTTCTTTGTATTGCTTCCTTTGTGTGAAATCCCTGGTGTTCCTGCCAGTCCCTCTGCTTAAAAACTGAGCACACTAGGCAGGAAAGCACAGCATGGTCCATTTTCTAGCTGTGCTGAGAACTCAGCCTGCTCTCCTTCAATGACCGGACTTGTGCTTAACCCCGCTCTCTGCACAGCCATTCACTGGGAAGATCAGTGTGCTCCTGCTTCTCTTCCCCCAGCTCTTATGCAGCTGAGAACAGAGGGTATGTTACCACTTATTTAAAAAGGGGAAAAAGGGTATTTATACATTTTACTTTTATATCTATACACAAATGTTTTGCCTTCCATTTCTATTTTAACCACTTGCCACCCGCCATATAGCAGAATGACGGTGGCAAAGTGCTTTCAAAAACCTGACTGGGCGTCATATGACGTCCTCAGGATATTAAGCCGCTGCGCACCCCCGGGGCGCGCATCGCGGCGATCGTTGTTGCGGGGTGTCAATCTGACACACTGCAACTCTGATCTAGGTAAAGAGTCCCTGACGGAGACTCTTTACCACGTGATCAGCCGTGTCCTATCACGGCTGATCACGATGTAAATAGGAAGAGCCGGTGATCGGCTTTTCCTCACTCGCGTCTCACAGACGCGGGTAGAGGAGAGCCGATCGGCTGCTCTCCTGACAGGGGGGGTCTGTGCTGATTGTTTAGCAGCACAGCCCCCCCTCGGATCCTGCCCAGGACCACCATCATGCTGCCCAGGACGACCAGGATGGCCATCCACACTGGACCACGTGGTATGCCCCCCCTAGACCCCCAGGGAAATGCTAATCTGTGCCCAGGCAGCTGCCAATCAATGCCCAGGCAGCTGCAAATCAGTGCCCACTCACAATGCCTACCACTGCCAGTGCCACCAGGGATGCCTATCAGTGCCTCATATTAGTGCCGCCTATCAGTGCCTATCAGTGCCCAGCAGTGCTGCCTATCAGTGCCCAGCAGTGCAGCCTATCAGTGCCACCCATAAGTACCCATCTTTGCAGCCTTTCAGTGCCCATCAGTGTCGCCTATCAGTGCCCACCAGTGCCACCCATGAGTGCCCATCAGTGCCGCATATCAATGCCCATCAGTGCTGCATATCAGTGCCGCCTACCAGTGCCCATCAGTGCCGCATATCGGTGACCATGGTCAGTGACCGTCAGTGCCCGCTCATTGGTGCCACCTCATTAGTGCCGCCTTATCAGTTCCCATAAGTGAAAGAGAAAACTTACTTATTTACAAAATTTTATAGCAGAAACAAAAGCAAAACTTTCATTTTTTTCAAAATTTTTGGTCTTTTTTTATTTTTTTAGCAAAAAATAAAAACCGCAGAGGTGATAAAATACCTGATAAAAATTAGTTTGGGTACAGTGTTGTATGACCGCACAATTGTCATTCAAACTGCGACAGCGCTGAAAGCTGAAAATTGGTCTGGGCAGGAAGGTGTATAAGTGCCCTGTATTGAAGTGATTCAACTGAATGGGTTGTTCTACAAGGTGAGGGTTCATGTATACTTTAAAAGACATGTTGCATTATGTATGTACAGCAGCATATCTCAAGGTATGCTGCTGTACATATGTAATGCAACATGTCTCCCAGTAAGTGTTTGATAAGAGCTGTTGAATGCTGCTTCTTCTCTGCGACTCCATGTGAGTGAGACTTAACCCTGGCAGAATGAAAGGTTAATATCTTTTAAGCAGCAAATGATTAAAACAGTGTATAAACCTGTTTCCTGTTTTGTTTGGTAAAGGCGATTTTAAAGACTGCATTAAAAAAAAAAAAAAGGCAACCCGTCAAAAGAAAATCACAAGACACTTTGAGCTTTGTACTCTGTCTGAACCCTGAGAGATGAATTTCCATCCTTTGATCTGAAAATACCAAGGTGGCAGACATAGGCAGCTGCAGAGAAAGCCGGGGCTGACTGATGGTGTGTGCATGCTGGCAAGCTGACTTTTATCTTGCTGCTGGGATAATTATACGATGAGCCTCGCTATGCCAAATCCTCTGAGGCTTGCTTCAGCTCCTTGTGGAAATGTCAGCACTGTTGGGAGGAGAGGAAAAAGGAAGGAATGAGGGAAAAATTAAACGTTTGGGAGAGAAAGGGTGGATGCGAAACAGCGGATCAAATCAGTTGTCACGCTGCGACACTGTGAAATAAGATGTGAGAGTTTGGTCCTTGTGTAGAAAAGTGTCTGGAAGAAAAATGGGCAGTGTTGATTTTATTGTTAAAACTGAATCCCAGCTAAACCAAGAATTGAAATACAAATAAGGGATTTGCTTTACCTCCCAAAGGATTTGTATTTCTCTCCATTCATTCCAGACAGCGCAGCCACTTTGATGACCTGGCTTCTTTTCTATTGCAATTTAAGCAATGCAGCCTGGTCACTGCCTTGCCTCCAGCTTGTGATTGGACAGTAAAGGAGGAGCAGGGAACTGATAAACTCAAACCAGGCCCGGGATGGGGGCGTGGCCTGAAGCTTCATGGAGTAAGGTGTGCGGCGTGAGAGCTCCGGCTACAAACATCCTAAAAATTCATCCTGCGGGGCTAAATCACCTCTAAACTTGGCTACAGATACCACAAACTATCCAGTCGCCTCCCGTGACCATGTCGCCACCCAAACGCAACACCGGGACCCTCGGGAAACTTGACAAATAACGCCACGAGGAGCGGGAACCGGCGACTGAAGATGGCGCCCCCTCGACATCAGGGGAAGAGGCCCAGACATCCGGAGACACTGCTCGGATCCTAGAGGCGGTCTCGGTCTGCCAAACTACCCTCACTTCCAAGATAGAAGAGGTTAAGATGGATATCTCGCTTATCCGACAAGACATCCACAAGCTCCGGGAGAGAGTGTCTGAGACGGAGCGCAGGATCGGCCAGACTGAGGATGAAATCCCGCCACTGCAAATCAGCGTGGAGAGATTGCAATACCAGCTGAACACAGTCCTCAGAGTGGTCCGGGATGGCAAGACGCACTTCTTTGAGGATCCCTCGGCGGTGCTCTCCTGGCTGGAGGGCTAAGTCGCGTTCACACAGATGACACCAAGAGCTGAACACCGAAATCATCGCTCCTTTGTCCCGTGGCATACAGAATTCCTCCACCCCGGAGCCATCTACCGCACAAACAGTGAGTTACTCTTTTCACTCCCCCTCCCCCACACCCAGCCTGAACTCCCCGCTAACCCGGTGGATGCCTACACCGCTTGACTACCTGCCTCCTTCTCCTATCCCACATGTCCGGCTTATAGCCATCCGCCTCTGCCATCCCGTCACATCATTTTCTTAGCCCCCCCTGAAATACATGCCCAGCCGGGCTCAAGTACTCTGCAGCACCCCCCTCAGACGTTCGAATGCTGAACTGTTTAGCATCGCCATGTTGTTCTTCAGTTAACTTTTGTTCGCCCTCAGCGGATTGCGGGGTGGCGCCCGTCCTAACCACAAACACGCATCTAAGAATCCTACTTAAAATGCTACCTGCTTCGGGTGCTCCTCCACAGCCGCACAAAGAAATGTTTCCCTGGCCAGCAGCAGCCCCCACGGATGCGGAGGGTTGCCACAAGTTTAATAAGCCACGCTGGTCCAGAGTTGGCACAGTTTTAGTTGTTTTCTTTAGTTTTGTTTTTATTTTATCTGTAAGGGGTATTGATCTTTTTGCATACGAGCAATGTCTTGCATTACATGCTGTACAGCCCACAACTAATCTAAATATGTCTGTGTCCATTGTCCAACATACATGCGGGGCCTCCCGTAGACTGGCAGGACCCGCCTCGCGGGTCTGGTCAGCCGGACTGCGGAACCTCCCCACTGGGACCTATGTGATGACAACTGTTATGCCTTGTGCGGGTTTGGGTTTTGGTGAACGGGATGGGGGGTCTCCTTCAGCTGGTCCGACTAGCCATCACATTCCTTTCACATAAATGATGGCCTCTTTAAAAATAGTGACATGGAATGTGAGGGGGCTTTGTGATAGATCCAAACGTCTCGCTGTGCTGTCTCATCTCAAGCGCATGCGCGCAGATACATCTGTGCTAGTGGAGACCCATATAACGGGACAGCTCCAAATGGCTCTTAAAAAACCGTGGGTGGGCTGGAGCTATCATGCTCCATTCACCAACAACTCCAGAGGTATAGCTATCCTCATAGCCAAAACGGTCAACTTTCAACTACACAACTTAAGGTCGGACCTGCAGGGGAGATTCCTGTTCCTACATGTAACAGTGGGGGGCCTCGAAACCCTCTTACTAGCTTTCTATATACCCCCACCCTTTCAATTTACTGCCCTCAGAGAGGGATTGGCTTTCATGTTTGAACATCCCACGGCACCAGCGATTTGGATGGGGGATTTCAATATGGTGATTGACCCCAAACTGGACAGGCTCCACCCATCAGACACACCACAGAACAAGCCGGCTCTCACAAGGTTTGGCAGATTCCTCTCGGAGTTCGCCCTTTCTGACAGCTGGAGGCTCAAATACCCCAACACAGCCGCATATTCCTGCTTCACGCCCGCACAAAACGCAATGTCCCGCTTAGACATGATTCTGCTCACCCCCACTCTCATTCCGAATCTTCTTGCAGCGGGGTTCGGCGTGAGAGTTCTCTCAGACCACTCACCCTATTGGATCACCCTTAGGCTACCGTCCTCCGCGCCATCCCACCTTTGGAGGTTGAATCCATTTTGGCTGACAACCCTCAATGACATTGAGATCATACAGCGCGAGTGGTCTTTTTACTTCCAGACCAACCAGGGGTCGGCCCCACCCGGAGCAGTGTGGGAGGCCTTTAAGGCCCATGCCCGCCTGATCCTATCCACACACATCAATAGGCACAAAGCCTCCTCTAACAACATTTTGTTACAGGCCGAGGAGCACTTGGGCTCCCTCGAACAGGCTTTCCTGTCAAACCCAACACCCTCCAACTCTGCCCAACTACGCCTGCAATCTAGGCTCACTGATAGCTTACACTTCGAGAAAGCAAAGAAAGGAATCTTCTTTAGAAAACAAAGGATCTTTGAGCATGGTGAGAGGGCTGGGAGACTCTTGGCCTATATGGCTCACTTGGATCACACACCTCCGGTGGTGGTCCGTCTCTGCTCGCAGGATGGCACCATGCTCACGGACCCTGAACAAGTAGCCCACGAGTTCAGAAGATTCTACGCTGATCTGTACACTTCTAGGGCTGGCCAGCCTGCGGACGAGCTGCACCACCTCCTAGATAGTGTGGAGTTCCCCTCCCTCTCAAATACCCAGGTAGAGCTTCTGGAGGCACCCATAACCGAAGAGTGCATTAAAGAGGCAATGGCAAACCTCCCATTGTCTAAGGCCCCGGGCTCGGACGGCCTCCCCCTGGAGTTCTACTCTCAATTCCAAGAGGTCCTCATTCCTAGGCTAGAGGCTTTATATTCACACATATATACGTCAGGGACACTCCCACGCACTATGAGTGAGGCGCTGATTGTACTTATCCCCAAACCTGGCAAAGACCCCCTCCAACCTGAGTCCTACCGCCCGATCTCTCTCCTCCAATTGGATGTGAAAATCCTTGCCAAAATTCTTGCCATGAGACTCAACAAGGTCATCCTCAGCCTCATTCACCCCGACCAAACAGGCTTTATGCCCAATAAGAACACAGCGTTCAACTTGAGAAGGTTATTCACAAATTTACAAGCTACGCACGATGAGACTGGGTCCAGGGTGGTGGTCAGCTTGGACGCCGCCAAGGCGTTTGATTCTGTGGAGTGGGGCTACCTTTGGGAGTGCCTCCATAGATTCGGCTTTGGCCCCAGGTTCATCAAATGGCTTCAGCTTCTCTACCAGGCCCCCACTGCTCGGATCCAGGTCAACGGCAGGCTATCCACCCCATTCTCACTGTCCAGGGGAACGCGTCAGGGCTGCCCAATATCCCCCATGTTGTATGCCTTAGCTGTCGAGCCACTGGCCATAGCCATCAGAGCGCACCCGGATATCAAGGGCCTCCGCCGGGGGCAGTTGACTGAGGTGCTCAGCTTATACGCTGATGATATGCTACTTTATTTATCGGACGCTGGCCCCTCACTGGCCTCGGCTCTGCAGCTTATCCAGCAGCATGGGACCTTCTCGGGGCTACAAATTAATTGGTCTAAGTCTCAAATACTCCCCATTGATATTTCTGCTCCAACGCACACTCAGATGTCCCTCCCACTGATTAGGACCAGCCAACTTAAATACCTGGGCATTCAGTGCTCGCGCTCCTTAACTGACTACATACACTTGAACATAGAACCAATGTTTGCATATCTTAAAAACAAAACGCAAATTTGGTCCAGACTCCCACTGGGGGTGATGGGTCGCAACAGCTTGGTGAAGATGATCCTTCTTCCCAAGCTGCTGTACCTATTTTGGCAAGCCCCGCTATATATCCCAGCCCACATCTTCAGATCCCTTGAGTCTATACTAAACACGTTTATATGGGGCACAGCCAGACATAAGCTCTCATGGCAAACCCTTAAATGCCCCACCCACCTGGGGGGCACGGCCACCCCCGACCTCACATTATACTACTTAGCTTCACAGCTGTCCCATTTCTACTACCTCAACAAGCACGACAGACTCCGATACACCATCCTGGTATGTACACACGCCTCTGACGTGGTGGCTCACCCCTTCCAGATACTTTTTTGCAAACACAGGGGTAATTCCGGCTCTGTGGGTGGGAATCGGCTGATACAGCACCACAGTAAAGTCTGGCATCGCGCAATTACTATCATAGGCGCCCCTCCTATTCACGCTCATACTCCGTTATGGAATAATCCTCAGCTCCCTGAACTATTGACCATCCCAGACTTTAAACTATGGATCATCTATAAAGTCATATATCTATACCAGGTCATAGCGGGAGGGGAGGTCAAGTCCTTCCAGACCTTGAAAGATGAATTCGCCATTCCCAACCACATGTTCTTTAGATATCTTCAGATCCGTCATGCCCTCCAATCCCAATTCAACAACAATATCCCCGCTGTAGAAGTGGTGAACATCACAGATACTCTCTTGGGCGACGACCCCAAAAAGCTGATCTCCACCCTATATAATTCTCTTATCTTACCTGCTGCCACTAACCACACACAAAACCTAAGGGTTAAATGGGAGGCTGACACCGGGGACTTGGATGACGACCAGTGGGGGGACATACTTGGGATTAGTGCTAAAGTATCCCCGAAACTATCAGACCGCCTCACCCACCTATACATTCTCCACAGATCTTATCTCACCCCTGCACGCATACTCAAGTACAGGCAGGACACCTCTTCGGCCTGTCCACGCTGCGGTGACACCTCAAGCACCTTCTACCACCTAATATGGACTTGTCCAATCATTCAAAATTACTGGCTACAAATAGTCAAATTCCTCCATGATCAAATGGGCTCTCCTCTGACGCTGTGCCCTCGCCAGTGTTTGTTGGGCCTGCTCACAGTCTCAGAGGAAGAGAAATACCTATCTATATTTATGCAGGAGACCCTGTTCATAGCCAGATTGCAGATTGCCCAACTGTGGCTTCGGCCCAACCCCCCAACAGTACAGCAGTGGAAGAGGGCGGTGAATCTCACCCTGCCATATAAAAAAGTTTTGTATTCTCACCGTGGTTGTCCCACTAAGTACCACAAAATATGGGATAGGTGGTTGAATGAGGCCTCTACATGCACAGACTAGCAATCTATAACATTACCACGATCGGTGGTACAGTGTCATCTGTCTTTACTTATTACCAACTTCCTAGTAATCTAACTAAGCTGTGCACCCTGATACCGGCTTATAAACGCTTGTCAAAACTTTCCATGCAGAAATCAATGCCCCTGAATCCAGAATCCAGAAAAATGCTGTATATTGTTAATTATCACCTGTACTATGCTCTGAATATCATGCTCAATAAACTTTGTTTTTGATTTAAAAAAAAAAACCAGGCCCGGGATGGCCATAGGGCACACCGGGAATTTGCCCGGTGGGCCGGGGGCCACCGGGCCGCATGTCCTAATAAAAGATAGCTAATGCAGGGGTCCCCAACCCAGAGGCCATGGACCAGTACCAGTCTGTGGCCTGTTGATGACACGGTGGGAGGTGGGCAGCGGTCCGGACAGTGCTAGCACCTCCCGCTATGCAGCCATGCCTGTGTCTCCTCTACTGGCCCCTGGAGATCTCCAGCTCCTCTCGCCCAATGCTCTGCTGATAGGATAACATTGTTGGGGGGCGGGAGGAGCTGGAGATCTGCAGAGAGCGGGAGTCTTTTCATATTAACAAGCGGGTAATTACCTGCTTGTTAATATGATCCAAATCTGCAGCTTGCCCTGACAATGATTTCATCCTATCAGCAGAGCAGGGGGTGGGAGGAGCTTGAGAGTTGCACAGAGAGCGGGAGTCTTTTCACACTAACAAGGAGGTAATCACCTGTTTGTTAATATGATCCTGATCTGCATTTCCTCCCTGCCCTGCTAATAGGATGACATCGTCTGTGGGGTGGGAGACCCTGGAGAGGGCACCCAGGCTGAATCCTGCCTCTGCCCTGCCGAAGGTAGGACTGTGCAGGGGGGTGGGGGGGGCAGAGAGTAAATGGGGGTACTGTGATTAGAGAGAAAAGGGGGGGCATGATTGCAAGGGGCATTGTGATGGGGGGCTGTGATTGCTAGGTGCACTGTAATATAAAGGGGCACTGTGATATAAAGGGGACTGCACTGTAAAGGGGCACTCTAATCATTACAGTGCAGTGCCCTATATATCACAGTGCCCCTTTACATTACAATGCAGAGGAGCGACTCTGTGTATATCCCGTCACCAACACAACCCCCCGCCCCAAGAAAAACAGAAATGGAAGGCGCGCACACCTAGTGCATTACCAAAGATAATTTAATAATAAAAATGTTTTATATAAAAGTGGGTACTCACAAAATGCAACTGACAAAAGGCCATAAAAAAAATGCATGGACATGCACAGAACACGGCGTACAGCTAACGCGTTTCAGAGATGTAACCCCCTTACTAAGAGCTAGTCTAGCTCTGAGGAAGGGGGTGCACCCCGAAACGCGTAAGCTGTACCCCGTGTTCTGTGCATGTCAATGCATTGTTTTTATGGCCTTTTGTCAGTTGCATTTTGTGAGGACCCACTTTTATATAAAACATTTTTATTATTAAATTATCTTTGGTAAAGCACTAGATGTGCGCGCCTTCCATTTCTGTTTTTCTTGAAGTTCCTTTCAGGTTACCCCATCTGAGGAAGGCAGCATCCACCCAGTTTTGGATACCATATATACCTTTCACACCACCATTTTATCTGACATCTGTTGCTCCACACCTTGGAAAACCTATTAGCGCTGGAAGTGACTGTGTTTTTTGAACCCCCCCACCCTCGGGCTGCTCAGTCTAAAATACCCAGGCCGATTTTTTGTCCTAGTCCTGGCTTAAACAACTGTTCTCTCCTTCTGTTAGCATTCTTCTTGTTGTTATGTTTGCCTTCCATGTGCCTGATTGGGCCCTAGAACTTCCAATCTGTGTTACGATGCAGTACACCATCAACCAGCTGCAGTGAATGAAAATGAATGAAACACCACTTTTTACACTTTAATAATGTATGGTATAATTCAGTATTAATGACTCATCTGCACTGATTTCTTTACAGCGCACACCAGCAGCCACAGTATAATGCAGTTAGTGGTGTGAGTCGCTGGCGTGAATGATCCCTTATGGTAAAAATCGCCCATATGCAAGCAGTACTCCAGATTCAAGAATGGATTGCTAAAGCTGAGTCACTCTCAAGTCAGAACAAACTACAGTACACAAGTGCATGTTATTGCTTACTAGCTATTCAGCAATAGTTTCCTTTCCTCCATAGAAAAAAGAATGATCCCTTTCATAAATGCAGTAGAAATTCTGGATGAACCCTCTACACACTGCTATATACCCTTTCTAGAAAACTTTGCAATAAAAAAAACAGGTATTTTTAGTTCACACATAGTGCAACACATGTTTAAGCTGGCCAACTGGGTCAAAGTAACCCCTCTATGGCCAGTCCCTTAAAGTGATTGTAAAGTCTCATTTTTTTCCTATAAAAATAATAAATATATTATATTTTCCTGCTCTGTGGCAGTGGATTTGCACAGAGCAGCCTCCTCTTCTTGAGTCCCTCCTGTTCAGTGCCCCCACAGCAAGCAGCGTGCTATGGGGGCACCCGAGCTGAGTCACAGCTCCCTGTGTCCATGCAGACATGGAGCCCCAACCAGGCCCCATCCCCTCTCTCCCCTGATTGGCTAGCTGACTTTGATTGACAGCAGTGGGAGCCAATGGCGCTGCTGCTGTGTCTCAGCCAATCAGGAAGAAGAATCTCGAATGGCTGAGACACTTGTGGACATCGCTGGACAGAGAGGGATCTCAGGTAAGTGTTAGAGGGGCTGAGGGGGGCTGCTACACGCGGATGCATTAAGATAAAGAACCTTCTGTCTTTACAATCCCTTTAACTGCTCTGCAAAATGCAAATGCTACTGTGGACACAATGCCAACATGGGGCAAACAGACACAAAATGGGGGAGATCCACTAGGTTCTGGTCTGGCCACTGTTCTGCAATGCAACAGAAATAAGATATACCTGTGCTCAAATCCCAACAGCTTGTACATATATATATAAAGCATGAGGTGGTAACATGTGGACACGCTCCTTTAGCAACTGATGGGTTACAGTGCCTTGAAAAAGTATTGATACCCCTTGAAATTTTTCACATTTTGTCATGTTACAGCCAAAAATATAAATGTATTTTATTGGGATTTTATGTCATAGACCAACACAAAGTGGAACATAATTGTGAAGTGGAAGGAAAATGATAAATGGTTTTCCAAATTTTTTACAAATAAATATGTGAAAAGTGTGGGGTGCATTTGTATTCAGCCCCCCCTGAGTCAATACTTTGTAGAACCACCTTTCGCTGAAATTATAGCTGCATGTCTTTTTGGGGATGTCCCTGCCAGCTTTGCATATCTAGAGAGTGACATTTTTGACCATTCCTCTTTGCAAAATAGCTCAAGCTCTGTCAGATTGGATGGAGGGCGCCTGTGAACAGCAATTTTCAAGTTTTGCCACCAATTTTCAATTTAGGTCTGGACTTTGACTGGGCCATTCTAACACATGAATATGCTTTGATCAAAACCATTCCTTTGTAGCTCTGGCTGTAGCTCTGGCTGTAATGTTTAGGGTCATTGTCCCGCTGGAAGGTGAACCTTCGCCCCAGTCTAAAGTCTTTTGCAGACTCTAATGCCGCGTACACACAATAGGGAGCTCTATGGGAGCTTGTTGTCGGAAATTCCGACCGTGTAGGCTCCATCGGACATTTTCCATCGGAATTTCCGACACATAAAATTTGAGGTCTGGATCTCAAATTTTCCGACAACAAAATCCGTTGTCGTAAATTCCAATTGTGTGTACACAATTCCGACGCACAAAGTTCCACGCATGCTCGGAATCAAGCAGAAGAGCTGCACTGGCTATTGAACTTCATTTTTCTCGGCTCGTCATACGTGTTGTACGTCACCGCGTTCTTGACGTTCGGAATTTCCAACAAGATTTGTGTGACCGTGTGTATGCAAGACAAGTTTGAGCCAACATCCGTCGGAAAAAAAACCATGGATTTTGTTGTCAGAAAATCCTATCCTGTGTACGCGGCATAACAGGTTTTCTTCTAAGATTGCCCTGTATTTGGCTTCATCCATCTTCCCATCAACTCTGACCAGCTTCCCTGTCCCTGCTGAAGAAAAGCATCCCCACAACATGATACTGCCACCACCATGTTTCAGGGTGGGGATGGTGTGTTCAGGGTGATTTGCAGTGTTAGTTTTCCGCCACACATAGCATTTTGCTTTTAGGCCAAAAAGTTACATTTTGGTCTCATCTAACCAGAGCACCTTCTTCTACATGTTTGCTGTGTCCCCTGTATGGCTTCCTGCAAACTGCAAATGGGAATTCTTATATCTCTTTTAACAATGGCTTTCTTCTTGTCACTCTTCCATAAAGGCCAGATTTGTGGAGGGCACGACTAATAGTTGTCCTGTGGACAGATTCTCCCACCTCAGCTGTGGATCTCTGCAGCTCCTCCAGAGTTACCATGGACCTCTTGGCTGCTTCTCTGATTATTGTTCTCCTTGTCCTGCCTGTCAGTTTAGGTGGACGGCCATGTCTTGGTAGGTTTCCGGTTGTGCAGGAATATTTCCATTTTTTATAACCTAACCCTGCTTTAAACTTCTCCACAACTTTATCTGTGACCTGTCTGGTGTGTTCCTTGGCCTTCATGATGCTTTACAGAACAACTGTATTTTTACTGAGATTAAATTACACACAGGTGGACTCTATTTACTAATTAGGTGACTTCTGAAGGCAATTGGTTCCACTAGATTTAAGTTAGGGGTATCAGAATTTAGGTGACTGAATACAAATGCACACCACACTTTTCAGATATTTTTTTGTAAAAAATGTTAAAAACCATTTATTATTGTCCTTCCATTTCACAATTTTGTGCCACTTTGTGTTGGTCTATCACATAAAATCCCAATAAAGTACATTTACATTTTTGGTTGTAACATGACAAAATGTGGAATTTCAAGGGGTATGAATACTTTTTCAAGGCATTATATATACATGTACAAGCTATTGGGACCTGAGCACAGGTATATATATTGAGGGTAGGGACTGATGTGAGTGTGCGATGTACAGGGTTAGGGACAAGGGTCAGGGTTGTAGACACACACTCACTCAGGTTGAACTGGATGGACTGGTGTCTTTATTCAACCTTACTAACTATGTAACTATGTAACTATATCTTATTTCTTTCCCTTTCATGAGAGGGCACATCTGAACCACACGCTGGGGAGAAAAGTTTTAATAATACATTGCAATGCATGTAAAAAAGGCATTACAGCGCAACTTAAGAATGCATGCTAACACGTGCACCTTATAATGTAAGATCTATGGTTTGAATAAGCCCTTAATCATTCATGTAATTTTTTGGAAATCTCAGCATTTGAGGTTTTTGTCTTGCTTATATTTTGTTTGCAGATGTGAACCAATTACTTTCAGGGGAATTATCCACAATTCAGTGTTGGAGGTATTTAGCTGTCACATTTTTTGGGATTATTTACAAGGCTGTATGATCTTTAAAATCCCTGATAGATTTTAATGGGTAGCGTTACAATATCAGTAGAAAAAGATTATTGGAAACCTTTTCATTGGGATGAGTACTGACAACTGACACTGTTCCCTATGTTTATACCCCAATATGTCATACGATTGTAACTGGCTTACGGTGGCCCCAGAGTCAGGGGCATGTGCTAGGGCACATTGGCTGCCATGGGAGGCTGATAGCTGCCCAGGTCCCTTCAAATTTAGGCTATAAACTACTATTTGCAGGCTTAAATAGCCTGTCAGACAACACTTTATACTCCCTTTCCTCCTGCAAACATATATGTAGTTTTGCTGCACCCACACCTGTTACTGGCCCAACCAGAAGTCCACCACGTCTACATTTACTCCAACTACTAAACCTCAGCATACTGGGGAGAGGGACAGGACACATTTCCTGTATGTATGTTTACTCAATGATCATGTATTGAGAAGTTATTTATTATGTTTTTATTTGTTCTTTATAACCAATTAAATCTTTCAGTGGCACCTTCCACATTTCCATCCAATAGGCTACCCCTCTATAAAGATGACAGGTGACCAATCTGATAGCCCTATTGACACAAATTTGCCATCCATTGGGCCAGCTCTTATCACTGTGTTTCTTTTTTTTTTCCATCAGAATCTTTATTCCCAAGAAACATCGGCAGCGTTTTGACCATGTCGTGTCTCAAAGTCTCATCAGCAAGATCTGTCGAACCAGGACTGAGCGCAGCAACCGCCTCCGGAGAAGCCGCAGTGAGGATCATCATGAGAGGCTGTTGGTGTCTACAAGGGCAGCACAAATGCCGAACTGCCAGGAGGAGCTGGGCAGGGGACTGAAGAAGAGCACTTCTCTAATAGCTGGCAGTGTGGGCACAGGAAAGCCTCATAGGTACGTAGAGTGAATGAAACGTGTTTTCTGGAGGGGCAAGCGGGACTGGCTAAGGGTGCAGTGAGTGATCTTTGCCTGGAATAGGTAAGAGAGTGCAGCAGTGTTATAATATAGAGACAAATAATAAACCAGGTGAAAAGTAGGAACCAAACTGATACTCTTTCTGTTTTTGCTGTCATGCAAAAGCAACAACAACGCTACAAGCTAAAACAATTTTAAAGACTATCGCAAACTCAATTTCCAAACCAACTGCAAAGTCACATGAAGGGGTTGTGCTCCCTTGATGGATTCTTCATAATGGAGAATAAATATTCAGGGAATCTAGCTGCAAGAGCGAGTGAGAGATGTTTTTTATGACTATTGTGGATTTGTAGGTGATAATAAGAGTATTAGGATAATAAGAATAAGATTGACAATGCAGATCTCACCACCAGGGTCTGCCATGGATGTAAAAAGCATGTGCTAGCCTGAAAGAGGTCAATGGGTATGGGATTTCCACTCATTTTTGGAAGATTCCACTTTTTTTCCTGTTTTGTCACTAGAACAGGAAGTGGGAGATAATCTACCAAGCTGACATGAGTTTTAAATGCTCTCCTTTCTGGACAAAACAAGAAAAAAAGGTTTGGCCAGAGACTTTAAAGAATAACTATAGTTTTCATTCCTTTGGAGCTAAATTTGCTACAGACCTCAAATCACTTGGTGACTTCATCCAAGGGTTGAAGCCTACTCCGACTATGCCGAAACAAGTGACTCAATACCGCTTTAACATACTTTATGCATGTTATTTACCTGTAAAAGCCTCCCTTATGTAGCATCCAAAAGACCTGAGACTGCTGCTGGGTGTTGATTTCATGGATGTAATGTCAGCAGCCCCAGCAGACTTAGAGCTGTCACTTTAATGACTCTGTAGTATTCCCCTTCACTCTTTCCCTCAGAAGCTGCATAAAAGGTTAAGTAGGGAAGTGAGGGAAGAGTAGACGGGGCTGAGCAAGTACAGATAGTACATAGACATCCTCAGAAGAGGAAAGAGCTATGACATTCAAGGAAGACGGAGCTGGTGCTAAGGAATGAACTCTTCCTGGAGTAGTGAAATATGCTACAAAGTTTAAAAGCACATTGCAAGTGAATAAAAAAATTATTTATGGAAAGAAAACACACTGCAAGTAAATATTTAATATACTTGATTCTTCTGTGCTTTTACCTGCATTTTATTTAAGTTGGTGACGGGGTCTCTATAACAAAGTCCTTTCCTTCTAGCTTCCAATGCTATGTCTATTTTTCTATTCTAGGACGGTGAGGGTGTGTAAAGGAAGCAGCAGCTTTGGATTTACTCTAAGGGGAAATGCCCCTGTGTGGATTGAATCTGTTGTGCAAGGTACGGTATTCCACTGAAGGCTATGTTATGTTTTAGCCTTCCAGCATCTACCAGTGATCATTAAACATGCTGGAAACAGTACTAGTCTGACATTGGTATTGGGCAACTAAATAGCTTTTACCCAAGGGTTGAACTCCTGCTGGGAGCAATGGGAGCAATCTACCATGGCAGATGTCATGGTAAAGCTTAGCCCACATCCAATATATTACTTTAGTGAGGACCTACACTAAAACGTACTGTGCCTGTAACCAAATCCCAATCTTCACTTTAACCTTACCCTATAAACTTAACACTTTGTTGGAATATTCACCTCTCCAGCTCTGTCCTTAC
Source organism: Lithobates septentrionalis (assembly GCA_037952835.1). Lineage (NCBI taxonomy): Eukaryota > Metazoa > Chordata > Amphibia > Anura > Ranidae > Lithobates > Lithobates septentrionalis. Next base: position 275,189 of record JBBDGP010002190.1, read on the forward strand.
CTGCATTGACGCATACTAGAGCCGATATCTACTGTTAAAAATATCTGCACTTACTCTCAGAAAAGCCAGAGAATGAAAAACATTTCAAAAGGCACAACACCAAAGCAGGCGTAGTAAAATTTCAAAAAGACATTTTAATCAATGGTATTCCTACTGTCTTACATAAAAGAGAGAAACGACGGCTGTAATAAAGGTAGAGTGTTATATGCAGTATTAAGGCGGCCTTTGCTTTCAGAAAGAAAGTGGAAAAGCACTATATTTGTCAACCTGCTGCTGGTCGATAGGTGTGTTCTGTTAAGAACCACCAATCAGCTGTTTTAGCAGCACTCACAAGCAGTTTTGAGGCTATAAATGTGTAACCATTCTGCTTGGCTTTTACTTGGGCCTCTTAGCCCACCTTAGGACATCCATTAGTTTCAATGAATGTTGTGTGTGACCAGTTGAATAGCAAAGGTGGCTGAAGAAAAAGCCAAGTACTCAGTAGTCTCCCACTTGTGATCCTGATGTTGGTGGCATTTTGCCAGCCTCTGAACCAACAAGAGAACAAGAACACTCACCTGCTTTTACTGCACTACCTCCTCACTGGCAACACCAGCATGATGTCCCCCCCATCTCTGCCTCCTCACTGGTGAGTGAGATTCAATTTTTTTAATTCTTTATTTTGGACATGTTTCAGAAAGGTTACAGACATTCCTGTACTATTTCACGATAGCAAAAGAACAATTGCTGACCAAAGAAGTACACCAGTTGTTTAGTAACAATTCCAACATATCACATGGTTTCAAATGTATGTCTTAATTCTCTGGTGTCCAAGGACTATGGATATGCTATTGTGAACTGATAATGTTGAGAATGGCTACTCTGAGTGAATTATATTCTGCAGCTTTTCAATTAGCGAAGGATCAACCCTGTTTCTCAAACAGGGTTGATCCTTCGCTAATTTCTCAAATCAATTTTAAGGATGGGCAGGGAATTCCTGTACTAGCAGGATTGATGTTTGGACAGGTTCCAGGCCACCTGGGCTACCCTGGAAACTACTTTGCCTAATAGTAGACCCAGCTCTGGTAGACTTGATGGATATTATCTTCTTCACAATTACTCATTAGACAAGCAATTAAGACTTTTTCTGAAGACAGAACATGTAAAACCTCTACAATCAGCAACCTGGAATTGATCAGTTGGGGTGCAGTTAACACCTTTAGTACAGTGCTGGTGCATCCTGCTTTCAATATATGCCTATGTGACTGAAGCATTTACAAACTCAGGCTAGGTTTCATGCATAAATGAGAAGCAGATAGTAGCATTGGTATACTAAGTACCATAGCCGATGCCTGCCCTTATTTTGGATGTCGGCACTTAGGTGAACTCACCTGACTTATGTTATTCACTCCAACCACAGCTCTTTACTCCTTTTGTGCAAGCAGAAGAGCTCACTTTTTTACTAGTGGCCACAAACCTCTAGATTGACTTTTGTATCCTGCCCAGGCCCTAAATGTCAGCTTGCTTTGCATCGAAGGTAACAGGATATGCTTGATATTGGTTTTGACATCAGTTTTGAGACACCTCTAATAATATTGACGGAAGCATTTGATCTACAGTTGACTTGCTTCTGACCTGCTTTGAGCACATGACTCCGCTAATTGTGAGAAAATGCTCCAGGCAATTATTTTACTTCCCCATAGTCAGCAAAGGGCAGCAGATGAAGAATACAAAGCATACGTCTTATATGTCAGAGAATAATTACTTGTCTCTTCCAGGCAGCCCTGCAGATGTGGCCAGTCTCCGACCCGGAGATAGAATCTTGTTCTTGAATGGCTTGGACATGAGGTGAGAAGGATAATGCAGTGTTTGTGACAACTCTGCGGCAAATGATACTGTAAGAAAATAGTGTCTTGTTCTTTGTATATATTGTAGCTTAATATAAGCCTTTCCCCAGACTATGCATGGTGAGAATTTACTTACTATAGGCAAGCAGTAAAATCACTTTAAAACAAGCCCTTGTTTACCTCTGTAACTATAGGCAGTGTGGAGAAATTAATCTTCAAACTTGACAACAGAGGTGTGACAGACCCAACCAGGACAGGGACTTTTGGAGGGGACTGCAGGGTACCCTCTTGCCTACTGACCATGGGCCCTGGCTTTTGAAGGGGCTCTATTCTTGGGAGGTGTGTGCCTGGGGGCCCTTGGAGTGGTCTTGCTTCTGATTCAGGACCATGTCTCCCTGAAACACACAGACTATGGGAACCTAGGACCTGGATACAGATTTGGGGACTTTGTGCCCAAACCAGCAATGCCTGCTTTAGGGCTCTTTCACACGGGCTTTCCAATCAGGTCCGCCTGTCAGTTTTTCAGACGGACCTTATCGGAGACTCCATTCACCCCTATGGGGCAGCAGATGTCAGCAGATGTCTCCCCATAGAGGAAAGCAGGACTCTGACAGGTCCGTCTCAGCGCGGTGGGCAGAGACGGATCTGTCATCCGCCTGCTCAGCGGGGATCAGCTGATCGATTCCCCGCTGAGCAAGTGGAGCCTATCAAACGGAAAAGCCCATGTGAAAGGAGCCTTAGACTGTGAGACTCAGAGCAGATGTTAATATAATCAGATCAAAACAACCTGATGCTGGGGTCTCCTACTATAATCTGTTCACGAAGGTGTCTTTCTCCCATGGTATAATAACCCCATTGTGTTTCTCCTAGGTGTGAATTCCCATTGTTAATTGAGTCACCTATTGTTTCTGTCTGTCTGCTAATCATTTAGAGATTTGGACAGCCTTCTTACTGGGGAACTGGTGCTGAACGGTCTGGGCAGGCACTGAGTCGCCTCCTCATTTGTCCCTCATTTTGGTCTGACCCAAATATTGTATATAAAATGCACTTTTTATCTTTCAGAAAGTGTTTGCCAGTGCTAATCGTGTTGAAAAATTATTAAATATGGGTATATTTGGCGCTACCTGAAAACTTAGCCGGGATAGCCTTAAGACTGATAAACCCGTACCACTGGTTATATACCTATGTGGTGTTAGGCATCAAGGGGTACATCCCCCTTATATTGAGAGTGGTACATAAAATACATAGGTGTATTCACAATGGTGTATAATTTAGGAGAGATATAATACATCTGACCAAATGTCGCACAACAAGAGGTTGTATTACAGCATCTGATGGTGGAGCCAGAGGCTGTACCACATTAAGTGCACTTATTGAAACCGTATTCCATATACTATAAACCGATTCTATACGTAGTTAATGCATGCATCAGCAGTTGGATGCATCACGGAGTACATGTTATGCATAAATCAGTACACATACAGTGCATTTAGGTCAAATCGCCTTTATCATAAACCATATGTGTAATATATCATGGATTGAAATCGCATGCACGCATAACAGTTTAAATTGTCAAGAAATTCCAGCAAATAAATCTCAATAGAGTATGACAGTCCCATAAATTGGTACTATGTTGACTTTAGGAAATTCCCAAGGGTGACTTTAGTGCTGAGACAGTTGTCTGGTGACTTTGGTGCTCCCCCTTATGGTTGCCTACTCACCAGCTCCCGGAACCCCTGCAGGGGTAGTACGCCTGTAGTGTATTAAAATGGGATTCTCTGCTTGCTGCTTCCTGCGGTAGGTGCCTTTGATGTAATCTTTTTTTTTTTTTTTTCTTCCGTAAACCATTAAACAACCTTAGGCAAGTTATGCTGTGCAATATGGAGGCACATATCTGCAGCCCTTTAGAGACTGCAGGGACACAGCACTAATTGTCATCTTTGCTGCATATTCAAGACTGGGAGTGTTTGACCACCTATTTGGGCATTAACCCTAAGTACCTACTGTGGGAACACAGTGCCACCCTTTTTTCTTGTGGTTTTGATAAACGTAGCAACTAATCGCTTATCTCCATCTACTCCCCATATCTGGGGTTGGTCTCGCAGCCCAGGGTTGGGGCTCTCTGACCCATCTGCCTGTCCGAATCAGTTTGTCTGGCTGTGTTGGAGGGGAATATATGTGCCCCTCTTGAATGCACCTGAGATAACCTGTTTTCACACTGATCTCTTTCTAACCATACACCCTCCTGAACCCTTGAAAAGGCAGACCAGGCGAACCGCATCAGTATGAGTCATCCTTTCCTATTTTGATGTGTATTTTCGCAATAATATGATATATACGCTATAAATATATGTATGTACGGTATACACCCACTGAAGGACTTCTATCTTCAGGGGTGTCTTGGTTGGACCATAATGTGTGGCGATAATTCATGATTTTAATGGGTTAACATCCCCTATTTTGTCTATTTATACCCTGATCCTAGGGTATTTTTTAGCATTATCTATTGAATATCAGTTATAGATATCTCCCAACTGTCCCTGATTTGGAGGGACTGTCCCTGATTTGGAGCAATGTCCCTCTGTCCCTCATTCCTCCTCATTTGTCCTTCATTTTGGTCTGATCTATATAGTTGTATATAAAATGCACTTTTTATCTATCAAAAAGTGTTTCTCAGTGCTAAATAGACATGTGCATTCGTTTTCGTGCGAATTTCAGATATTTTCATTTTCGTTTTAACAAACTATAACGAAAGTGCAGAATCCGAAAAACGAAAGATCCGACATAAACAAATGCTTTATTTTCATTTTTGTTGCTACAACAGTTCGATATAGATAGGATATTCGACATGATGATAAGAACAATCTGTGTCCATCAAACCTGTGGTCGAATGTGCCTAACCTTAACTCTATTAGTCCAAGATTATTTTACATAGAGAGAAAAGATTCGACATAGAGAGAAAAGATTCGACATAGAGAGAAAAGATTCGACGTAGAGAGAAAAGATTCGACGTAGAGGAGAAAAGATAAATAAAAATAATGATGATGATGAATTTTATTGGCTGATTGTAACCAAAGAGGAGGAGCAGTAAAATAGCTAGAACTAAGTACACAAATACTTTGGCTTATGGTGTCTGTTGAAAGTTCTAAGAAGATTTGACGGAGCAGGTAAACTATACGGCGTCGTACAGTTTAGCTGCTCCATCGAATCTTCTTTGAACATTCGACAGACACCATAAGCCTTCAATGACAGATTCGACCTTAATTTGGATTTTCGGACGAATGCAATTTTTAACGAAAAACTAAATAAATAAAAACGAATTTCGGGAGTAACTAAATAAATTTATTTTTCGGACGAAAACGAAATTCCGAAACGAAATATTTCAGTGTGCACATGTCTCGTGCTAAACCTTTCATCTGATGTCTAAATTGCTGCATTTGTAAATTTCAAAAGCCAAAATAAAGGAATAGTAGTGGTAAAAAAAGCACTTGTGGGCTTAACCAATCTTGTTTTTTTGTACAATTCTCCTTTAAGGGGGCGTGGCAGGGGGTGTGTCCTATGCCTGCATACTTTTGCTGATAGGTGTCCCTCATTCCCATCTCAAAAAGTTGGGAGGTCTGGTTATATATCATAGCATATCTTTGAAGAGGACTAAAAAAAGGTGAGATTTCAATTGGTCTTAAAAATGTAATTAATTCACCCCCCTCCCTTTTCTCATCAGGAACTGCAGTCATGAGAAGGTGGTGTGCATGTTGCAGGGGAGCGGTGCCATGCCTACCTTAGTGGTGGAAGAGGGGAGCATATCTTACTGCACAGGTGAGGAAAAGCAAAGATTTGGTTGAGTATTTCCTGAATGTAGAGATCAATGTGCTCAGTGCAGGAACCTAATTAGCAATCATCTTTCCCTGTACTGATCGTTTTGAAGCCAATGTGAAATCTTGTTTCTAGGCTTCCTTGCACAGCCTTATTAAATAAGCTTGATTAAAAGAGGTTAGCCAGCTTCTCAGAATACCACTGAACGGCAGGGCTGAGCTAATCTAAAATCTGTGTTAAAGCAAATCTAAACCCAAGAACAAAAACACTATGGGGGTTGATTTACTAAAACGTGTGTGCACAGAATCTGGTGCCACTGTGCATAATAACCAATCAGCGTCTAACTTCAGCTTGTTCAATGAGGCTCTGTTCACACATAGGCGTTTTGAATTGTGGGCGGAATTCACATCAGCGTCTTCTGGTGCCATTCATTTTAATGGCACCTAAAAACACTGTGCGATTCTGCCATGATTGTCGTGCGTCAAATCGTGCTGCCATCGCGCAAGCAAAATCGTGCGACGCATGTCGCCCATAAGAAGTTCTTGAACTCCTTTTCACGTGATTTGGTTTGCCCGATTTGTCGCGCGACAATCATAGCAGACTCTCGAATCATATTTTTCGGTGCCATTGAAATGAATAGTACCTGAAGACGCTAATGTGCGATTTGACATTTTAACAGCTCATTTTGAAATTGCTGGCAGAATCTCAGCGATTCTGCCCATGATTTAAAACACCTATTTGTGAACAGAGCCTTAAAGTGTTTGTAAAGCCTGAAGGTTTTTGTTACTGTCATGTATTCTATGCATGAAGGTAAAAAACCTTCAGTGTGCAGCTCCCCCTCCCCTAGCCCCCACTAATAATTACCTAAGCGTGATCTTGATCCAGCGATGTGCAGGAGGCCCGAGACTCTCCCAGGTCTCCCCCTCCTGATTGGCTGAGATGAAGCAGCAGGAGCCATTGTCCATCATGGCCAGTGAAGTGGGAGCGGGGGGCGGAGCTTATGGATGCTGAGAGTCGGCTTGGGAATGAGCATTCATGATTCCCCCCCCACAGCAAGCGGAGGGGTCCAGAGTGCTGGTGAAGGACCCCGAGAAGAGGAGGATCAGGGCTGCTCTGTGCAAAACCGCTACACAGAGCAGGTTAGTATGACATGTTTGTTATTTTTGTTGGTTTTTTTTTTTAAATAAAACATTTTCCTTACAAGCACTTTAAGCTTTGCCAAGTAAACCTAGAAGCTAATTGGTTACGATGCACAGCTGCACCAGTTTTGGTAAATGTTCCCTATAGTATTCAGTTTACCAGTCCTTGGGTGTGGGGGCTGAATTTCTTTTCTTTCAGGCTTGTTTTTCTTTTTTTTTTATACCTTTTTCCCCTGATGATCCTGCTTGTAACTAAGGATGAGCTCAAGTGTGTTCAGATCTGAGTCAGAACTCACCTAAGTGAGCCCACCAGGAAGCTGTCACTTTACCAATCATAAGCTATGAGGGCATTACCTGGCCCAGATGGAGCTGGGATGGGATCGGGGAAAGGATGGAGCTAGGATGGGATCAGGGGATGGATGGAGCCAGGTTGGGATCAGGGGGAATGGATGGAGCCATGATAGGATTGGGGGGTGATGGAGCCGGTATAGGATCGGGGGGTGGATAGACCTGGGATGGGATCAGGGGATGGATGGACCTGGGATGGGATCAGAGGGAAGGATGGACCTGGGATGGGATCGGGGGATGGATAGAGTTGTGATGGGATCGGGGGATGGATGGAGCCAGGATGGGATTGGGGGAATGGATGGATCTGGGCTGGGATCGGGGGAATGGATGGATCTGGGATGGGATCAGGGGAATGGATGGAGCCAGGATGGGATTGGGAGAATGGATGAAGCCAGAATGGGATTGGGGGATGAATGCAGCCAGGATTGGATCGGGGGATGGATGGAGCCAGGATGAGATTGGGGGAATGGATGGATCTGGGATGGGATCAGGTGAATGAATGAAGCCAGAATGAGATCAGGGGATGAATGGAACCGGGATGGGATCGGGGGGAATGGATGGAGCCGGGGTGGGATCAGGGTAATGGATGGAGCCGGGATGGGTTCAGGGGAATGGATGGAGTCGGATGGTATCAGGGGAATGGATGGACCTGGGATGGGATCAGGGGAAAGGATGGAGTCGGGATGGGATCAGGGGGAAGAATGGAGCCGTGATAAGATCAGGGGGAAGGATGGAAGCCCGGATGGGTATGGGGATAGATAGAGTTGTGATGGGATCGGGGGAGGATGGAGCCAGGATGGGATTGGGGGATGGATGGAGCCGGGATGAGATTGGGGGGAATGGATGGAGCTGGGATGGGATCAGGTGAATGGATGAAGCCAGAATGAGATCAGGGGATAAATGGAACTGGGATAGGATCGGACGGAGTGGACGGAGCCGCGATGGGATCAGGGGAATGGATGGAGCCGGGATGGGTACAGGGGAATGGATGGAGCCGGGATGGGTACAGGGGAATGGATGGAGCCGGGATGGGTACAGGGGAATGGATGGAGCCGGGATGGTATCAGGGGAGTGGATGGAGCCGGGATGGGATCAGGGGGAAGGATGGAGTCGGGATGGGATCAGGGGGAAGAATGGAGCCGTGATGAGATCAGGGGGAAGGATGGATGCCTGGATGGGTATGGGGGATAGATAGAGTTGTGATGGGATCGGGGGAGGATGGAGCCAGGATGGGATTGGGGGGATGGATGGAGCCGGGATGAGATCGGGGGAATGGATGGAGCTGGGATGGGATCAGGTCAATGGATAAAGCCAGCATGGGATCAGGGGATTAATGGAGCTGGGATGGGATCGGGGGGAATGGATGGAGCTGGGATGGGATCAGGGGAATGGATGGAGCCGGGGTGGGATCAGGGGAATGGATGGAGCCGGGATGGGATCAGGGGAATGGATGGAGCTGGGATGGGATCAGGGGGAAGGATGGAGCCGGGATGGGATCAGGGGGAAGAATGGAGCCGGGATGAGATCAGGGGGAAGGATGGAAGCACGGATGGGTATGTGGGATGGATAGAGTGGTTATGGGATCGGGGGGTGGAGCCGGGATGGGATTGGGGAAATGGATGGTGCCGGGATACGATCGGGGAATGGATGGATCTGAGATGGGATTGGGGGGAATGGATGGAGCCGGGATGGGATCGGGGGAATAGATGGAGCTGGGATTGAATCGGGGGAATGGGTTTTATTTAACCACATCCCTTAAGCCCCTCCTACTGCTAAACGCTTGGTCACGCCCACATTTTACCAGGGGGCGTAGGTCTTGTCCCTCCTCCAGTGTCCCTCATTCTGAAGTTCAAATGTTGGGAGATATGCTACTGTAGTAACACACTTCCTAACCTAGAGTGACATCACTAACTTACTGTACTGTATCTATGGAGGAGCAGGGTTGCAAACGGCTCCCCATCTCCATAACATGGGCAGAGGTATTCTGTAGTTTACTGAAGAAAAGAAAATAGTAAGTGCTGATAACATTGATATTCCAGTTAAAGGCTAAGTTCACTTTTTTTTCTAAATTCCAGCTCCCCTATGTACCAATATAGCATTAATGCACTTCGTTTTGAGGTTGCCACCTATGCGGCATTCACCCGGACAGTCTGGGTTTTGAATCATGTGTCCGGGTTTCAGTCCATCTGAAACCCAGACACAATATTCCAATAGTTATGTGGCTGGGAACAGGGCCCAACAAGAGGGTGAGGGGGCACTATGGACGTTGCATTACTATTCTCTTTGCAGCGCCCAAAGGTGTCCCAGGTCTGTTACAATCCTATAGTGTATGCTAAAAAGCAAAAAATTTGCTTTGCGCCGCTAAAGTGTTTGGGTTTGGCTTAAAGAAAATGTGGCAACCCTACTTTGCAGAAATAAAAAAACTTTCTATTTATCCTACACAGCCCTTATCTCAGTGTCAGTGCTTGTTGTACAAAAAAACGTCTCCATTTCTTCCTGGATGGACCTTAAGTGGGGCACACACTATAAGAAAATGGGGCGAACGTTACTCCAATTTTTCTCGATGTTCCACAGCAAATCGGAACCGATGAACGAAAATTTGTACGAAATTTCTCGTATGATAAAAGCTTTTTTTTGGTGTTTATTGTTTCTGATCATGCGCAGTCTTTCTTTTCTGACTTTTCTTGTACGAAAATCGTTCGAAAACGGTACACATTAAACGAAAGTCGTTCGTTCTGTTCCCTGTTACAAGAAAATTTTTGGAGTTTGTCCCTTCAGGAATTTTCATAAGTAAATTCAGAATCGGTTGTCGAAAGTTGTGTACACACTATACAAAAATCGTACAAAATTCTTTGGACGAAAATATTCGCCTGATTTTCTTATTAGGACAGGAAAACTGTTAAGACAGAGGAAGGAGTTCACCAGCTGACCTCATTAAAGTGGGGTACACACTCGGACAAACATTCGTCAGATTTTTCTCGATGCTTCACAGCAAATCGGAACCGATGAACGAACATTCGTACGAAAATTCTTGACAAAGGTTTTTTTTTGTTTGTTTATTGTTTCTGACTATGTGCAGTCTTTCTTTTCTGATTTTTCTTGTATAAAAATCATACAAAAACGGTACACATTAATCAAAAATCGTTTGTTCTGTTCCCGTAGAAACATTTTGGAGTTTGTCCCTTCGAGAATTTTCGTACGAAAATTCGAAATTGGCTGTAGAAAGTTGTGCACACTCTATACGAAAAGCGTACGAAAATTCTTTGGACGAAAATGATCACCCGATTTTCTTATAGTGAGTACGAGCCTTAACACACATCTGCCGTCCTACTCCAGGAGATCACTCCCACCAACCTCTGCAGGTGCACGCTTCTCTAATGCAATCATTATTCACCGTTCTCACTATCCATAGATTGTTCATCTGTCAGAGTGTGCAGGAGCTGAGCGATCAGATAATAGCACATGTGGATAGAGCTGTAGTATTGAAAACAGGAGAAGTATGTCCTGGGTTCTGTAAAGCTCATCATACACTATACAATCTGATTGACTCCTATGTAGTCAACTATGTAGTGCATGGGTGCTCAACCTGTGGCCCTCCAGCCTTTGCGGAACTACAAGTCCCATGAGGCATTGCAATCCAGTCACAGTTACAAGCATGACTCCCAGAGCAGAAGCATAATTGGACTTGTAGTTCCACAAGAGCTGACGGGCCATAGTTTGAGCACCTGTGATGTAGTGCAAGGGCCTGCCTGATTGGATACAGAGTGATTGGATAGGTGGCGTTTCTTCCTATTATATAGATTTGGTAAATCTAAAGAAGATCGTACAGAGATTGTACAATCAGATTGTATAATGTACAGCCATATTTATACCCTAAAATTAACTAGTTGCGCTTTTGGTGCCATGAATCGTTAACGGTACCCCAGACACAGAAGCAATTACACATTTTGCCATGTGAAAAAATGAGTGACAAAAGCAGCATAACGCACAATAAAACATGCAACCAGCAACATGCCAAAATGTCCCATAAGCTACTTTGCCACCCACATGTAGCGCAGCCCATGGAGATAACCAGGCTACCCTATGCGTGACTTTACACCAGACTTTGTCTGCACCTCCAGATGTCTGTGTGCATGAGATCTAATTATTTAATCAGAGCCTAGAGTGCCGTAAAGTGCAATAAACCAAAGCAACTAACTAGAATTCAATTAATGGTAATCAGAACAATATAGGATGATTTCTGCTTGGTTGCTGTGGGCATTGCAATTTGCATATATAATTTTGCGCTGTAAAGAATAGTTAACACCAGCTTGGCCCGCTGTGGCGCATTAACGCACATTAATGTGTGCTGCATTAGGACACAACATTCTCTTGAATAGGCTACCCAATGCACCACAAAGGACAAAAAATCCTGCAGCAGAATTTTATTGCAGCACTCTGCAAGGGGGAGTGGGGTGCCATCCAGTATGAATATGAATATATATATATATATATTGGGAGAGCCCCATAATAGCCATAGCATTTGTTGCAGGCCCCGAGGTATATTAGGTATCTACTTTAACCCCCTCCTGCCCTGCCTATGGTAATATAACAGCCGGGTGTGAGCCCTGAGAGGACATCATGTGAAGTCCTCCCAGGATAGTGCCTCACACACCCTCACACACCCCCCACCAACTGCACTCCGGCGCGATCTTTCACCCGCTGTGTCTGATCACTGTTCCAGTCCGCCGCCGATACCAGGTGATCACCGTGGCCAATCACAGCAGATCACATGACCATTGTACACAATGACTGGCTTTGTTTCATGCCATTCATTGTGTGCTATTGTAATGAGCTCTGTGATTGGTCACAGTGATCACATGGTACAGACAGGGCCAATCAAGGCCCATCTGTGACATGTGATTAGCTGTGGCCAATCACAGCTAATCACAATAGTAAACACTGAATTGAATAGTTTTCATGCAGAAAAAAAATGTTTTGCTTATAGCTGTAAAAATTCACAGTTCTAAGCAATCATAGAGTGTAAAACAAAGTCCTGATCACCTTCCCAGAGTAGTACAGTGTCACTGTGTGTAAAAAAAAAAAAAAAAAAAAGAATGTATTAAAAAAACATTTATTTTCAGGGTTTTTTTTTTCTTTTTTACATACTGTCACCAGTCAGTGTCGCTGATCACCGCCACACCAGTTATATGATGATGCTGTACTGCACTGATGACAGTATGTAAAACATTTTAAAAAATTGCTGAAAATGTTTGTATTTCTTGCTTTATTTCTTAATTTTCCAAAATAATGTGAAAAAAAAAAAAAACCTAGCAAAACAAAAAAAAAAATTACAATTTCAAAAAGCTCGCCATGCCTCTTACTAAATACCTTGTACTGTCTTGCATTTTTGGGCCTCAAGAAATGAGATAGGACATAAGTACATCAGGATTGATCAATTTTCAGATATATAATATAGTTTGTGGACTGTATAACTTTCCTACAGACTAAATAATAAACACTGATTTGGGTTATTTAAACCAAAAAAATGTAGCAGAATACATTTTGGCCTAAATTTCTGAAAAAAGATTATTTATTTGCAAAATGTTATATAGAAAATGAAGAAAAACAAGTTTTTTTTTTCTTCAAAATTTTCGGTCTTCTTTGGTTTATTTAGCAAATAATTAAAAACATATTGGTGGTTAACTACCACCAAAATAAAGCTCTACTTGTGTAAAAAAAAATATAAAAATTCCATATGGGTACGTTTTACATGTCTACGCAATTGTCATTGAAAATGTGACAGCGATGAAAGCTGAAAATTGCCCTGGGCAGGAAGGGGGGAAAAGTGCCTGGTATTGAAGTAGTTAAAGCGTTTGTCACCCCAACACCCTATCTTCTTGATATGTGCCCGCTGTCAGGCCCGGACTGGCCATAGGGTACACCGGGCTTTTGCCCGGTGGGCTGGGGATGCATGTCCTTGTGGGGCCAAGGCAGCTGAGCTGCTCCTTGAGCCCCCGCCGCTCACCCTGCCTCTCCGCGGCCGGCTGGCTGGCCGACTGGCTGGCCGGCCGGCCGCCACTTCAGTTCGGCCGTCAGGCGTGGGGGGGGGGGGGGGGGGGCGAGACTACAGGTCACCTTACCTGTGAGCATGAAAAGGGAGGGGATCAACATGAGGCGCGGCTGCCGGACAGGAAGGAAAGTGAGTGCAGCTCCCCATGCGTGTGCCTGGATAGGAGGAGCAGCTGCATACACAGTAGAAGAATCCATCTCTATATTTTTCTCCTACAACCTCTGAATACCTGCTTCTCATTCTCTCCCTTCCATGTGCATTTAGAGGCTGTAGGAGAAAAATAAAGAGATGGATTTTTCTACTGTGTATGCAGCTGCTCCTCCTATCCAGCTTCTTTCTACTGCCCCCTAGTGCTCTCAGGCTCCCACCATGCTCTCAGGTGCCCCCTCCCCTGTGTTCTCCAACTCCCCCCCTGTGCTCTCCACTCCTCAGTGCTCATCAACCCACCTGTACTCTCTGGCCCCCCTAGTGCTCTCCACACTCCCCCACATTTTCCGCCCCATGCTCTCCGTGCCTCTCGGTAAATATGCCATGGGCTGCTCAGTCTAAAATGCCAGGCCTATTTTTTGTCCCAGTCCGAACCTGCCTGCTGTACCATGTACTTGTATTAGAAAGTATCCTGTTCTCTTTGTATTGATTCCTTTATTTGAAATCCCTGGTGATCCTGCCAGTCCTTCTGCTTTCCTATTAATAACTGACCACAGTAATCAGGAGAGCACACTGTGGTCAGTTCTCCAGCTATGCTGGAAACTCGGTGTACTCTCCTCCAATGATCAGACTTGTCCTGACACCCCCCCCCCCCACAGCAGGGCCATCTTAAGAGCATTATAGACCCCCGGGCAATACAGTGCACTGAGGCCCTGTTTACACAATCACGCATGAGAATAAAAATGCAAATGATCAAAACAGCTATATTTATTGGTACTTCCAACAAAATCAGTGTTTAAACATTAACACAATGTTTGGACAATATAACACGAGTTTGATGGGCACAGTGGCAGCGTTTGATGGGCACAGTGGCAGCTTTGATGGGCACAGTTGCTGTGTTTGGGCACAGTGGCAGCTTTTGAGGGGCACAGACAGTGGCTGTGTGTGATGCACAACTTGAACGTACTTAAGTAGACAGTGTAATGCCCTGTACACACGGTCGGACATTGATCGGGCATTCCGACAACAAAATCCATGGTTTTTTACCGACGGATGTTGGCTCAAACTTGTCTTGCATACACACGGTCACACAAATTGTCGGAAAATCCGATCGTTCTAAACGCGGTGACGTAAAACACGTACGTCAGGACTATAAACAGGGCAGTAGCCAATAGCTTTCATCTCTTAATTTATTCTGAGCATGCGTGGCACTTTGTGCGTTGGATTTGTGCACACACGATCGGAATTTCCGGCAACGGATTTTGTTGTCGGAAAATTTTATAGCAAGCTCTCAAACGTTGTGTGTCGGAAATTCCGATGGAAAATGTGTCGGAATTTCTGACAACAAGGTCCTATCACACATTTTCCGTCGGAAAATCTGACCGTGTGTACAGGGCATAAGACTTAGTTGAGGCCGCCGGCCTGGTGCAGTACAGTGTGCTACTCACAGCAGCAAGGAAGTGCCAGCTATCAAGGGCCGTCTGAAAAACATGGCAGAGGAGGGCGGAGCTTGTTCACTAGCAGCTGGGGCAGCCGCGGCCTATGAATGCTGGGGCAGCCGCGGCCTCTGACTGACGTCACTGGTTGCTAGCTAGACGCCGGGCGGCCGGTGATTCTAGCAAGTGAGCAAGCAGTGCAGTCAGTCAACTTAAGCAGAAGATTGCCGTACTGAGGATCGGCCCTGGATGGGGCCCTCCAGACAAGTGGGGCCCCCGGGCAACTGCCCAGAGTGCCCAGTGGAAAAAACTGCCCTGCCACACAGCCATTCACTGGGTAGTTCTATGTGCTGCTTTTCCTCCCCCCCAGCTCTTATGCAGCTGAGAACAGAGGGAAAGTGATCACTTATAAAAAGAAAAAAAGGGAAAAATGTGTTTAATGTTTTTTTTTTTATATCTATACATTTCTATTTTATATCTTTAAATCTATTTTTATATCTTTCATTTCTGTTTTAATCTGAATGGTTGTTTTACAATCACTTTTTACCAGGGTAGGGTATGGAATAAAACCTATTGCTATGCACAGCAAATGACAAGGTAGAATGATCTCTGTTTTGCTTCTTCTTGTGTCATTAAATAAGGTTTTGAGAATTTAAAAGCTAGAAGTTCCAATTCATCATTAGAATAACTTCATTTACTGCTGTTTTAGACTCAGATTCGGAGACCACTATACCAACATCTGCTCTCACTTCACTCCAGTGGGTGGCGGAGATCCTTCCCTCCAACATTCGCATCCAGGGACGCAGTTTTAGCCAACAGCTGGAACACCTACTGACTCCCACCGAGCGGTATACAGTCTGCAAAGGGCTAGAGAGCTTCTTCCAGCACAGGTACTGACAATCCGCCATCATTTGGTTTCATATAACTCAGCATTTATTTACCCCATTTCCTGTTGACTGCTAGCAAGTTATGTTTTCTCCATCCTTTCATAGGATCAATATGCTTCTGTTATGCTCTGTACACACAGGCATTGTTTATTCTTATCATGTAAAGCAGTGGTCTCCAAACTACTGTGACCACATTTCCAAACTGCCATTCAGGGACACGCCCCCCCATCCCAAAAATCAGCTTGTACTGTAACGAATCACAGCACAGCTGGGGCGGCGGGTGCATGCTCTACCCAGAAGCACTGATCACGCCCCCAAAAAAGGCCGCCGCATCACCACTTTACTCGCTGACAGTACTTGTCCTGGCCGGCCTGACCCATTTTCCCTTGTTCCAACGCTGGCTCTACACTGCCCTGCAGTGATTAGACACAAGAGGCAGGATTTATGATTTCTCAAATCACAAGCAGGGGGTGAGGATTGTGCCTCTCCAGACATTCCCGGCCAGGACAAGTACTGTTAGTGAGTAGAGTGGCGAAACTGTGTCAGTTTTAGTCTCATTCTGGGATCATACTGTATTGTCCTGGAATGAAGGTGCCCGGGACAGACCTGCAAAATACGGGACTGTCCCGGGCAATCCGGGACATGTAGTCACCCTAGTTTAAACTGTGGCCCTGGGGTCAGATGCCGCCCTTATCCGGCCCTTAAGGCATTATTCCTGCTACTGTTACCAACAATGGGGCCCTATTCTTTCCACTGACGCCAACGATGGGGCATAATTCCTTCCCCTGACACTAACAATGGGGCACTATTCCTCACACTGACACCAACAATTTCTCCCTCTAATACCAAAGATCAGGCATTGTTTACTCCCACCGGGCACAGTCCGGCCCCCGTGAAGTCTGAAGGACAGTAAACTTTCTTTAGAAAGTTTGGAGACCCCTGATGTAAAGGCTAGTCTTCAGACCACATGCTTCAGTGAGCATTTACACTAGTATTGAGTTGATCAGTGTGTCCTGGCTCTGGGATCTCAATGCTGTTTAGTTATGGTGAAGAAATTCAGAGTAGAAAGGCTCCTGGCCCAAATGAGAATGCGGAATAGGGGTTAAAACTCAACTCTGAGTGCTAAAACATTCATTTAAATATGTTCTTCAAAAGCCATAAAGGATATGAATCCACTTTCTGAGCACCAAATGCCTTTGCAAACCCAGAAATGACCCTGTAAAAGTAGCAGTGACAGTCTATACAGAGGGGAGAACTGTGGGAGGGACCTCACAGGCCCCACCCACTACAGGAGGAGGCGGAGACAAGACCAGTCACCCTGCACAAGGAGAGAGAGCAGCAATGAGCGGTCTTTATTACCAGAAACTTATGCACAGGGGAAATGTGTAGGAGTTGTTATATCTGTTTGGCTACTGAGCAAAGAGAAATGCTGGTAGCCTGGGCATGGCAGAGCAGTTAACAGTGCTGATGCTTGGCAATTGGCTACTCATTCACCCACCGCTGTGAGAGAGTCTTTAGCACCCCCTAAGCTCCAGGTCATACTCAGAGGGCATCACTTAGGTGACATTGCCTAAGCTGAGATGAAGTCCTTAGCCTGATGCAGGCAGGAGAAAGCAATTCCTCATTCTACTCCTCTTTGGTGATCAGACTGTAACTCACGGTGTGAGAAGCTGCAGCAGGGGCTGATTTGTGTCAGACATAGTTGAACACAGCCAACAACTAGACAGGCACCAAGATATACGTACAGTGCCTTGAAAAATTATTCATACCCCTTAAAATGTAACAATGAAAAACGTAAATTGATTTTATTGGGATTTTATGTGATAGACCAACACAAAGTGGCACATAATTGTGAAGTGGAAGGAAAATGTTAAATGTAGTGAAACCACTAAATCTAGAAAAATCTAAAATCTAGTGGAACCAATTGCCTTCAGAATACACCTAATTAGTAAATAGAGTCCACCTGTGTGCAATTTAATCTCAGTATAAATACAGCTATTCTGTGAAGCCCTCAGAGGTTTATTAGAGAACCTTAGTGAAGAAACGGCATCATGAAGGCCAAGGAACACACCAGACAGGTCAGGGATAAAGTTGTCGAGAAGTTTTGAACATCTAATGGAGCACTGTTCCATCATCCGAAAATGGAAAGAGTATGGCACAACTGGAAACCTACCAAGACATGGCCGTCCACCTAAACTGACAGGCCGGGCAAGGAGAGCATTAATCAGAGAAGCAGCCAAGAGGCCCATGGTAACTCTGGAGGAGCTGCAGAGATCCACAGCTCAGGTGGGAGAATCTGTCCACAGGACAACTATTAGGCTGGGTTCACACTGGTCCGACAAACGCTCCGACATTGGGAGCTCATGTCGCATGACGTGTGAAATTCAATGTTTCCCTATGGGAGCCGTCCTAACTGGTCCGACACAAGTCGTTCCGACTTTAGAAATGCTCCCTGTACTACTTTGGTCCGACTTTGATCCTACTTCAGCCTATTGACTATCATTGAAGTCGGATCAAAGTCGGATCGCCGTCTCGCATGATCCGACTTCGGCACGCGACTTGTGCTCTGATGATCTTGAGGGGGAACTCCGCACCAAATTTTAAATAAAAAACTGGCATGGGTTCCCCCTCCAAGAGCATACCAGGCCCTTGGGTCTGGTATGGACCTTGAGGGGAACCCCCTACGCCGAAAAAACGGCGTGAGGGTCCCCCCAATCCATACCAGACCCTTATCCGAGCACACAGCCCGGCCGGACAGGAATGGGGGTGGGGATGAGCGAGCGCCCCCCCCCTCCTGAGCCGTACCAGGTCGCATGCCCTCAACATGGGGGGGTTGGTGCCTTGGGGGAGGGGGCGCACTGCGGCCCCCCCACCCCAAAGCACCCTGTCCCCATGTTGATGAGGACAAGGGCCTCTTCCCGACAACCCTGGCCGTTGGTTGTCGGGGTCTGCGGGCGGGGGGCTTATCGGAATCCGGGAGCCCCCTTTAATAAGGGGGCCCCCAGATCCCGGCCCCCCACCCTATGTGAATGAGTATGGGGTACATCGTACCCCTACCCATTCACCTAGGGAAAGTGTCAATTAAAAAAAAAACACTACACAGATTTTTAAAGTAATTTATTAGACAGCTCCGGGGGTCTTCTTCCGACTTCGGGGGTCTCTCCGGTTCTTCTCCACGATCTCCGGATCTTCTGCCTGGCTCCTCCGCTCTCTTCTGCTCTTTTGCCGCTCTTTTGCTATAGCGGAGGAGCCAGGTCTTCAGTCTTCAGTCTTCTGCCTTCTGCCCTCTTCTCTTCTTCTGATGTTGACACGACGCTCTCTCCGGCTGGAATGCTCTCTGTGCGCTCTGCTATGGCTTATATAGGCGGTGACCCCGCCCCCTTATGCCGTCACAATCCCTGGGCATGCTGGGATTGTGACGGCATAAGGGGGCGTGGTCCTCGGGTGATGACCACGCCCCCTAAAACGTCACAGTCCCATCATGCCCAGGGACTGTGACGGCATAAGGGGGCGGGGTCACCGCCTATATAAGCCATAGCAGAGCGCACAGAGAGCATTCCAGCCGGAGAGAGCGTCGTGTCAACAAAATTACTTTAAATATCTGTGTAGTGTTTTTTTTTTTAATTGACACTTTCCCTAGGTGAATGGGTAGGGGTACGATGTACCCCATACTCATTCACATAGGGTGGGGGGCCGGGATCTGGGGGTCCCCTTATTAAAGGGGGCTCCCGGATTCCGATAAGCCCCCCTCCCGCAGACCCCCACAACCAACGGCCAGGGTTGTCGGGAAGAGGCCCTTGTCCTCATCAACATGGGGACAAGGTGCTTTGGGGTGGGGGGGCCGCAGTGCGTCCCCTCCCCCAAGGCACCAACCCCCCCATGTTGAGGGCATGCGACCTGGTACGGCTCAGGAGGGGGGGGGGGCGCTCGCTCGTCCCCACCCCCATTCCTGTCCGGCCGGGCTGTGTGCTCGGATAAGGGTCTGGTATGGATTGGGGGGGACCCTCACGCCGTTTTTTCGGCGTAGGGGGTTCCCCTCAAGGTCCATACCAGACCCAAGGGCCTGGTATGCTCTTGGAGGGGGAACCCATGCCGGTTTTTTATTTAAAATTTGGCGCGGAGTTCCCCCTAAAGATTCATACCAAACACAGTGCCGGGCATTGGCGGGGATCCAAGTCGGATCCCCGTTCATTGAAAGTCGGACATATGCCGGCTTCATGTCGCAGGGCAAAGTCGGATCCAAAGTAGGACGGCTGTCGTGTCGCACCAGTGTGAACCCAGCCTTTGGTGTGCACTCCACAAATCTGGCCTTTATGGAAGAGAGGCAAGAAGAAAGCCATTGTTGAAAGAAAGTCATAAAAAGTCCCATTTGCATAAAGAGGAAAATAGCTAAGGGGGTACCACATCCATATATAGACTGTTTAAAAATATATAGGACATTTTGAGCGAACTTTACCGCTCCTAGAAAAAGAACACTATATCATTTTATAAAGTTCAATTTATTACAAATATATTGAAAATAAAAATTAGTACAAGATAAAAACAAGAAAGTTGGAGCTCTCATTGATATAAGCACACAATGTATATAACATATTGGATCCGTATTACTGCTAAATCAGAGAGGTCGATGTTTCGCTTTATGCTTCCTCAGGACCTTATTTCCTTGACTGTAAGCAGAGGGATTCTGTGTAAAAGAGAAAGGAGGGAAACATCATGTTCCAAAAATGGATATGAAATTCAGCAAAACATTTTATAATACAGTCCCCATATGTAGTAAGGAGAACAGTGTACTAGGAGTGCCACTCACAGATCAGAGAGAGCCCTCATATATGTAACATGCCATCAGTGGCGGTGCATCCATAAGGGCACACGGGCGCCGCCCCTTCTCTCCTTCTATCCCCTATAGCACCAATAGATAGATTCATGCACTGCATGAGTCCATCTATGGCCCCTTTTTGGGCGCAGGGCGCCTAAATTACAGCGGCGGGGGGTGGTTTTGAAGCTGCATTTTATGGGGCACAGTGGCTGCATTTGAAGGCACAGCGGTGGCAATTGATGGGCACAGTGGCTGCGTTTGATGGGCACAGTGGCTGCGTTTGATGGGCACAGTGGCTGTGTTTGATTGGCACAGTGGCTGCATTTGATGGCACAGTGGTGGCAATTGATGGGCACTGTGGCTGCGATTGATGGCACAGTGGCTGCGATTGATGTCTTTTTTTTTTAAGAATTTTTCAGTTTGTTTGCGCCCCCCAAAAACTTTGAGCACCAGCCACCACTGCATGCCATGTGCTATCCAGAGGCGCCTAGATCAGCGATTATCATCCCTAGATCAGCCAATAGACAAAAATTCCCCATTCTATAAGGAGAAAAAAAGGAAAAATCAGCCTCCAAGAAATAATAAACATAATAAATGGTAGCATCCAATAATAACTATAGTAATACACTACTTACTGGGCAGAAAACATCCCCAGAGTTGCTACACTGGGATAAGGATCAATCACTAGTATACAGTATCAATCAATCTGGCTAGTTATCCAATTAACTCCTACAGAGAGTACAAAATACATGAGATGAACGGTGTGGCAGATGGCAACATCTTAAATCTAACCGTAGGGGTCACAAAGATTAAAAGGACAGACAGAATCAAATACCTTGATGGTATTCAGGTGAGAGTCAATGATGAAGTGGCTTATTGGAACCCAAGATATCCTCCACAGAAAAAACATTGGATAGACTGAAATCTAAAAATAGAAATCATACTATATTATCAAGAAAATAGTATTAATCACCAATCAAATGTTTGCAAATTAGAAAAGCTGTTCAACTTCTGTACAACATTCAGTTGCAAATTTACCGATAGACCAGTGTGAGGATTGACATCAATTAAAATGCGATTGCACAGCCAATCAACATTCACTGGCGACAACACAATTCAGCATAAATATCTAGGAAGTAAATATAAATGCAGATAGTCTTTAGTTGCAGAGCTCACCTCATTGACGCTGATAAGAATAATCACAATCACAATCACAATCCGCTCAAATAGACTGGCCTAACAATGTTTCCCCTGGATCATGCCACAGCAACAATCACTGCCAGCACTAACAACCTTAACTACTTAAGGATCGAGCCTCTTTCTGAGATTTGTTGTTTACAAGTTAAATTTTTTTTTTTTTGCTAGAAAATTACTTAGAACACCCAAACATTATACTTTCTCTTTCTAACACCCTAGAGAATAAAATGGCAATCGTTGCAATACTTTCTGTCACACTGTATTTGTGCAGCGGTCTTACAAGCGCACTTTTTTGGGAAAAAATACACTTTTTTTAATTAAAAAATGACAACAATTTTTTTTTATATTGTGAAAGATAATGTTACGCCAAGTAAATTTATACCCAACATGTCACGCTTCAAAATTGCGCCCGCTCGTGGAATGGCGACAAACTTTTACCTTTTAAAAACCTCCATAGGTGATGTTTAAAAAATTCTACAGGTTGCATGTTTTGAGTTACAGAGGAGGTCTAGGGTTAAAATTATTGCTCTCACTCTACCGATCGCGGCGATACCTCGCATGTGTGGTTTTCATATGTGGGCGCTACTCATGTATAAGTTCGCTTCTGCACGTGAGCTCAGCGGGACGAGGCGCATTTAAAAAAAAAAAATTCTTATTTATTTTACCTTTTCTTTAAAAAAAAAAAATTGTGTCACTTTTATTCCTATTACAAGGAATGTAAACATCCCTTGTAATAGAAAAAAGCATGACAGGACCTCTTCAAAATGAGATCTGGGGTCCAAAAGACCTCAGATCTCATATCTACACTAAAATACAATAAACAAAAAAAATGTTGTCATTAAAAAAAAAAAATTAAAAAAATGTCTCTTTAAGAGCTATGGGCGGAAGTGACGTTTTGAAGGATCGGGGGGGGGCCCTCTCCCGCCGCCGATAAAAGTGATCTCGAGGCGAATCCGCCACAGAGACCACTATTATTGGAAACCGGACCGCCGGCCGAAGAAAAGGATACCAGGGTTATGGCAGCTAGCTGCTGCCATAACAAAGATAGTCCTCTTCAAAGTTAGGACGTATATCAGCGTGCGGCGGTCCGGAAGTGGTTAAATAGGTAGAAACAGTGGCACCAAAACTGCCAGACAATTGCTGACTTCAATCAGCTGTGAAGGCACACACCCCTGGGGGCCGGAGTGGGAGGCGCCATACTCATATGGCGTGAATAAACAGCGCTGCTGTATGCCGCGCATGCGCCGTAGGGAAATCAGAGCCTAACTCTAAATCGAAAGTGCGCACATGCGCAGTGGCTAGCAGTAGATACTTGGAAAATAGATTATGGAGTGAAAAAACCTCTGATAATAGCAGTACTAAACAGACAGCTGTGGCCAAACGGAGATAATTCTGACCAAATGCAAATACCACATCATCATCATGTAGGCTACTCACAAGGGGCTAAACTGAACAACGACACGATAGTCTACCAACAAGAGACATTTCCTCATAATTAATAAACAAGATGTGTACACAATAAATGCTTACAAGGGGAGTTTCCCCCTACTCCAACCATCGCAACACCACCACCTTGGACATGCAAGGGTTTATCAATAAGCCAACATGCTGCCAGATATTTTCCATGCAGGGGGTCCCCTTAAGCATATAAAAGGGAAAAATCCCCTATCCAGGCCACATCCAGGAAGCCGAATGACATGCTACAACAATGTACATTTAACAAATGTCTTCCAAAGGGAAAGAGAAAATTTTCCCATATATAAAATTAAAGATTAAAAAAGCTACATTTATTATGCAAACCTCCATAAATAATTTTTTGTACATTTTTAATTACTTGTAGTATCAATTCCCATAATAACAGTTTATAACACATTATTCAACTCAATGATTTGACAAGTCCCATTTGCAGTTTGCGAGAAACCATGTGGGGGACACAGCAAACGTGTGGAAGAAGGTGCTCTGGTCAGATGAGACCAAAATCAAACTTTTTGACCTAAAAGCAAAACACTATGTGTGGTGGAAAACTATCACTGCACATCACTCTGAACACACCATCCCCACCGTGAAACATGGTGGTGCAGCATCATGTTGTGGGGATGCTTTTCTTCACAGGGAAGCTGGTCAGAGTTGATGGGAAGATGGATGGAGCCAAATACAGGGCAATCTTAGAAGAAAACCTGTTATGCCGCGTACACACGGTCGGACTTTTTGGCTGCAAAAGTCCGACAGCCCGTCCGACAGACTTTCGACTGACTTTTGGCGGACTTGCGGCGGACTTTCTAACGAACAGACTTGCCTACATACGATCACACAAAAGTCTGACGGATTCGTACGTGATGACGTACACCGGACTAAAATAAGGAAGTTGATAGCCAGTAGCCAATAGCTGCCCTAGCGTGGGTTTTTGT
The DNA here is from genome assembly GCA_037952835.1 of Lithobates septentrionalis. Lineage (NCBI taxonomy): Eukaryota > Metazoa > Chordata > Amphibia > Anura > Ranidae > Lithobates > Lithobates septentrionalis. Next base: position 299,258 of record JBBDGP010002190.1, read on the forward strand.
CCGTCGGACTAGCAGACAGACGAGCGGATTTCTGGGTCCGGCGGAGTTACGACGTAAAGATTTGAAGCATGTTCCAAATCTAAAGTCCGTCAGATTTGTGGCTGGAAAAGTCCACCAAAAGTCCGGGGAAGCCCACACACGATCGGATTGTCCGCCGGATTTGGTCCGTCGGCGTCTGTCGGACTTTTGTAGACGAAAAGTCCGACCGTGTGTACGCGGCATTAGAGTCTGCAAAAGACTTAAGACTGGGGCGGAGGTTCACCTTCCAGCAGGACAACGACCCTAAACATACAGCCAGAGCTACAATGGAATGGTTTAGATCAAAGCATATTAATGTGTTATGCCGCGTACACACGGTCCTACTTTTCGTCTACAAAAGTCCAACAGACGCTGATGGACTAAAGCTGGCTGGTAATCCGATCGTGTGTGGGCTTCTCCGGACTTTCAACCGACTTTTTTAGCCTCAAATACGACGTACTTTAGATTTGAAACATGCTTCAAAACTTTTACTTCGTACCTACGACGGACCCCGAAATCCGCTCGTCTGTGTGCTAGTCCGACGGACAAAAAGCCACGCTAGGGCACCTATTGGCTACTGGCTATGAACTTCCTTATTTTAGTCCGGTGTACGTCATCACGTACGAATCCGACCGACTTTTGTGTGGTCGTGTGTAGGCAAGTCCGGTCGTTAGAAAGTAGGCCGCAAGTCCGCGGCAAGTCCACCGAAAGTCTGCCGGAAGTCTGTCCGACAGGCTGTCCGACTTTTGTAGACGAAAAGTACGACCGTGTGTACGCGGCATTAGAATGGCCCAGTCAAAGTCCAGACCTAAATCCAATTGAGAATCTGTGGCAAGACTTGAAAATTGCTGTTCACAAACGCTCTCCATGCAATCTTGCAAAGACGAATGGGCAAAAATGTCACTCTCTAGATGTGCAAAGCTGGTAGAGACATCCCCAAAAAGACTTGCAGCTGTAATTGCAGTGAAAGGCGATTCTACAAAGTATTGACTCAGGGGGGCTGAATACAAATGCACCCCACACTTTTCACATATTTATTTGTAAAAAATGTTGAAAATCATTTATCATTTTCCTTCCACTTCACAATTTTGTGCCATTTTGTGTTGGTCTATCACATAAAATCCCAATAAAATATATTTACGATTTTAGTTGTAACATGAGAAAAATGTGGAAAATTTCAAGGGGTATGAATACTTTTTCAAGGCACTGTACATGACTGTGCCACCTCTAAGCCTACATCTCAATCCAGGATGTAGAAACTGGGATGATGCCTGAACCTGAACAAAGATGGGGATAAATAAAGGTCTTGTCAGGGGAAGTACTGTGGTCTTTGTGAGAGGTAATAAGTACATAGAAGTGTTATCCATGTTCATATGAAAAAAATCTGATGCTAAGTCTACTTGGAGATTTTTTCTTTATCCAATTGTTTTATATTATGGCATAAAAGGAATTTATTTATGGAGATTGTAAAGTTACAGAAAAGTGCACTTTAATCACTCACTATAAAGATCTTCCTAGTGTACTGATGGCAATATCCCCTTCACGCAACTGATGTCTCCTTCGTACAGTCCTTGGAATAAAAAATTCATTTGTCAAATATTTATATCGACCTTGGATAAATGTATACATATGAATTAGATTCAAGGTCAGAATAAAGATTTGGCAGATAAACATGGTTCCAATTACTTGGGTAAGGTGACCTACCTTTATATAAAAATAGCATGGTGTGCTCGTTCTGGGAACGGCTGATTTGGAATGGTGTGGCTTATTTTAAGTAGAACTCCAGCCAAAGCTTATTTTCTTGACTTGGATGGTGTGTTAGAACCCCCAAAAAAGTAAATGTATTCATGTAGAAGAGATCCACCCTCCATTGTTTTGTCATGGTGACTATTGTTTTCCAGTGGGGACATCTGATCTGGTGACAACAGTGAAAGGTAGGATTACCCTTGCACTGGGGAGATGACCACTAACTTCCCGTCATGTATCTGGGAAAAGGGAGATTTTCCTGATAAGAACACAGCTGCAATAAAGACCCGACAGAGGCACTAATCTTTTATTACTCTATCCACAACAAAAACATAAATAAATTTGGGCTGGAGTTCTACTTTAAATGTTGTTTTCATTAGTTATGTGTCTTCCATAGTTTATAATACTTTGGTGTGAAAAATGTTTTTAGAAAAGCTTTAGCGACACGGAGTCACAGTGTAACACTGTTGCTGCACTATCGTTGATGATCCTGAATTGGCTTTACAAGCATGGAGGATGTCTGCATTTCTCCAAATAAATATTTACCTTGGTCATTTAGACTGCAGCATATGGGCTTCGGTAATATAGAGGTCACGTGTTAGCACATGGCTTATCAAACATGGCTGTATACAATAAGTACAGTACAGATGCGTTGATATATTGTCATTCCCCATATTTCTGAGGCCGCACAGTCATAATGCCTGTACATTATGTATGTATCTCAGAGTAGGTTAAAGGTACAGGATCCCAGAAATCTCTGATCTGGAGTGTTAGCACTGGAGGTGGCAGCTTGTAAACAGAATGGGTCTATAGAGAGCACTTTGGATGGCGTGAGATACACAAGAGGAAGCACCAAACCAATGATTTACTTTGTTATAAAAATCTATAAATACAAGCTATCACGTTTTGGGGATTTTGAAGCGCTGCCTTCAATTAGGGCAAGTGTTGTGTAATAGAGCTGATCCCTGACATTAAATATCATGGGATTATGTACCAAAGAATGAAATTCCATAGAATACTCTGTGACTGTGTTAATGAGCTATGCTGTGTGTGCTCTGTGCTGCTCATGCAGTGTATGTTGTGTGTGTTCTGTGCTGTGTGTTTTTTGTATTGTCTGTGCAGTGTATGTTGTGTGTGCTCTGTGCTGTTTGTGCAGTATATGTTGTATGTGTTTTAATGCGTGTGCTCTATTTGTGCAGCATATGTTGTATGCTGTGTGGGCTTTGTGTTGTTTGTGCATTGCATGCTATATGTGCTCTGTGTTGATTATACAGTGTGTGCTCAATGTTGGTTGTACAGTGTATGTTGTATGTGCTCTGTGCTGTACGTGATCTGTGTTGTTTGTACAGTGTGCTGTTTGTTGGGTGTCAGGTGTTGTTTTTACAGCGTGTGTTATGTTTGCTCTTTGTTGTTTGTACAGCGTATGCCGTGTGTGCTCTTTGTTGTTTGTACAGTGTATGCTGTGTGTGCTCTGTGTTGTTTGTACGGTGTATGTTGTGTGTGTGCTCTGTGTTGATTTTACAGTGTTTTCTCTATGTTTGTACAGTGTATGTTGTGTGTGTGCTCTGCGCTGTGTGTGATCTGTGTTGTTTGTACAGTATACTGTATGTTGTGTGTTCCCTGTGTTGTTTTTATAGTGTGTGCTGTGTTTGCTCTGTGTTGTTTATAAAGTGTATGTTGTGTGTGTGCTCTGTGTTGTTTATACAGTGTATGTTGTGTGTGTGTGCTCTGTGTTGTTTATACCGTGTATGTTGTGTGTGTGCTCTGTGTTTGTTTGTACAGTGTATGTTGTGTGTGCTCTATGCTCTATGTGATCTGTGTTTTTTGTACAGTGTATGTTGTGTGTGTGTGCTCTGTGTTGTTTCTATAGTGTGTGCTCTGTGTTTGTTTGTACAGTGTTTGTTGTGTGTGCTCTATGATGTATGTGATCTATGTTGTTTGTACGGTGTACTGTTTGTTGTGTGTTCTCTGTGTTGTTTTTATAGTGTGTGCTGTGTTTTCTCTGTGTTGTTTGCAAAATGTATGTTGTGTGTGTGTGCTCTGTGTTGTTTGTAAAGTGCATGTTGTGTTTGCTCTGTGTTGTTTATACAGTATATGTTGTGTGTGCTGTGTGTTGTTTATACAGTATATGTTGTGTGTGCTCTGTGTAGTTTGTACAGTGTATGTTGTGTGTGCTCTATGCTATATGTGATTTGTGTTGTTTGTACAGTGTATGTTGTGTGTTCTGTGATATTTTTACAATATGTGTTGTGTTTGATCTGTGGTGTTTGTACAGTGTATGTTGTGTGTTGTTTGTACAGTATGTTTTGTTTGCTCTGTGTTGTGTGTTATTTGTACAATGTACAGTTGTGCTCATAAGTTTACATACCCTGGCAGAATTTAAGATTTCTTGGCCATTTTTCAGAGAATATGAATGATAACACAAAAACTTTTCTTTCACTCATGGTTAGTGTTTGGCTGAAGCCATTTATTATCAATCAACTGTGTTTACTCTTTTTAAATCATAATGACAACAGAAACTACCCAAATGACCCTGATCAAAAGTTTACATACCCCAGTTCTTAATACCGTGTATTGCCCCCTTTAACATCAATGACAGCTTGAAGTTTTTTGTGGTATTTGTGGATGAGGCTCTTTATGTTCTCAGATGGTGAAGCTGCCCATTCCTTTGGCAAAAAGCCTCCAGTTCTTGTAAATTCTTGGGCTGTCTTGCGTGTACTGCACGTTTGAGATCTTCCCAGAGTGGCTCAATGATATTGAGGTCAGGAGACTGAGATGGCCACTCCAGAACCTTCACTTTATTCTGCTGTAGCCAATGACATGTCGACTTGGCCTTGTGTTTTGGATCATTGTCATGTTGGAATGTCCAAGTATGTCCCATGCGCAGGTTCCTGGCTGATGAATGCAAATGTTCCTCCAGTATTTTTTGATAACATACTGAATTCATCTTGCCAACAATTTTGACCAAATTTCCTGTGCCTTTGTAGCTCACACATCCCCAAAACATCAGTGATCCACCTCCGTGTTTCACAGTAGGAATGGTGTACCTTTCATCATAGGCCTTGTTGACTCCTCTCCAAATGTAGCATTTATGGTTGTGGCCAAAAAGCTAAATTTTGGTCTCAACATTCCAAATGACTTTGTGCCAGAAGGTTTAAGGCTTGTCTCTGTGCTGTATGGCATATTATAAGCGGGATACTTTGTGGCATTTGCGTAGTAATGGCTTTCTTCTGACGACTCGACCATGCAGCCCATTTTTTCAAGTGCCTCCTTATTGTGCATCTTGAAACAGCCACACCAAATGTTTTCAGAGAGTTCTGTATTTCACCTGAAGTTATTTGTGAGTTTTTCTTTGCATCCTGAACAATTTTCCTGGCAGTTGTGGCTGAAATTTTAGTTGGTCTACCTGACCGTGGTTTGATTTCAACAGAACCCTTCATTTTCCACTTCTTGATTAGAATTTTAACACTGCTGATTGGCATTCTCAATTCCTTGGATATCTTTTTATATCCCTTTCCTATTTTATACAGTTCAACTACCTTTTCCCGCAGATTTTTTGACAATTCTTTTGCTTTCCACATGACTCAGAATCCAGAAACCTCAGTGCAGCACTGGATGAAAGATGCAAGGGTCTGTCAGGAGTCCAGAAACTCATTGACCTTTTATACACACACACTAATTACAAGAAAACAGATCACAGGTGAGAATGGTTACCTTTAATAGCCATTCAAACCCCTTTGTGTCAACTTGTGTGCATGTTATCAGGCCAAAATCACCAGGGTAAGTAAACTTTTGATCAGGGTCATTTGGGTAGTTTCTGTTGCAATTATGATTTAAAAAGAGTAAACACAGTTGATTGATAATAAATGGCTTCAGCTAAACACTAACCATGAGTGAAAGAAAAGTTTTTGTGTTATCATTCATATTCTCTGAAAAAATGGCGAAGAAATCGTAAATTCTGCCAGCTTATGTAAACTTATGAGCACAACTGTGTATTGTGTGTGTTTTGTGGTATTTGTGCATTGAATGTTATGTGTGCTTGTCCTAGCGTGGGAAAAACATGGCTTGTTATCACCTTTTAATATTTCAATAAAAACATTGAAACAGAATGTTATGTGTGCTCTGTGCTGTTCTCAAATGGTTCCATCCTCATCATCTCTTTATTTAAAATGATAAAGCATATTAAATCTGTTGTTATAATTTCATACAGTGGAACTCCAGTCAAAACTTTCTCCATTTGCATGGTGTATGGAGAGGTCACAGTCAATGACACGTCTTTCTTTTTCCTCACTTTGTGTATTTAGGGCATGTAAGATTGGTGTGAGGTCGGCCTCAGTACACGTCTTCATACGATCTGCATAACATACAGACAGGGTATTCCACAGTCCTAAACAGCGGTTCACAAACTGACAGAAGTAAAGTATAAATATTCATGTCAGCTAAGCCTAAGGCTTGTATATGGTGTGATATTTCCTCTTATGCCATCATATATGCAATAGATGTCCTCCATCCGAAAATCTTGACCTTGGAGCTGCATTAGAAACATGTTTGTGTCTACGCCTTGAGCCAGCCATTTACATAGGTAAAGCATAAAAGAGAGTGGAAGTCATTAAAGATGAGTGATTCTATCTGATATTTTCTTTGCAGGAACATTGACACCCTGATAGTGGATATATACCCCGTCCTGGACACTCCAGCCAAGCAAATCATCTGGCAGTTCATCTTCCAGCTGCTGACCTATGAAGAGCAAGAGCACTGCCAACACAAAATCGCTCGCTTCCTGGGCTACAAGGCAGGTCAGAGAGCTCCATAACTGAGCCCACATCCCACTGTGCTCTGTAATCCCCAACCTTAATGTGTAATTAAGACAGGGCTTTTTTTTTAGTTTCAGGCCTCATTCACATGGATGTACTTAAGTGTACACCTATGTAATGGTTGTGTTTTGCCTGCATGGGATGCACAGGTGCGTGTGCAGGCAGTTCCATTCATGTTATTTGGGTTGTAGAGGCTGCACAGACACAGCTGCTGCTCCCAATATGACATCCGTGTGGATGTGGGCATGTGTGGGTCACGCACCTGCACCCACATAGATGTCAATTTGGGAACAGCCGATGTGTTATTGCAGCTGCTGCTCCCAATTGACCAGTGGTGTCTGCCCATTAGGGGCGCCCCGGGCCCCTCATTCCTATATGACTAATGGATAGATTCATGCATAGCAGGTTCAGGTGTCCAGCCCCTTTCGGGACACCGGGCGCCTGGATTACAGTGGCGGGGTAGTATTTAAAATATGTGGGCTCATGGCGCAGAGCATTACGCTACGAGCCTAACCAGGAATATTGGCTGTTGTAACACTGATGCTCAATCTGGCCAATCAGACGCAGGTCTGAGACCCGTTTTCTGATTGACCGAAAAGAGAAGACTCCTGATTGGCCACCGAGAAGGAAGAAACGGAAGCCAGAGCCTTTGCTTGTGGAGACTGGAGAGCAGGGCAAGGGAAAGCCGCGCCGCCAACGCCAAGAGCCCAGGAGAAGCGTCGATGGGGTAAGTGCAGCAGACCTGCCTGTTGGCCGACCAACTGGGGGGGGGGGGTACTGTTTGCTGCCCCCCTAAAGAAAATTACCACCGGCCACCACTGCAATTGACATGACTGGGATTGCTTGCATGGGGATGCACAGAACACCTGTGCATCCTGTGCAGGCAAAACACAAGCCTCCCATTTAAGTACGCCCATGTGAACGATACCTTAGGGAGGGTGGGGAGGGATTAGAACCCCTATCAGGTTTGTGCTGCTGTCTGTGTGCCCATTAGGGAGGTTCACCCTCCCTGTTTGTCCTGGTGACTGTTATTACTGAAAGTGAAAGAAAATACAACATAAAGTGGTCACCAGAACCCAATCCTCCCAGTTGGAACCAGAGTTGTGGTGACAACCAGGGAGTCCATCACTGTGGGGGGGATTTCCTCTCACATCATGTTTTGGGACAGGAAGTGAAGGAGAATCTCCCTAATGGGACACAGATGGCAAAAAAACCTGACAGGGGTTATAACCCGCCCTTACGCCATCCAAAATGAAATAAAAAAAATGCCTTCATTTCTTTTTAATACCCAGAGCGAGGTCATGTGACATCTCACTGCTCTGTCATGGCATGTTCAGCCCCGTACATCACTACCAGAGCCATATTTGTATGTGCCATATAGAGTTTCCACCTCATCCCTTTAAACCCAATTACATATGAATTACACAGGATCTGAGGTTCATTTTATGCAGATAAGGCACCAAGTGAGTTTAATTACCACCTTAATCAGCCACAGAAGCTGTGTAATTAATATGTGTTTGGTTTTAAAGGGGATGAGGTGGCAATAGTGCCATAGTCAGCAGTCTAATGACTTGGTTACACCTTTGTACATTCGCCATACCTTTAAAGCACAGCTGTAGAGAAGGTCAGCACTCCAATGAAGGTCCCCAAAGTTTTACTCCAAGATAATTGTCAATGAAGATCTAACATTTCAGAGACCTGCAAAAAAAGGGACCTATACAGCAGTGCTTTGACTGTGCCTCTGGTGGCCATGCACACGTCTTATAAAATGGCCTGAGATACTACACGTGCTGAAAAGCACACCTTCCACACCCACAATGTAGATGTAAAATGCATAGGAAGTCTGTATTATTATTCTTACTTTTGTGTTTTTTTTTTTGTGGTATTTTTTAAATTTTTATGGCTTTGCATAGCACAAACATTATGCCAGACTCACAACATACAAGGCACAATAACATAGTTGCAACCAGCCATTAAGTACAGCATTTTTAGAAAATCAAAACCAACAAAAACACAAAGCGCAAAGCAAAATTTAATTGAAAGAGAAAATCATAACACTCGATTCGACACACAACCAAAAATAATGCTCAGCTAGACAAATCTGGCTTAACCTAATTCAAAAGCAGGGCATAACTTGGCTAAGACTAGAACCCGTAACTGGTCTCATGGTAGTTATGCACTACACAGGAGCAAGTATCAGTAAAAGTAAAGTAAACCAAACAAAGAATAAAACATCTTTTATCCAATTGTACCAACTGCATGTAGGTTCTAAAAACATGATCAGTTTGAAATCTTACTTTTGTGTTTACCTGTGGGGTGTTTGAAAAGGTACACCCAGCTGCCAAAATCAAAATTAGGGAAAAGAAGAGAAGGGAAGCACCATCTAACAGCAGTAATAAAAGCAACCTAATAGACTAGTGGTAATAAAAACTCACAAATTACAGAAGAATATCACATTTATCACAATAGGATAGCATTGTCGCTGTAACCTCGTCCTGAGGGACCCGCCGTTTGGAGCGGTGCGGTTGTTGGCCGAGGACGCTGTGTAGGATCCTGGAACGGTCCCTGACCAGCTTGCAGTGCACATGTGGGGCAGATGTGATTTTAACTGCGGGGAATGATCGGTGCATGACAATGACAAGCTATGTGCTCTGAGCTCACTGCTCCTTCTACATGAAAATCAGGCCTTAGATGCCTGCAAGTAGCATAACCTGCCCTGTATTCATCCATGCTTTGCTGTAATTTGCCAGTCCACTCCACTCCCTTTTGTTGGTGATCTGAGAACACCCGCCCGTGCCCGTGATGCCAGAGAGCTGTTCCCAAAAACATCCATTGCAGGCTCTTCTCGTCTCTCACAAACAGAAAGCCCGGTGTAGAAAAATCTTTGCCAGTGCACACTGCAAGGTCATCTCTTTTGTTCTCTAAAAGCCACATGGTCAATCCCTAACCACTTCCAATTAGCTCCACTTCTTGCTGCATTGCTTGTGTTACATGTGGGTTCAGGTGCGTATTCCCCAAAGGCAGACAGTGTGAATTTGGGGACACGCACCCACATCAATGTCTTATTGGGAGTAGTGGCCATGTCCATGCAGCCGCTGTGTCCCAATTGACATCCATGGGACTGCCTGCACAAGGAATCATGGAACATCTGTCCATCCTTTTGTGAGTGGACTCGGCCCTGCATGGGCGTACGGAAGAGTATCTTCCATGTGAACGAGGTCAAGACAGTTTAATTGTTAAGCAATTGTCAGACAAGCTAGTTTCTAATTCAAAAGCCAGTATGCAACTAAATACTTTCTGCCAATAATGCATTCAGCAAGAACGAATAATTTTATTGATTATAGTACTTTGCATCAAATTTTCCTTGAATATTCATATATAAATAGATTTCCCCTTTAATGGCAAGAAAGGCTTAATCTCGTCACTTTGTATCCTTCTATCACAATGTGAAGTTGACATCCATTGCAGGGATTACCACCTCAAATCCTGTTTGTTGGGAAGCCCTTGTCACATGACCTAATGAAACTTTCTCAACCTTTAACTGTCTCCGATGAGACATAATCCATGCGTCTCTGTAGCTCAGTGGCTTACATAAAACCATTAAGCCTTGGGCCTGTGTAGGGGGCAGGCCTTGCCGGTTGATTACTAATATCCATTATAGGGATGTTACTAAGCTCTATGAAATAAGCTTTTAAGTCCCTTATCTACCAGCATACAGTCATGAACAGCAGGATGTCATACCTCACAACGTTCTCTTTCCAAATGGGGGCAGACTGTGTGACATCGCTTTGGCCTAATTATGCAGGTGAATTTTGGTTTGACCTATCAAAAACTCTGGTGATTAGTTCTGGGAGGTATGGTAAGGCTTTGTGAGTGTTTCCAGACATTGAGTTTTGCTTTGTATGTAACTCCTATGTCTGTATTCCATACAGAGCAAAATAAAACATCATCTCCTCAACAAAGGTTTAAATATCTTCCTTGTCATAGTTAGGTCCCTTTCACACGGGAGCCTCCGTTATGCCTAATCCGATCTCTCTGCTGATCCCAGCTGAGCAGGTGGATGACAGGTCCGTGTCCGCTCCACTATGCACAAATTAAGCACAACCTTATTGTGTGAAACGTGTCTACCCAGACTGCTTGTTGGTGTCCTCCGGTGCCACATTGGGTAACTCCAATAAATAGCTTTTGAAACTACATGATGTGCAGCCGTTTCTTCTTACCTTGACACTATCCACGGAGGTGGGCCCAAGCTAACAGTCCATCAGGCTTATCTACTTCATCTGGAGCAATGGTTTCCCTTTATTTTGACTCATTTACAAACTTGCAGCACAATTTCTTGCTATCTGGGATGGTCCGGTTGGAGGGGTGGGGTGCAGGTTCCGCTCAGTATAGCAAGTAAAAAACACGAATGCCGCGTACACATGATCGGAATTTCAGCCCGCAAAAGACCAATGAGAGTTTTCCCTCGGAATGCAATGCGACTTTTGCTGGCCGAATTCCAGCCAGCAAAAGATTAAGAGCATGTTCTCAATTCTTTCGGTCGGGAAAAGTTCCTATCCGAAAATGCGATCGTCTGTGGCAATTCTGACGCACAAAATTCCTACGCATGCTCAGAAACAATTCAACGCATGTTTGGAAGCACTGAACTTCATTTTCTCGGCTCGTCATAGTGTTGTACGTTACCGCGTTCTTGACGGCCGTAAGTTCACTGAACTTTTGCGTGACCGTGTGTATGCAAGGCAAACTTAAGCGGAATCCCGTCGGAAAAGCCATCATATCTTTTTCCGACGAGAAGTCCAATCATGTGTACGCGGCATAAGAGCAGTTGTCTGGCTGTAAAGAGGACTGGTCTCCAATGGGCATTGTAATGGTGTGAAAGTCCACCCTTGAACTGGTTTACTAGTGCATCCTTACCTTTCAGGAATTGCTTGTTTGTTTTTTCTTATTTACTTGTATTTTCTCCCTGTCAGAACAGAACTGTCAGTCTGTAAGCCATAAAATCTCCTGCCTGACCTCAATGTTGAATCACTTACAATCTGTCATATAACAAAGTTGTTGTCAGGACAACGTGTCCGTTATGAGCCTTGAGATCAGGCAGGGGATAGTTTAGCCAATGGCTTCCGCTGCTGTGTTCAGCCAATGGGGAGAGAGAGACCCGGGACAGCCAGGACTCCAGTGTACATCACTGGATGGAGAGGGGGCTCAGGTGAGTATTAGGGGGGCTATGGGGGCTGCTGCACACAAAAGGTTTTTTACCTTCATGATGTATGAAGGTAAAAAAAAACTTCAGCCGTTACAACCACTTTAAGCTAGCCATACACTGTTAGTTAATTTTTTCATTCAGCTTTCCCAGCAGATTCCTCCATCCACACAATTGAGGTGGATGAAGGAATAAAGGATTCCCCCTGCCGGGACATTGTTTTTTGACAGTTGTACCCACTGATCGAGAAAAACTATCCAGCATGTCTGTTCAACAGAGAATGATCAAACAATTCACTTTCTTTATGCGAGGACTGCCACACACAGATCAAAATTCAGCCAGTCCTTGCTGAACCAGTCGAATTTGAATCCATGCATGGCCAACTTTAGTCCTTCTTCAAAAGTCACACCTATATAATATGAGATAGTATGAGATTTCATCAGCCTCTAGGATTAAATAACAGAGCACTGAGGAATGAATTATCTTATGTTGGTTGTGTTACAAAGGGGTTTTGACTGGTGATTCTTTGCAGCTGCCGGGGATGCAGATACAGTGGCACCACACCGAGGCTCTGTCCATGGACAGGCAACGTATCAGGGGAGCATAAGAGCTGCCGAGGAAGCAAAACCAGGTACATTTTTATTTAGACTTGCATACAAATCATGAATGAAAATTATGCGGTCACACTGAAGAGGTAAATCTCTGGTGAACTATATTCTCCTTGCACACTTAAGAGTTCTCTATGAAAAAAAAAGATGTCTCAAGAAGATGTGCCATGGATAGCTCTACATTTGGGCTGCCTTACAAATTTCCCAACATTAACATTTAACTTTTTCCATGTCTGAATGGGATCTTCAGTCAGGCAACATAATGGCGGGAGGGGCAACCAAAGTCATGAACCTTTTTAGAGAGCCAGTCACTGAACCGTTTTGTTCTGTCTTGCCAAAAGAGAAATTATTGGTAACTGTAAGCGCAAACACACAAGTCCATATATAACAGGAGATATAAAGGGCTGAGCAACTTAGTCCATAGGGGACAGGCTGGAAGTTCAAGGGTTAAGTGGTAACCAGTAATGTAATGGTTAAAGTAGGCTGGTAGGCTAGGCGGCTGCTGTCCTCAGAGAACTGGCTCTGTGATGGATGAGAGAGGGGTAGAGAAGGAAGCGCCACCTGAGTGTAGTATTAACAAATGATGTTTAATGACACCAGGTAAAAACACACTTACAGGATAAAAACATATAAAAGGCTCATCTGTATAGGTATGTGGTCCTCGGTGTTCCCTCTGATCCTGTAGTGGTGACGCTGCAGGGATGCTGGGCTGCAGAAGGTGGATTACCAGCCGGGAGCTCCTTCTGTGGCCATCAGGAAGAGACTAGGGGCAGGCGTGGAGCGCACGTGAAGCGTGCATGACGTCACAGGTCGTCCGTCTGCTTCTGGGTTCGGTATCCAGGGGAGGGATAGTCTAGGGAGGAGGGCTAGCAGGGAGGTTGAGAGAAGGCCTTCTCTCAACCTCCCTGCTAGCCCTCCTCCCTGGACGATCCCTCCCCTGGATACCGAACCCAGAAGCAGACGGACGACCTGTGACGTCATGCACGCTTCACGTGCGCTCCACGCCGGCCCCTAGTCTCTTCCTGATGGCCACAGAAGGAGCTCCCGGCTGGTAATCCACCTTCTGCAGCCCAGCATCCCTGCAGCGTCACCACCACAGGATTAGAGGGAACACTGAGGACCACATACCTATACAGATGAGCCTTTTACATGTTTTTATCCTGTAAGTGTGTTTTTACCTGGTGTCATTAAACATCATTTGTTAATACTACATTCAGGTGGCGCTTCCTTCTCTACCCCTCTAAAAGAGAAAATATAACTGTTAATCATAAAACAGTTGCTCAATTTAAAAAGCTACCCTTTTTTTCATAAAACTAAAGTTCTTTAAGGATGATTGCATGTGGAGCAGATGAACTTTTTTTTTTTTTTTTTTTTTTTTTTTTACCTGTGCGAGTTTACAAACCTTACTTTTTAGCATTAGTCTACTTTTACACTGAAGCGGTTTTTAGGCGCTTTAGCACTAAAGATAGCCTCTGAAAAGCACCTCCCATTCTTTGCAGTGTGTCTTCTCACCCTGGAGGTGTGCTTGCAGGACGTTACAAAAAGTCCTGCAAGCAGCATCTTTGGGGTGTGTTGGGAGCGCTGTAAATAACGCTCCCAGATTGGCCTGCCCATTGCAATAAATAGGCAGCGCTTCCAAAGTGCCTGAAAAGCATTTTGAAAGCGCCGCAAAACTGGACTTTTTACCAATTTTTTGTGCTAAAAAGCGCCCGCTAGCGCCGCAAAAACAGCGCTAAAGCGTCACAAAAACGTGTGTCACTTTAGCGCTAACGGCACAGGCGCTCAGTGTGAAAGTAGCCTTATGCCGCGTACACACGACCGGACTTTCCATCGGAATTAACTCTGACTGTCTTTTCGACAGAGTTCCGACGGAGTTCCGCTGAAACGGACTTGCCTACACAAGATCACACCAAAGTCTGATCGTTTAGAACGTGATGAGGTACGACAGGACTAGAAAAAGGAAGTTCAATAGCCAGTAGCCAAAAGCTGCCCTTGCGTCGTTTTTGGTTCGTCGGAATAGCATACAGACGAACGGTTTTCCCCATAGGAATTGATTCCGTCGGAAAGATTTGAAACCTGTTCTATTTCTAGGTCCGTCAGAATTTTAGAAAGAAAAAGTCAGATGAAGCCCACACACGATCGGGATGTCCGACAGAATGATTCCGTCGGACCCTTTCTGCCGGAAAGTCCGGTTGTGTGTACATGGCATTAGTCTCTCTTTTTCTGTCATTTAAGAGCTATCATCAAGAAGAAAATCAGTTCAGATTCCCTTTGTTTATCTTGATCCTGTTGCTGTCTTCAATTATCTCTGAGCCTAAAGCATCTTAGAAGCACTTAAGCTGTGCATGCTTTTATAAGATTGCAAATATAGCTCTGCCCCGTAGGAGCCGCTAGGTAAATTACCTGGATCCTTTTCCCAGTAGTTTCCTTGCAGCAAAACACATCGTTTTAATCACTCTTCAGGCTCATTAACCAGTCTAGGGGATATGCTTTTTTTTGGTGCTTCATTAAAAACTTAAATAAGTGGTGGGTAATGGTAGGCTACTCCCCTAACCCATCGCAATGATTTGAGGACTGCAGAACTTTCTCATGTAGAACTGTGAGCCAAGCCCTTGCAGAAGTAAAGAGTGGACTGAGCTTTGAAGTAGCAACTTGAGGAGATAAATCCTCTGTGGACAGTCCAAGCAAAGCCCTTTCACCAAGAATTAAATAGACTGAGCTCCACAGGACACAACGTCCCCTTTAAAACAGCATACACTAGCACACGAGGGATGGCCTCAGCACTCCAGGATCTCTTTCAGCAGCCTGTGCTCACAAATGTCATTGGAAAATTGGTTGTCTCCTTCCAATATCCTTGTGACAATTTTTCCCTGTGATACCGAACTACATCCTCAGATGGCAGTCCCTCAGTCAGCTTTTAGCAACATTCAGCAAAGCAGGTCTTCAGGTCACCCACCTGAGGCCTTGAAAGCCCACAGGCATATGGCAGAATGCCCTAGGGGCTAGCAGCCCCCCTAGGCTGTGATCTCCTTCTCAGGGAAAAAAACAAGGCTGCTCTTTGTCCCAGAGTATTTATATAGACTCCCAGTCACCGTCTGGGCACCTCTCCCCAGGGATTGGCTGGGGCTGTATGAATATTCAGCTGCTAATTAGACTCCTCCTGTCCACTAACTTCGAGAACATTTCTAGACTAGCCAGGGGGAAGCAATCAATTATGTAGCCACTGAGACAGAACAGGCCAGAACTATCAACACAGCCATACTGATTACAGTAAGCCAACACAAAATGTGCCTAATGAAATGTAGCTCCACCGGATATAGTGAGTCAGAACTAAAATTACCTAATCCTAGCACCTAACTAGGAGAGTGCTACACAAACATTTGGCTAGAAAACTTTCAGCTGGGATGTCCTTAGACAATTGGACTGTGACGGGAATTCCTCCTTCTGCAGAGCAGTCGGGGCCGCTCATGCACATGATTAGAGCCTGAGGCTCTAATTGGCTTCAAAAAAGGGTGGGCTCGGGGCACAGAGCACTGCATCCCGAGCCCACCCAGTTGTGTGACATTAGCGGATTAGTATTCGCAAATGTCTTGCTGTTGCTCCTCCCAGCCAATCAGGAAGCGAGACCCGATTGGCCGGGAGTCCTGAAACCCCATTGGCCATATTGCAGGACTCCTGTTTGGCTAAGAGGAGACAACCGGGACCTGGGGAGAAAGACACAGGGATGAAGGTAAGTGGGTGGTGGGAGGTTAGCGGCAATCGATTGAGCGACAGGGGGGGGGTGGCTGGGGGGTTTGGTGGTCGGATGTCTGGGGGTCCAGGGGGGGGGGGTGGCACCCCCCCAAGTTTGAGCACCAGCCACCCAGCCACCACTGCTGCCGAGTCTTTTGTCTGTGTTCAAATTTCTCAAGACATTTGCTTTCTCACACTGTACTGAAGATAGAAAGTGTCTACTGAAGAGTGATGAATACATTTTAGTATATCCGCTCCTCCAGGGGTTCAACCAAGGGGAATTCATTCCAAGGAACTCCTTTACCAGTCCAATAAAAAAGAAAATGGTTTGCTTGAAGTTTCAATCATGGATCAGCTCCATCTGGGGTGAATTCAAGCACAGGCATATAAAATGCTCCTGAGGTCCTTGGAGCCCAGATCTTACAGAAGACAACCAAAGACTCCGTTTAAACAAAGCTGAATGGGCTGATTCCTTGATGACAGATTGCAAAGGATTGAAAGTGAAAATAAATACTTAATATACTAGTACCGATTGATGAAATCTATACACAGTGTAAACCAGGGTTTTCTTTCAGAAGGAACATGGGGGAACGCACGCTGGGGTGTGCTGGTGGGTTTATTGATGTTGGCTGTTGGGGGATTTGTTGTCACTGGAGGTATCTATTGTTGAGGGAGGGGTCTATTGTTATTAAGGGGGGGTCTTATGTTGCTAGGGGTCAATAGTTGCTGGGAGGGATCTACTGTTGAGGCAGGGATCTATTGTTCCTGGCTGTTGGAGAATCCATTGTTGCTGGCTGGGGTCTATTATTCTTGGGGTGGATCTATTGTTGTTCAGTGAATATTTTATTGCAAGGGATCTATTGTTGCTGGGTGTCCAATTGTTACTGGGGGGAATCTACTTTTAAGAGAGGGATCTATTGTTCCTGGCTGCTGGGTGATCTGTTGGGATCTATTGTTCCTGGGGTGGATCTATTGTTGCTGTGGTGTATTTTTTGCAGAAGGTCTATTGTTGCTGTGGGGATCGATTGTTGCTGGCTGCAGGGGATCTATTTTACTGCTTTTCCTGTTATCATTAAAAACATCTATACAAATTACTTAGCACCACAAAATGATCCTTGGTTCTGTATTCTCTAAAAGGGGCAGTAATGGGAGGTGGGTAGGAGGTGGAACCAAGGGACAGTGCTCAAAGGTGAGTAGGGTGCAATGAAAAGGAGTGACTCGGAAAGGGGGAGCGCCTGAATCTATTTTCTCAGAAAAAAAGCCCTGGTGTAAACTATTATAACTAAACATACAAATCACTTATTGGAAGTTCCTGTTTTATCCATCAATGTATTTTCTCCTTTTTACCTTGCTTAGTAATTCAGTGTGACCCAATGGAAGTTCCTCCTCGAGTGGTCCATGGAGAACGACAAGCAGGAGATGGGACATCATTACCAGAGACTCCCAATCCCAAAATGGTATAGTTGATATGATTAGTTTGCTAAAATTTACTGTAAAATCTTAGTGTGGAAACTGTGATAATGTCAATAAAGTAACTAAAAATGAAAAATGAACAGTGTAAAACAGCGACTTAACCATGTGATATCAACACAGTGAAAGTAAATGTAAACCAACAAAGCCATGCTAAATACAAATATGTTTAGGTGAAAAATGCAATATAATAAATAAAGTCCACATGAAATGGTGAAAGATAATGAAGAAATCTTCTTTAACCATTCATTTAAAACTCCAACACCTCAAGTAACGAGAGTGCCTTTTGTGGATACCATCACCACCTCTGATAATAAGGAAACTTACCAGATCCTAGTGACCTTCTATCTTTAGAAAGGTCAAACGAGCAATGATCATACCAATCCATGAGAGGTTGTATGCCCTCTATGGAACTTTGACTGCCTCTACTTATCTCCAAACCAGCCACACCAATTGCCATGGACCGATGTATATAGGGAAAAAGATGCTCCAATAGTGTAAAATCGCTTCACTAGTTTATTAAAACAATTTAAAAATTGCACTTACATGCGTATGTAAAATACACAGAAAAGAGCAGAAGAACTGAAATGCTTAACATTGGCTGCAGAAACCACTTTTTCAGGAACCCTTGGTGATTGGTTATGTAGATCAGTGTTTCTCAACTCCAGTCCTCAAGGCGCCCCAACAGGTCATCTTTTCAGGTTTTCCCTCAGATGAAACGGCTGTGGTAATTACTAAGGCAGTGAAACTGATCAAATCACCTGTGCAAAATAACGGAAAGCCTGAAAACATGACCTGTTGGGGCACCTTGAGGACTGGAGTTGAGAAACACTGATGTAGATGAATGCTGAGACAATTTGGTCATGTGGTCTCTGCTGAAGAGGAGGATCAGTATTCCAATTGGATGGACCTCTCTTTGGCAAAATTCACTTGATTAATACCTTGGCTTTTTGCCCTGCGACTGGATATTATGGGATAGGTATCTGCACAGGAGGTAAGTATATCATGCCTTCCCTTAGCTTTCATATGTTTAGGGTGCAGAGTTGGCACTGTAGTGATGTTCTGTTATTTTTCAACAGTGCAGGGCTTTTGGTGTCAAGAACAAGTGTGAACAGTTAACCTTGCCCTAAGACTTACCCTATCCTTCCCCTTAACCTTAACTCTTGGCCCTTAAAAGTGGACCTGAACTCAAAACGTTAACATTTGCTATCCTGTAGGGGACATTCAGAAATGTCATTTTTGTACCTGAGCAGTTCCTTTATTTAGCCCCCTGCTGCAGTTTATCTGCAGCGTAAGATCTTAGGCAGGCTTGGAATTGAATTTTGGTGATGTCACTAATGTGCTGCTCACTGTTCTCCTTGCTGGAGGTTCTAACATGTAAAAGCAAAGTCCTGTCCCTACTCAGAGACAGAGACACAGTTTAGAACAAGACATAGTAAGTCAGCAATAAGGGGACATTAGCTGAAGGGGGACCACAGGCACTACTGATGACTAGTCCTTTGCCCTTTCCTTGCCTTTTTTTAGCCACTGCTTCCAGAGTCCGGTTTCTTTTTAACCTAACTTTGAAAATTAAACCTTGACACCTAATCTAATGCTAACACCTTCATTTTAACACCTAAAGTGATTGTAAAGGTAATTTTTTTTAAATATCACACATGCCATATTTACTTGTTCTATGCAATGGTTTTGCACAGAGCAGCCCCGATCCTCCTTTTCTGGGCTCCCCGGTTGGCACTCCTGGCTGCTCCTACTCCCCCTTACGATTACCCTCATAGCAAGCCGCTTGCTATGGGAGCACTTGTGCAGGCTCAATCCCAAGCCGGGCTCTGTGTGTCCATTGATACACACAGTGCGGCTCGGCCCTACCCCTGCTCTCTACTCACAGGCTGTGATTAACCACAGGAGGAGCCAATGGCTGCCTCCAAGTCCAGTGAGAAGAGAGAGAGAGGAAAGAGCCGCTGCTCTCGGGAACGGTGCTGGATCGCGATCAAGCTCAGGTAAGTATTTGAAAGGGTTGGGGGGTGGGGAACCTGATCACAAAAGGTTTTTAAACTTAATGCAGAGAATGCATTCATGTAAAAATCTTGTTGCCTTTAAACTTCAACCTCCTAACCTGACACGGAAAACTAAACCTTAGCACATAGCCCTAAAACCTTCATAGCTAACCTCTTGGCGCAGATGGCACGCAATTATGCAGCCTCTCGGCAGGTGGACCTTGGTGCCGAGCGGCCACATATTTGTGTACCACATTAAAAACAAAGCTGTGCCGAGAGCAGGTACTCGTTCCCGATCGCTGCTTGCAGTCACGAGCTTTCCGATCATGTGACTGCCATGACAGCCAATCACGGCAGTCACGTGAGCATAAACCCCGCCCCACATCTGAAATCCCCGAAAGGGCTGGGAGACGCCGGCGCTAAGGGGTTAAGAATAAGGGCAATCCCTATTTTCTCTACTTGCCATCTTTACATCAAAACTACAAGTTCACTTTAAGAGACATGACTGGGTTATATGTGGCTTCATTTGCCCTGGGCTCAGTTCATCACATGGTAAACGCTGTATGAGGCCTACACAAATTCTGCTTGTATAGCTGAATTCTCTTTGTTGTGTCACCTAAAGAATCCAACAAAAAACTACATCTCACCTAAGCAAGGTCTTCTGCTTTAGAACTAGGTATGAAAAGTAATAAGTTAGAGCACTACTTGTCTAAAGGATTTTTGGATTCCCCAGTGGGGCTTTTAAAACAGCAAAGTACAACATTACGAAAATCATTGATATTGATGTTATGAAGACAGTTTATTGACGGAGTGTCCAATAAAGTCATATGCTTATACAAAGTCTGATCCAATGATGAGTTCATATTACATAAAATGGTAAAAATACAATTATAGTCCATAAAGCGGTAAAAATGCATTAACACATCATTACATTGCATTGTATAGTAAAATACCAAAGCCCCGACGCGTTTCGACCTATATGCGGTCTCTTCAGGGGGCACATTTGAATCTATAAAATAGTACAAATATTCAGAATTATAAAGATTTATTTAGGAAAATGTCACATTAAATAAATCATGGTGATAAGTTTTACCGTTATGGATGAAGTAGATGTTTCTAATAGGGGTATTAGGAGCCATTGAGGAGTCCGAGTGGTACGCAGGCCATCCCCACCTCCCCAGACGGGGGGAGAGAGCCAGCCCCAAGGGGCTTACAAGGAGCCACACTAATCCACGCCCCCCCCGGGGGGTGAAGGAGTGCACACCTGCAACAGACATCCATTAATCGCCATTAACCACTTCAGCCCCGGAAGGATTTACCCCCTTCCTGACCAGAGCACTTTTTACAATTCGGCACTGCGTCGCTTTAACTGCTAATTGCGCGGTCATGCAATGGTGTACCCAAACGGAATTTGCGTCCTTTTCTTCCCACAAATAGAGCTTTCTTTTGATGGTATTTGATCACCTCTGCCGTTTTTATTTTTTGCGCTATACACGGAAAAAGACCGAAAATTTTGAAAAAAAATGATATTTTCTACTTTTTGTTCTAAAAAAAATCCAATAAACTCAATTTTAGTCATACATTTAGGCCAAAATGTATTCGGCCACATGTCTTTGGTAAAAAAAATGTCAATAAGCGTATATTTATTGGTTTGCGCAAAAGTTATAGCGTCTACAAACTAGGGTACATTTTCTGGAATTTACACAGCCTTTAATTTATGACTGCCTATGTCGTTTCTTGAGGTGCTAAAATGGCAGGGCAGTACAAAACCCCCACAAATGACCCCATTTTGGAAAGTAGACACCCCAAGGAATTTGCTGAGAGGCATGTTGAGCCCATTGAATATTCATTTTTTTGTCCCAAGTGATTGAATAATGACAAAAAAAAAAAAAAAAAAAAAAAATTACAAAAAGTTGTCACTAAATGATATATTGCTCACACAGGCCATGGGCATATGTGGAATTGCACCCCAAAATACATTTAGCTGCTTCTCCTGAGTACGGGGATACCACATGTGTGGGACTTTTTGGGAGCCTAGCCGCGTACGGGGCCCCGAAAACCAATCACTGCCTTCAGGATTTCTAAGGGCGTACATTTTTGATTTTACTCCTCACTACCTATCACAGTTTTGAAGGCCATAAAATGCCCAGATGACATAAAACCCCCCCAAATTACCCCATTTTGGAAAGTAGACACCCCAAGCTATTTGCTTTGAGGCATGTTGAGTCCATGGAATGTTTTATATTTTGACACAAGTTGCGGGAAAGTGACAAATTTTTTTTTTTTTTTTTTTTTTTTTGCACAAAGTTGTCACTAAATGATATATTGCTCACACAGGCCATGGGCATATGTGGAATTGCACCCCAAAATACATTTAGCTGCTTCTCCTGAGTATGGGGATACCACATGTGTGGGACTTTTTGGGAGCCTAGCCGCGTACGGGACCCCGAAAACCAATCACTGCCTTCAGGAATTCTAAGGGCGTACATTTTTGATTTTACTCCTCACTGCCTATCACAGTTTCGGAGGCCATGGAATGCCCAGGTGGCACAAACCCCCCCCCAAATGACCCCATTTTGGAAAGTAGACACCCCAAGCTATTTGCTGAGAGGCATGGTGAGTATTTTGCAGCTCTCATTTGTTTTTGAAAATAAAGAAAGACGAGAAAAAATTTTTTTTTTTCTTTTTTCAATTTTCAAAACTTTGTGACAAAAAGTGAGGTCTGCAAAATACTCACTATACCTCTCATCAAATAGCTTGGGGTGTCTACTTTCCAAAATGGGGTCATTTGGGGGTTTTTTTTGCCACCTGGGCATTCCATGGCCTCCGAAACTGTGATAGGCAGTGAAGAGTGAAATCAAAAATTTACGGCCTTAGAAAGCCTGAAGGCGGTGCTTGGTTTTCGGGGTCCCGTACGCGGCTAGGCTCCCAAAAAGTCTCACACATGTGGTATCCCCGTACTCAGGAGAAGCAACAGAATGTATTTTGGGGTGTAATTTCACATATTCCCATGGCATGTTTGAGCAATATATCATTTAGTGACAACTTTGCGCAAAAAAAAATAAAAAAAATAAAAAATTGTCTCTTTCCCGCAACTTGTGTCACAATATAAATTATTCCATGGACTCAACATGACTCTCAGCAAATAGCTTGGGGTGTCTACTTTCCAAAATGGGGTCATTTGGGGGGGTTTTGAACTGTCCTGGCATTTTATGCACAACATCTAGAAGCTTATGTCACACATCACCCACTCTTCTAACCACTTGAAGACAAAGCCCTTTCTGACACTTATTGTTTACATAAAAAAATAATTTTTTTTTGCAAGAAAATTACTTTGAACCCCCAAACATTATATATTTTTTTTAAAGCAAATGCCCTACAGATTAAAATGGTGGGTGTTTCATTTTTTTTTTTCACACAGTATTTGCGCCGCAATTTTTCAAACGCATTTTTTGGGGAAAAAACACACTTTTTTACATTTTAATGCACTAAAACACACTATATTGCCCAAATGTTTGATGAAATAAAAAAGATGATCTTAGGCCGAGTACATGGATACCAAACATGACATGCTTTAAAATTGCGCACAAACGTGCAGTGGCGACAAACTAAATACATTTTTAAAAGCCTTTAAAAGCCTTTACAGGTTACCACTTTAGATTTACAGAGGAGGTCTACTGCTAAACTTACTGCCCTCGATCTGACCTTCGCGGCGATACCTCACATGCATGGTGCAATTGCTGTTTACATTTGACGCCAGACCGACGCTTGCGTTCGCCTTAGCGCGAGAGCAGGGGGGACAGGGGTGCTTTTTTTTTTTATTTTTTTTTTCTTTATTATTATTATTTTTTTATCTTATTTTTAAACTGTTCCTTTCATTTTTTTTTTAAATCATTTTTATTGTTATCTCAGGGAATGTAAATATCCCCTATGATAGCAATAGGTAGTGACAGGTACTCTTTTTTGCAAAAATTGGGGTCTATTAGACCCTAGATTTCTCCTCTGCCCTCAAAGCATCTGACCACACCAAGATCGGTGTGATAAAATGCTTTCCCAATTTCCCAATGGCGCTATTTACATCCGGCGAAATCTAAGTCATAAAATGCTCGTAGCTTCCGGTTTCTTAGGCCATAGAGATGTTTGGAGCCACTCTGGTCTCTGATCAGCTCTATGGTCAGCTGGCTGAATCACCGGCTGCATTTTCAGGTTCCCTGTTGAGACAGGAGAGCCAGAGAAAAACACGGAAGACGGTGGGGGGGGGGGGGGGCATTCCCTCCCACTGCTTGTAAAAGCAGTCTAGAGGCTAATTAGCCGCTAGGATTGCTTTTACATGAAAGCCGACCGCTGGCTGAAAAGAATGATACCAAGATGATACCTAAACCTGCAGGCATCATTCTGGTATAACCATTCAAAGTCGTGAATGGCGTACCTGAAGACAAAAAAATGGTTAACAATAAAGCACAGTAAACGGTAAAGTATAAAAAATTGCATACCTGAAAAACAAACATGATAAAACATAATAACAATAAAACATTGCAGAATAGAATACAGTAAAAAAGAGCAGAACAATAGAGAGAGAGAATAGAGAGAGAAAGAACAATAAAACGACAACTATTTTTTTTTTATTTTATATTTTTGTATGTGGTTTTTTTTTTTTTTTTTTTTGTAACTAACTTTTATAACTGTACCCGGTTCCAGGTTCGGGTCTCTCAAAATGCGATGGCATCTTGGGAGACCCTGTGAAAGTGTGCCTAGTCTGTGGAATGCTGTACCCTACGCTAATAGTCAACTAGTGAATGGTAGCGTTCAAAACATTCACCAATGCAAAGACCAGGATTGTCAGGACTGGAGGGACAATAATAGCAGGTGTCACGCCTATATCCGCGCTTGCTGCAGACACAACATCTTTTTTGGGGGGGTTCGTTGGGTAGGGGTACTCGGGAGGACATAAAGAAAATGCCTCTCATGCAGCCGACTGCATTTGGTTGGGGATGTGAATGGGGGAAGTACGGGCGCTGCAGAAGCGGTGGGTTCCCAATTAGGATTGGCGAATGCAGCAGCAAGGGCACTATGGGCACGACGGGCCTGTGTTTGTCTTTTTGGTGGCAGCGGGACACTACTTGTGCTTGCCACCTCACCAGCTTGAACTGCACTTATGGGACTCGCCACGTCACCAAGTGTTACTGCAGTGCTGGTTTGACTACGACCGGGGTGTACTAGGCCGCTGGCGCTTGCCAGTTCACCAAAACGCTACCAAAAAATCTGTTAGCGATCGCAGGGATCAGGCCTGACTCTGCGAACGCTGCAGTTATGCGTTTAGTGTTCTGTAAGTGACAGTGATCGATCGATACTGCACTTGGGTGGGCTGGGCTGGGCCGGGCGGAGGGGCAAAACGCAGGTGCTAGCAGGTATCTGGGCTGATCCCGCTAACACTGCGTTTGTGGGAACCCTAAACTGCTGGGGACGCTAGTATAGATCTGATCGGATCAGATATTGATCCGTTCAGATACTATACCACTAAGGGAGGCGTATGCTGCGTGCGTGGGTGTTAGCGGTACTGGCGCTAATCTGACGCTGCCTGGGGCTGGTGCTTGCCAGTTCACCAAAACGCTACCAAAAAAACTGTTAGCGATCGCAGGGATCAGGCGTGACTCTGCGAACGCTGCAGTTATGCGTTTAGTGTTTTGTAAGTGACAGTGATCGATTGATACTGCACTTGGGTGGGCTGGGCCGGGCGGACGGGAAAAACGCAGGTGCTAGCAGGTATCTGGGCTGATCCCGCTAACACTGCGTGTTTGGGAACCCTAAACTGCTGGGGACACTAGTATAGATCTGATCGGATCAGATATTGATCCGTTCAGATACTATACCACTAAGGGAGGTGTACGGTGCGTGCGTAGGTGTTAGCGCTACTGGCGCTAACCTGATGCTGCCTGGGGCTGGTGCTTGCCAGTTCACCAAAACGCTACCAAAAAAACTGTTAGCGATCGCAGGGATCAGGCCTGACTCTGCGTACGCTGCAGTTATGCGCTTAGTGTTTTGTAAGTGACAGTGATCGATCGATACTGCACTTGGGTGGGCTGGGCTGGGCCGGGCGGAGGGGCAAAACGCAGGTGCTAGCAGGTATCTGGGCTGATCCCGCTAACACTGCGTTTTCGGGAACCCTAAACTGCTGGGGACGCTAGTATAGATCTGATTGGATCAGATATTGATGCGTTCAGATACTATACCACTAAGGGAGGTGTATGCTGCGTGCGTGGGTGTTAGCGGTACTGGCGCTAATCTGACGCTGCCTGGGGCGACGCATATCACCGCCGGGCGATCAGGGGGCTAAACCTTTATTCGGTAATAAACGGCGGGTGCCCTGACACTATAAAAAATAAACGAACTAACCAGCGTCACCCGTAACAGTTATACGGTGATCAGTGGTGAAAGGGTTAACTAGGGGGCAATCAAGGGGTTAAAACATTTATTAGGTAGTATATGGGGGTCCCTGTCGCTATAAAACGCTGACGGCGAACCTAAATATTTATGTCCCTAACTAGCGTCACCAGCGACACTAATACAGCGATCAGAAAAATGATCGCTTAGTGACACTGGTGACGGAGGGTGATCAAGGGGTTAAAACTTTATTAGGGGGGGTTAGGAGGGTACCCTAGACCTAAAGGGGGCCTAACATTCACTGCCCTAACACACTAACTGTCACAAACTGACACCAATACAGTAATCAGAAAAAAAACAAAAAACAAAAAAAAAACCTGCTTTGTGTCAGTTTGTGACGGGGGGGGGGGGGGTGATTGGGGGGGGATCGGGGGGCGATCGGGGGGGGGATCGGGGTGTAATGTGTGCCTGGCATGTTCTACTGTGTGTGTGTGTGTTGTGCACTCACATTCCAGTCTTCTCTCCTCGGCCCGGAACGGAAAATACCGAGCCGAGGAGAGATGACATCATTTCCTCTGCCTCTGTGTACAATACAGAGGCAGGGAAATGATCCCATTGGCTGGGAGCGATCGCGAGGGGGGGGCCACGAATGGATGGCCTCCCCCTCACCACCGATCGCCGGGGGACATTTGCCGACCGTCGCAGGCACCGGGGGGGGGGTCCGATCGGACCCCCCACCCGCGGGCAGGCAGGGACGTACAGGTAAGCCCTTTTGCCTGCCCGTGCCGCTTTGTCGACGTACATCTGTGTGCGGCGGTCGGCAAGTGGTTAATGAAGTAGTATACTAGTGTTTAGGTCCTCATTGTAAGTGTTTATTTTTAGTTGTATATAGAGACTGAAAATGTGTACATATTTTAGGATATTGATTGCACATGGAGTAAAAGTGTAAAAATGAAAATATAAAACAAAAATAAGTGAATGATCCAAGTAAATTGGTGTTACTACCAGACACAATATGGTACACAGAAAGTGCCCAGTGTGTGTGTGAAGATGTGTACAGTGGATGGAATTATGAAGTCCCTGAGAAAGTGCATGTTGTGATGAAAGCATAGTGTAATTAACCAAGTGTTGGCAAAGTGTTGGCTAAGAGCCGGTTCACACAGGGGCGACTTGTCAGGCGACCTAGCCGCCTGACAAGTCACCCCCCGTTCTGTACAATGGAACCGTTCTAATCGGAGCGACGCAAGTCGCTCCGACTTAGAAAAAGGTTCCTGTACGACTTTGGGGGCGACTTGCATAGACTTACATAGACTTCTATACAGAAGTCGTTTTGCAAGTCGCCGCGGAAGTCGTTTGCAGGTCGCCTCGCTGAGGCGACCTGCAAGTCGTGCCGCCCCTGTGTGAACCGGGTCAAAGGGTGAAAAGTGAAAAACAAAACAAAAACAAACACAAACAAAGATGTGAAAGGTAAAAACATGAGATGAATGAAGAGCCAACCAAATATGATAGTGTATGAATAATGTGATGTGTGGAGTAAGATGATATGGTTCAAAAGAAGTGATAGTTTACCTTGTGCTGTGGCATGACCCATGTAGGTTGTATGACGTGTATAGAGCATGTTGGCTGGCAGAAACCAGGCTGCGGTTGTTTGGGAAAAAAAGTGCCGTCTGTCCTGGCCTGCATAGAAATTTTGTTTAATTTGTAAACATATGGTCTCTTATATAACTAGGCTGAGGCTAATGGGATAATCGTATGCAGGTGCAGAACTCCCCCACCCACCCAGAATCACGCGTGATGTCATGACGCCGTGCGCACTCCGGGCCCTCGCGCACGCGCACCTCGCCACACACACTCCGGAGGTGAACACGGGACGCCGCCGGCAGGGTGAGGCTCGCCTCCGCGGCTGATAACAGACGCAGGGTAGAGCAAGCATAGGGGCGTATGGATGTGTCCATATGCCCCCACCCTGCCGGGAAGTCCCAGAGAAGCCAGGCTCAACCCCAGGGGGGGGGGAGGTACAACTGCACCCACCGGAACTTGCAAAAATACCCTCAAATACTCAAAAAATACACACTTGGACAAACATTTTAAATAGTCATAAAATGTACCAAAAAGAACAATAGATGTTGTGTTTATACACAGGAGCAGAGTGCCAAAACCATAACCCCAGACTCCTGCATAAAGTCCATTGGAGGTAATCACAAACTACCGTGTGGGGCATTTGAGCATCATGCAATACAGGGGTCTATTCCTCCTGGTGCATGGAAAGGGAAGGGATTGGATCTCAATCCGGTTCCCCAAAAGAGAATGGGTATGTCATCCCAAACTTGGGTTTACCCATTAACAGCCTTTGTAAGGACAATTTGAGTATGTTCAAAGGTTAAGTGTATACTAAAAATGCAAATGCAGGAATCTGAAGGTGGCAAAAGACCCACTGCTCCTATTGGTATCTCTGATATGTCAAAGCGGGGAAGGGGTGTAGTTAGAGCAATACTTATTGAGCTTTCTTTACTTAACCTTCTTTCTCAGCTTTCTCTGTAATCAACTAAAAACAACTGTAAATTAGAGTGAGAATACTCTTTTTTCTGACGACCAGGATTTTTAAAAACTGACAGATTTAGATGTTCACACTGATCCGACACAAAAGTCATAAGACTTCTGATCCAACTTTGCCCTACAACTTCATGTCTGACTTCCATGCGACTTCAATAAACGAGATTCAACTTTGATATGACCATACCAGGCCCTTCCAGTCTGGTATGTATCATGAGGGGGGAATCCCACACCAAAATTTGTAAAAAAAAAAACTGTTTGCCCCCCCCCCCCCCAATTCCCACACCAAAATTAAAAAATAAACGGCGTTGGGTCCCCCCCAAAATCCATACCAGACCCTTATCCAAGCATGCAGCCCAGCAGATCAGGAAAGGGGGTGCGGGGCACAATCACCTCTGGGGACAAAGGCCTCTTCCGACAACCCTGGGCAGTGGTTGTGGGGGTCTGCGGGCAGGGGGCTTATCTGAATCTGGAAGTCCCCTTTAACAAGAGGGCCCCCAGATCTGGTCCCCCCCCATGTGAATGAGTATGGGGTACATTGTACCCATTCACCCCCCGAAAAAAAAGTGTCACAAAAGAGTGTCACAAAAAACAAGAGACAGTTTTGGAAAAGTCCTTTATTAAAAATGAAGACTGTCACTCTCCACTCCATCCAAAACTAAAAAAAAAAAAAAAAAAAATTTTGCCAGTTATATTTCAAGATGGTATAACAGTGCTGACCTTTGAGGGATATAATTGTGTGTTGCTATTCACTTGTATTCTCTTCCTGTCAGATCAGAAATGTCATTACGGTGTTAGGTAGTAAGGTCTTGATGTAGGCTGACCTGCCTCTTTCCTGAGCTCAGGGCTGACACCTCACACACTCTACAAACTACTGGAGGTGAGAGAACTTTTCTTCATGGAATTCTCAAAGCATTTTGTCATCACTGAGATCATTCAGTAGATAGGATGACCTTTCATGCCCCGTACACACGGTCAGATTTTCCGATGGAAAATGTCCGATCGGAGCGTGTTGTTGGAAATTCCGACCGTGTGTGGGCTCCATCGGACATTTTCCATCGGATTTTCCGACACACAAAGTTGGAGAGCAGGAGATAAAATTTTCCGACAACAAAATCCGTTGTCGGAAATTCCGATCGACGGACAAAGTGCCACGCATGCTCAGAATAAATAAAGAGATGAAAGCTATTGGCCACTGCCCCGTTTATAGTCCCGACGTACGTGTTTTACGTCACCGCGTTTAGAACGATCGGATTTTCCGACAACTTTGTGCGACCGTGTGTAGACAAAACAAGTTTGAGCCAACATCCGTCGGAAAAAATCCTAGGATTTTGTTGTCGGAATGTCCGAACAAAGTCCGACCGTGTGTACGCCCTATTAGAATGATACTCGGTCTGATGCTTTGACAAGGAAAAAATACAACTTAAAGTAGCTGTAAACCCATACATATACCCAGTGTGACTGGCCTCAGATGATACACAGTGATGAAACAAATCTTCCTACATAAGTTGTACCTGTTTATCTGCAGCCCTCTCTTCCCTACACCCCTTCAAAAGGGCAAAATCATGTTAAAATCCTTATTCATCTGTTAGTATCACAGAGCAGGAGCTGCAGTTACACTGTGTGAGAGCTGATTGGAGGAAAGGAACACACACCCTCCACACAGCAGAAGAACTGTGTTGTGAATAGTCGAGCTGCCTCCTAAGCTCTCCTTCCTGACACAAATTTATCTCATGTGTCTCGAAAGCGTCTCAGAAGTGAGACATGCTGATAACAGAGGAACAAAGCACCAGAGAGAAACGACACTAAAGGCCCATACACACGATATGAAAATCATAAGTAACATTTTGTACAATGAACGATCAGCCGATTATCTGATCATTAGTATAGTGCTTTCGACAGCTAATTCCATCTGTTCGGACGACAAAACCTGAAGGTGCACGCTATAACATTTTTAACGTATGTGAATACAACGTACGATTTTCTTTCAATTAGTAGTTTTTGTCCAATAAAAATCATAAGAGCAAGACTACGCATGCTTGAAAACGAAAGAATACATTACAAAACAATTCAACACATTACATCATTTCCAACGTTGTATTCTGTCATACGAGAATTTTCATAAGTTGAGTAACCTCTTCACTTTCAATATAGGACTAGCATGTCAAAAAAAATGCATGATATTTGGTCCGATATTCTCATCGTGTGTACCAGGTTTTAGAGCTTTGGAGAGAGATAAGTAAACACTACAGTTACATGTGCTTAGTTCAGATTTCATGACTGAGGTTTACAACCACTTTAATAGACAAGTAATTACTAATAGTTAAAGTGGTCATAAACCTCAGACATGATATATGAACAAAGCATATCCCTCATTAGTGTGTACTTGTCTCAATCCAGAGCACTAAGTGTAATTTCTCTCTGCTGCTTTGTTCCACAAGGCTTGAACAAACTCATGACATCATAAATATGTGTGTGCCGCAGCATGATGATCAAAGAAGAACTCTGGGCTATATGTTTATTTTCCCATGTGGGGGGGGGGGTCTGTGCCCGCACTGCAGGAGTTAACTGCTTGTTTTGTCCAGTAGCGCAAGGAAAAGCTATACTTATCCGATCCTTCGATCCCCTATAAATCCATGCTCCCCGCCCAGCGGTGGATTGTTCCTGCCATCCTCACATCCAGAGCCAGTGTATGAGTATGAATATATATCAGAAACAGTCTATTCACAAGACCACTAGCATGTGGGGGGGGGGTGGGCAGAAGTGGCGGGGATCAGTCTCGTGCTCAGAGGTAAGTATGTCTCCGTTTTGCAATCCCCTAGACCAGAGGTTCTCAACCCCTCTAGTGCCGTGACCCCTCGATAAAATTTCCCAGGTTGTGGGGACCCCTAACATTAAAATTATTTTCGTAGTGTGGGTTTTCGGCACCCAAGTCCCTTCCACTCATACAGTATTTAAACCCATTATGGTACATTTTAGGATGTACGACTCTTTCTCTTTGTTCTCCTTTCTTTCCCTTTTATCTCTCTCTATCCTAATTTCTTGTTTTTTTCCCCCAATCCCTCTCTCTAGCCGTCTTTCTTGTTTTTTCTCTTAATCTTTCTCTCCCTTTTTCTTTGTTCCTCCCCCTCTTTTCCTCTCCCTTCCATGTATTCTCTATTTTTATTTTTTCTCTTACTCCTTAGTGGGGGTGGGGGGTGGGGGTAATGGGATGAGTGGCAGTGCTGGGGAGAGTTCTGATTAGCCAACTTAAGACCTGTAGTGAGACTTTTAATGGCAACTTTAATCACAAGTAGTGTTACTCACTGTGTCTCCGGCTTTGTGGTGTCTCGCAGCAGTGACACCTATGCCGAAATCAGGAGATAGGGTCTCCTTCAGCCCCTCCCACTTCACATTCCTCACCAGTCAGCTGACCTCTAGTCTCTGCCCCCCCAGCCATGTGGTGAACTGAATGGGCGGCGGCGAAAAGGCTGAAAGAGCGGTGCGGGCTTCAGGAACAGCCCAGGATTCGGTGACCCCTGGCAAATCGTCAATCGACCCCCGAGGGGTTCCCGACGCCCAGGTTGAGAACACTGCCCTAGACAAAAGCAAGCAGTTAACTCATGCAGTGGGGCGAGCAAAGCCCCACTGCATGGGAAAATAAAAAATTTGCCCAGAGTTCTTATTTACATACAGACCTGGGAGTGTGTTCTCAATCCAGAGCACTAATGCCGCGTACACACAAGCGGACTTTACGGCAGACTTTGTCCTGCGGACTTTTCGACGGACTTTACGACGGACTTTCCTAATGAACGGGCTTGCCTACACGCGATCAACCAAAGTCCGACGGATTCGTACGTGATGACGTACGACCGAATTAAAACAAGGAAGTTCATAGCCAGTAGCCAATAGCTGCCCTAGCCCTATCAGTTTTTGTCTGTCAGACTAGCATACAGATGAGCGGACTTTTCGACCAGACTTGAGTCTGTCGAAAAGATTTGAAACATGTTTAATTTCTAGGTCCGTCGAACTTTTGAGGAAAAAAAGTCAGCTGGAGCCCACACACGATCGAATTGTTTGACGGACTCCGGTCCGCCGAACCAAGTATGCCATAAAGTCCGGCCGTGTGTACACGGCATCAGTGTAATTTCTCTCTGCTGCTTCGTTCCTCTGCTATTAGCATGAATCACTTCTGACAAGTTTTCCTGACACCAAGAGAAAAAAGGTGACAGGGAGGGAGCGCCAGCTGATTGACAGCCTCAGATCTGTTCCTGTGTGCTGTGTGGGGGGTGGTTGTTCCTTCCCTTCCCTCCAATCAGCTCTCAGAGAGCTCCTCACTGAGCTCTGCAGAGTGTAATTTTAGCTCCCTGACCCCTGTTTCCTGACATCTCAGACAAGCTTTATAAATTCTGGACTTTAAGTGGGTATAGAAAAGAAAATACTGAAGATAAGCAGGTACAACTTATGTAGGAGGATTTGTTTCATTTCTGTTTTGATTTTGTTTCATCTGAGGCCAGTCACTTCACTGGTTATATGTAAGGAGTTTACAACCACTTTAAGTCTTAAAACAATTTAAGAGCAAATTTTAAGATTCTAACAAATGCCAACTGGTGAATGGTTCTCTTTACAGTTCTCAATTACGGAAATTGAGAGCCGTAATGTAAACCACATGTAGCTCATACGGTAGGCTAATACCTTTATGCTGGTAGACTGGCTCTAGATATGTGTAAGTAGTCCCTTGAATAATGCTTGGCGAATTACTGAATAAGGTTATGGGCCTTCTAAACTGTGATGATGATGTGGCCTCCATTGTGTTGGGTTTTGAGTTGTATCCCGATCCTGCTTTTTCTTTCTAGATGTCAGCAGTTTATGCTGAGCTGGAAAATCGTTTTATCAACAGTTACCCAGGAAAAGTGAGCAGTATGAGGTCCCGTGCAACATGTAACCTCTATCACACAACAGGTAGGTGTATTGTTTGACTGTTATTATCAATGAATGTTTGAAAGATTTAGTTCATTATACCACTGAGATGTGCCACTCACACACACCAATCCCTAATCTTTTTATCTGCATTTGTTCTTTAAACACTGGTGTTAACATTCACACCTTCTACCCCCTGAAGTGGTAAAACATGGTGGATCAATTTCCTCTTTTTGTACCAGCGCCTCCTAGTGCCACAAGAAGGAGCGCCATCCCTCCTGTGGCACTAGGGGGCGCTGGTTACAATGGCTCCTCACAGTAACTTAGGATGGAGCCATCACAGGTTGTAGAAGATATCAATGTGCTTGTAAACCTCTGACATGAGATATGAAAAAAGCATATCTCTCTATAGCATAGCTCCCAACTGTCCCTGATTTCGAGGGACTGTCTTTGTAACAAAGTCCTTCTTTCCCTCTTTCCTCCTCATTTGTCCCTCATTTCGGTCTGATCTATATAGTTAAATATATATTGCACTATTTATTTGTATAATTCTCCTTGAAGGGGGCGTGGCAGGGGGTGTGCTCTATGCCTACATACTTTTGCTAATAGGTGTCCCTCATTCCCATCTCAAAAAGTTCAGAGGTATGTTCTATAGTGTATACTTGTTTTAATCCAGAGCAGCAAGTGTCATATCTGTCTGCTGCTTCTTTCCCAGGCTATCTGCATGAGTCACTTCTGCAAATTTTCCTGATACCAGAGATAAAAAGGTGACCAGGGAGGGTGCTTCAACACACAGCCTGTGATTGACAGCATCAGCTCTGTTCCTGTGTGCTGTGTGAAGAGGGGTGTGTCCAGTGGCGGTCGTCCATAAGGGCGCACGGGCGCCGCCCCCTCTCTCCTGCCACCCCCCTCTAGCACCAATAGATAGATTCATGCATTGCATGAATCTATCTATGGCCACCGCTGCCACCCCCTATTCATGCGGCCTGCCCTTTTTTGGCCGCAGGGCGCCTGAATTACAGCGGTGGGCGGTGGTTTTAAAGCTGCCCCACCGAGACAGGTAAGTGCAGACGGCGGACCTGTGGGAGGCACACTGGCAGCATTTGATATGGCACAGTGGCTGCGTTTGACGGGGCACAGTGGGAGCAATTGATGGGCACAGTGGCTGCATTTGATGGCACAGTGGCTGCAATTGATGGGCACAGTGGCTGTATTTTATGGGTCACAGTGGCTGCATTTGATGGCACAGTGGCTGCGTTTGATGGCACAGTGGCTGCGTTTGATGGCACAGTGGCTGCGTTTGATGGCACAGTGGCTGCGTTTGATGGCACAGTGGCTGCGTTTGATGGCACAGTGGCTGCGTTTGATGGCACAGTGGCTGCGTTTGATGGCACAGTGGCGGCAATTGATGGGCACAGTGGCTGCATTTTATGGGTCACAGTGGCTGCGTTTGATGGCACTGTGGCTGCGTTTGATGGCACAGTGGCTGCGTTTGATGGCACAGTGGCGGCAATTGATGGGCACAGTGGCAGCAATTGATGGGCACAGTGGCTACATTTTATGGGGCACAGAGGCTGCATTTGATGGCACAGTGGCGGCAATTGATGGGCACAGTGGCTGCGTTTGATGGCACAGTGGCGGCAATTGATGGGCACAGTGGCTGCGTTTGGCACAGTGGCGGCAATTGATGGGCACAGTGGCTGCTTTTTATGGGGCAAAGTGGCTGCATTTGATAGCATGGTGGCTGCGTTCGATGGTACAGTGGCGGCAATTGATGGGCACATTGGCTGCGATTGATGGGCACAGTGGCTGCGATTGATGGGCACAGTGGCTGCGATTGATGGTACAGTGAGGCTGCAATCAATGGGGTTTTTTTCAGAATTTTTCAGTTTGTTTGCGCCCCCCCCCCCCCAAAAAAAAAATTTGAGCACCAGCTGCCACTGGGTGTGTCCCTTACCTCCAATCAGCTCTCAGCAGAGTGTAACTTCAGCTCTCCACCCCCCTGTTTTCTGAAGCTCAATAATGCTGTGAAAATTCTGGACTTTGAACAGATGTAGAGAAGAGAGGCTGCAGATAAACATGTACAACTTATGTAGGAGGATTTGTTACATCTCTGTGTATCGCCTGAGGCCAGTCACTTCACTGGGTATATAGGTATATGTGAGGGTTTACTTTAAGAAGGCTTCTTTTAGATGTGATTTTTGGACTACATTCTTTGAAGTGAAAGGAAACTCTGGCTGGAAGGTAGGTATAGCACACTATGCTGCTTTACCCATATGTGGGACAGCATAGTGTGCTTTTCAGTAAAGGCAGCTAGCACAATGAAGGAAGGTTGCTATAGGTTGCTTCAGTTTGCACATAGCTTCTTGTGTCATCATGTACATTATGTCAATGTGTATTCTGCTTCTTACCAGGAGAGCGGAAGTTGATGCTGGGACACCCTTGGCAAAATTCTGCACCCCCATCCGACCCGTGCCCTCAGCGGCCTCCCAGCGCCCCTTCACCAAGCAGCTCCGAATCGAACCCCTACGTCAGTCTGGATGGCAGCCTGCCCCCTTCCCCAACTCACAGGAAGATGTTCACCTTCTCACGGCCAAGTCGTTCTAGAGATACAGATCGATTCTTGGATGCGCTCAGCCGGCAGCTAGGGCAGAGTTTGACCATTACTGACCAGTTTCTGACTCCTGAGAATGACTATGAAGAGGTAACTGAACTTAAAAACTAAAAAGAAGTAAACAAAGTCAGAGATGTTACTGAGATTCTTGTACTGGTTTGTGGAAGGCTAGAATGCCAGGTCTAGCACCAGATGGCAGGTCATAGTTGGCGTCAGGGCTGTATTTACCATAAGGACACTTGAGATGAATGCCTAGAGTGACGTGATTAGAGGAAACAGCACCAAGCCTTAGGGGCCCTTTCACATCGAACGCAGTTGGATGCATTTTGAACTGCACTCCAACTGCATAGGCAGCCCAAAGCCAAGGTAATTCTATGGGCATAATTCACATCACTGCAGCGCTGTTCAGTGCACCTGAAAAAAGTAGAGCATGCTGCATTTTTCCACATGGCAAATGCAGGGAACACGCTACAAACACGCTTCAAACGCACTGCACCACGTCTCTTTAGCCAAGCCCAAAAAAAGAATAAAAAAATGCATTGAGAATGCAGCGCAAAATGCATGCAAAAACGCGTCAAGCGCATTTTAAGTGCATGTAAACATGCGGTGATAAACACGCAGTTATGTGCTGATTCTGGTGTGAATGGGCCCTTAAAATGTTCAAAGTGCCATAACTTTTTCCTAATTTTGTTTCTATTTTCTGTCTACCTCTAAACGCATCTTAATAAATGCAGCAAGAGAGCTGCAGAGATCAAAAGGCTCTTTATAGTTCAGGAAAACATAGAACTGTCTCTCCTTTCTCTTGTTTGGTTGCCTGTACAGTTAAAAGAAAAAATTGCTGCATATAAAGTAGACCCCATGCTGCTTCCAATAGCACATGCTAGCATTAGTTTTAGTAAAATAATCTTATAGCACAAGGCTTGAACAAAATTGAGACATCATACAGATGTGTTTGCCGTAGCATGATGATCAAAGAACTGTGGACTGAATGTTTCTTTTCCCATGGCGGGGGGAGGTCTGTGCCCGCACTGCATGGGTTAACCGCTCCAGGAGCTCAAGGAAAGCTATACTTATCCGATCCTTCGATCCCCTAGAAAGCCGTGCTCCCCCACGTCCAGCAGTGGACTGTTCCTGCCGTCCTCATGTCCAGAGACGGCCTATGGGTGTGAAGATATCAGGAACAGTCCATTAACAAGGCCACTAGCATGAGGGGGGGGGGGGGCAGAAGTGACGGGGACCAGTCTTGCGCTCGGAGGTAAGTATGTCTCCACTCTGCAGTACCCTAGACAAAAACAAGCAGTTAACTCACGCAGTGCGAGCAAAGCCACCACTGCATGGAAAAAGAAAAATTTTGCCCGGAGTTCTTCTTTACATACAGCCCTTGGTACAGTGTGTTCTGCAGAAATTATTTAGAGGTTTTACGGCACCGTGGATTAGATTTCCATCACTGGATCCTGGTACTCAAAGTAACAATCCCTCTGCTAAGTTAACCCTGTTTCCCAGAACATTCACCCAAAAGGGGAAGTTCTGCTTGTTTGCATCCACCCCCCCCCCCCCCCCCTCTACTGCCACATTTGGCACTTTTTGGGGGGGCTGCCACTTCTGGTCGGATCACTGTAGTTTCCTTGAAATAACTACAGTTAGGATTTGTTTTGGACTTTGTGACATCAGAACACCTTCTCTCAGAGCTGCCGTTAGTAAACACGGAGCCCCGTGAAGCCTACCTGACAGGGATACCCCCATCCCCCAAATTACAAAAATTACCATTTTGCTTTAATGATTTTTTTCCAATTTTTTTTTTTTTTTTATAATTTAAAAAAATATTTGTATTTATTTTTTACATTTTTTTTTTTACAACACTTTTTAGGTTTGGGGGGGGGGGGGGGTGTTGGAGGAAATATCAGGGGTCTAAACAGACCCCTAACATCTCACCTTTAAGACAGAGAAAGGAATTGAGGATCCCCATTCTTCAATTCCTCTCACTGAAGATGAATGAACAAGAGACAGAGGCTCCTGTTAATTCATAAACCTAAGCATAGTAAACAACCATTTGCTATGCTTAGATATGAATGGACACAGGAGAGATCCATACCGATCGCTCACTGTGTCCAATTCAGAAAAAGAAGGGCCAGTAAATGACATGCTGTATTTATTTGCCCCTTCCTTCACTCTCCATCTGCCTATGCGTCCACAGCAGCTGGCGGGAGAGGGAAGCCGACAGCGCTGCAGGGGGACGAGGTGGAGCGCACAGGGGGAATCAAATGTGGGCAGCACAGGGAGAGGGATCTGTCTGGTGGGACAGGAGGACAATTACAGAACAATACTCTGTGATAGGAAGGTTGCTGATAGGGGGGTACCACTGGGCCTGTATAGGGGGCCTGAATAGCAGGGGAATCAGTGTGGCGGGATGGGAGGGCAATTACAGAATGATGCACTGTGTCTGTGTCTCTATCTCCAGCAGCTGAAAGATACTGGAGGGAGAGGAGGAAACCGGCTTTTAGCTGCTGGAGACACAGATGGCGCATCATTCTGTAATTGTCTTCCCATCCCACCACACTGATCCCCCTGCTGTCCGGGCACACCTGTGTGCCCGGGCCCCCTACAAGAGGCCTAGGGGTATCCCCTATTGGCGGCCCTGCCTTCTCTTAAAATAAGGTAATGCTTTATTTGGGAGGATCTTAAGGGATGCTCCAAGAGCTGTACATGTCAAGAAAAGTATCTGAAATTTAAAAATCTGTTCATTTAGGTTTAAAGAAATGTCCATAAATATATAACAATGATTATCTGGAATCTCAGAAAACTGCTGTAGTTAAAGTATATTAACTTTGCATAAAGCAGAGAATGCTTGAAACCCCTAGAAGGTCTTCATTTTGCGTCTTTGGAGAGAGTTGTCTTCAATTCAATGTCTAGAGACAGAACAATGAGAAGGAGAACGCTCCAAAAGAAGTTTGGAAGGTTAGAGAGGAAATCTACTAGAAACATAAAAGACAGATTGCCAAGAAAGACCAAGTGGTCCATTGAGTCTGCCATTTTTATGCCTCAGAACAGACCTATGTCAATCCCACACATACCGTATATACTCGAGTATATGTCGAATTTTTCAGCACATTTTTTTGTGCTGAAAGTGCCCCCCTCGACTTATACTCGAGTCAAGCACTTTTCTGCAGCAAAAAATTTCATTTTCTGAACCGACTTTGGGGCCCCGTATCTCAGGGCCACTTGGTGCTAGAAACCCCAAAGTTGGTGTGCAAACCCAGTGGCACTGGTACCATAACATATCCAAAGCTGGGGTTCCTAGCACCAAGTGGCCCTGAGATACGGGGCCCCAAAACCGGTTCAGAAATATCATTCTCTGCTGCAGAATAGTGCTTGACATTTTCTGAACCGACTTTGGGGCCCCGTATCTCAGGGCCACTAGTGCTAGGAACCCCAAGTTTGGTGTGCTAACCCAGTGGAACGGGTACCATAACATATCCAAAGCTGGGGTTCCTAGCACCAAGTGGCCCTGAGATACGGGGCCCCAAAACCGGTTCAGAAAATGTCATTCTCTGCTGCAGAAAAGTGCTTGACATTTTCTGAACTGATTTTTGGGGCCCTGTATCTCGGGGCCACTTGGTGCTAGAAACCCCAACGTTGGAAATGTTTTGGTGCTAGATCCACTGGGTTTGCATACCAAATTTGAGGTTCCTAGCACTAAGTGGCCCCAAGATACGGGGCCCCAAATTTGGTCAACTGTGTCCATCTGCAGCAATGTCATTTCGGGACCCTTTGGGTTCAGAGACCCCAAATTTTGGCTGCAGCTAGGGTGCATCTAGGAACCCTTAACTACCGAGTTTGAAGTTCAGGGGACCTATGGCTGCAAATGAGCACAGTGAGGCTGCAAATGGGCATTGTTGACCCTCTTTTCCACTTACAGTAGCTGTGCATTTCTCACCCTAGTCTTATACTCGGGTCAATGAGTTTTTCCCATATTTTTGTGGTAAATTAGGGCCTCGACTTATACTTGGAATGACTTATACTCGAGTATATACGGTACTTAAAGTCGTACTGTATTTAACCCAAAAGCAAGCATTTATTATATTGCAGCTTACCAATTCTTTGATGTGGTGGCTGCACCAGTTTTCTTTTTATGCATTCTTTCTTTTATTTTCACCTAGTGATCCAACCAGTAAAGCTGGCCATACATGGATCGAAATTTGGAGGGACCGGCTTAATTTTGATCCATGTATGGGCAGGCTGGTTGTACACAAGTAAAATCTAGCAATGACCAAGATCTACTGTAGCTCAATCTCACTTTATCCAAAATGGCAAAAAAATTACTTCTGGCTTTCAGTAACTTTTTAGCAGCTAGTAAAATATGGCAATTAACATAACATAGAAATTGAAGTTCACATGTGTTTTTTGGTGTTGCTGCAGATGACATTTCAGGATGAACAGATGAGCTGTGCCCCACGTGAGATTAGCACCACCAGCGACTCAATGGGCAGCAGTGAAGACGGGAGTTCCCTCACCTATTCATCAGTGTCTGATCACATCCCACCACCACCTCCCAGCCCCCCTCCGCCTCCTCCACCACCACACCACCCCAGGGGAGAACTCAAGAGGGAGATCTCTAAAGGA
The DNA here is from genome assembly GCA_037952835.1 of Lithobates septentrionalis. NCBI lineage: Eukaryota > Metazoa > Chordata > Amphibia > Anura > Ranidae > Lithobates > Lithobates septentrionalis. Next base: position 339,907 of record JBBDGP010002190.1, read on the forward strand.
GCACCCCCTCCCTACTCCCAGGCTTTGGGGAGCTGTATACACCCCTTACCCCCAGCCCCTCCTCCTCTGCCTATTCCTCCTGTTCCTCCCGTTCCTCCTGCACCACCTTTAGAGCCCCTGGCACGTCGCAGCATGCACCGGCGGAGTGAATCCAGCCATATGAGTGTGAAACGGCTACGTTGGGAGCAAGTGGAAAATTCTGAAGGAACAATATGGGGCCAGGTTGGTACTAACAAATTTAATCTTTCTATTTTAATAATATATGATGGGAAGGCTAATATTGCAGGTGTGTTACTGTAGTAGTAGCCCTGAGTCATTCCCATCTGCTGGTCCTTAGTACTACTGCTCAGTTCATGCTACAGTGCACACCTGCCCTTATCAAGAGTGCTTAAATAGACTTTGGCACAATCAGCTTGTACATTGTTAAGGGTTCTGTCTGATATTTGTTTGGCCACCCTGCTATTTGGATTGCTTTCTGTTTATGACTTGGACTGTATTCAGGCTTTGCTTCTGCCTGCCTTCTACCTTGGCCTTTAGCATGTCTTCTGACCTCATTTGCCGGCCACCTGCCTCAACCATCTGCTTATTTGTATATGAAGCTGGCTAATGCCGCGTACACACGAGCGGACATTACGGCGGACTTTGCCCGGCGGACTGGATTTCGACGGACAATTCGATGTGTGTGGGCTCCAGCGGACTTTGTTTTCTCAAAAGTTGGACGGACTTAGATTTGAAACTTGTTTAAAATGTATCCGTTGAAATCGAGTCCGGTCGAAAAGTCCGCCATCTGTATGCTAGTTCGACGGACAAAAAGCTACGCTAGGGCAGCTATTGGCTACTGGCTATGAACTTCCTTGTTTTAGTCCGGTCGTACGTCATCACGTACGAATTCGACGGACTTTGGTGGATTGTGTGTAGGCAAGTCCGTTCATTCAGAAAGTCCGTCGGAAAGTACGTAGAAAAGTCCGCCGGGCAAAGTCCGCCGTAATGTCCGCTCGTGTGTACGCGGCATAAGGCTCCTGGTAACAGATGAGTTCCACCAAACTAGAGTTAGATGAGGAAAAAAAACACAGAACATAAAGAATATATGCTGTAATTACTAGCACTTCTAGTGTGAAGTTGAAGCCTTATTTAGAGAAGAGTAACACCAGAAATGTCAAAAGGCAAAAATTTGCAAAATTGGCAAAGATTCTTAGCAGCCTTGGAATAGCGGCATTACCATGTTAAAAAAAGGCATTGCTTGACAAGAGTGTTGGCAATTCATGTGATCCTTTTGGAACGTGATTGGGCCACTTAGTTGATTCCTCCACACCTACATGCCTAAGTTTCAGTAAAGTGTAAGTTTGTGAAGAATCCTAGTTATAGTCTTACTGAGAAAAGTATATATAAAGCAAAACTTGAAAAAAATTTTTTTTAGACTAGAGTAGGAAGGAGCTAAAACTCACCTGTTTAGGAGAATTAAATTCACTTACATCTCCCCTGGACACAGCAGGAAGAAGTATGTTTTCAGCAGTGGAGTGGACTGGTGCTATGCCTGGGGAAAAAAAACCTGAAACCCTGAGCAAGTAGACTGTGCTCTATGTATGCCTTTCAGGGTTTACTGTTATCACTGACCAGAATCTAACCCCACATCATAAAAAAACTATCAAATGCTGTATTATTGTACATGCTGTTCATACTCACTCAGTCACTATGAGATTTGTCTTCTGTATTCTGCAAAATACCTGGTTGATCCTGCTTTTCTTTATCTCCCCCTTCTGCTCATTTTCCCAATTCAGCTAGGGATTTTGCAGAGCAGTGTTGGCAGCTCTGCACATGCTCAGATTTCAGTGAGTTTCTATGCTGAGCATTTCCTCCCTATCACATCTGAGCAGCCCATGTGGCTATAGAGTCACACATGTGGGCGTATACACCTTGATAAATAACAGCCCACTCCATCCCTCCTCCTTCATGCTGACTAACCAGCTAAACACAATAGGAGTGGGATATTACATGTAGATTAATGGAGGCTTCACCTCCCTTTTATTCTAAGACACAGGCTGGAGGAGCGTGACACAGCCTGTGACTGGGAGAAATCCACCCACACCATGTTATTGCCAAAAACAATAAAGATTTGATTTTTAAATATATAGGGTACTTGTATGACAATTTAAAATAGTTAATGATAGGAAGTATTTATTTTTACTCTGTATTCCAAAGGATTTTCTATTTTATTTATTTTAAACATTTGACCAGCAGCAGAGGTCTAGAAGTTCCTCTTGCTTATGTTTCCCTGCAGACAGGCTGGGAGAGAGCTGGGTCATGTGAAAGCTAGACGTGTGCGGTTCATTTCATTATGAATCAAAATTCGGACAAATTTTTTGTTATTCGGAAGGTCAGATGTAGCCAAATTACAATAGTTAAAAATTTAAACAAATCTGAAAAAACTAAATTTAATTCAAATTCAAAAACTAGAATAGAATAACATTTCATAGAAAATAGAGGAATAGATTAGAAAAGAATAGAATAGAGTAAAACAGAACAGACTAGATAATATAGATATAAAACAAAAGGATAGAAAAAATATAATAAAGAATAAAGGAATAGAATAAAAAAGAATAGAATAGAAAATAAAATAATAGAATAGCATAAAAAAGAATATAATAAAATAGAAAAGAATAGAAGATAATAGAATAGAATAAAATAGAATAGAAGTTAAAAGAATAAAATAGAAAATAATGGATTAGAACTGAGAACAACAGAATAGAACAGCAAATAAAAGAATATAATAAAAAATAATAGCAAATAATAGAATAGAAAATAATAGCAAATAAAAGAATAGCGTAAAGCAGAACAGAATAGAAATTATAACAGTAAAGAGGAATGAGAAAAGGGGATTATAGCGGTGCTAATGTTTTGAATATTATACACTAACACAATAATCTAAAAAATATATTACTTTATTACAAACAAGTTAAAAAAAGGTATACAAAATGAGCATACATAATGAGGGTGTGGACAAACAGTAAGGGAAAAGATACAAAGCCTACATGTGCAACAATAATAATACAAGAACCCGCTAGCGATATAGCAGCAGGTCTTGTTCACAGGTACTGTATTCCTACATGTTTCGCCAACATTGGCTTCTTCAGGGACAGTTGGTTATACCTGTAGTAGTGTCAAAATTTTGTAAATAGAGAAAATGAATAATCAGAAAAAGTATCACAATGTATATGTATATATAACAATTAAAGTGAACATTCAAAGGCAGCTGGGCATGGCCAAAGGTCGCCCCTCAAAGATCACTGCCGGGGCCCGCGACCCCCCCAGACCCCCACCCAAAGAAACATGTATTATTGCAGCACATGTTGAAACTAAAAACTAAACAAGTTCCGAAAACAAATTAAAACAAATTTAACTAAACAAAATGATTTAAGTAATGAACTGAAATGAAAAAAAACACATTTTTGCATGTCTAGCTGCGTGTTTAGTATCTCTTTAGGGTACAACTCAAGCAAAAGCATTTTTTAAATTAGAATAGTGGTGAAAAGTTAGAACCTCCGTTAGATTTTTATAGCTTCCCTTTGGGGAGATTTCCCTTTACTTTCTTTTTTCAGATAGACAACAGGGAGTAAGTAGAAATCTTACTAAAGTGAGGACAAAGTCAATCTTTGACAGTTGTCCCCACTGGAAGATTTCCCCTCAATTCATGTTCCAATGGTCACCGTGATAATATAGGTTAGGTGACCTCATCATTACAAGAACGACCAGCTTAACATCATCACACAGCACCACCTAAAGGATAACTTTCTATTCTTCTCTGCAGCTGGGGGAGGATTCGGACTATGAAAAACTGAGCGATATGGTGAAGTATTTGGACTTGGAGCTGCATTTTGGAACACAGAAACCTACACGTAAGTTTGACCCATATATTTATTCAGACCAGAAACTTCCTGTGTGTCAGTTTTGAGATTACTTGAGATCGGAAATAATATTTTATTGGAGCAGAAGTCTTTTGTATGGGGGGGGGGGGCGCCCTGCCTGCCCCACCCCGCCCCATTTTGCCGCATAGAAACTGTCCATAAAAGACTGGACTTCCTCCAGACCAACTGGTCAGCATCCTCAAAGAAAGGTGGGACTCTGCTGGGCACACATAGATGTAAGGGGGTACTTTGATGGTTACTTCTGGTAGTAAGGGGGTATTCAGATGAGCTCTTGGGGGGCTCTCTTTCAGGGCCAGGAGGGGGGGGCAGAAGGAATGGCTGCCTTGGGTGCTGTTTGTATTGTAGAGATTTGGGGCACCGCAAATTCCTTCTACTATAAGGCTGACGGGAGTAGTAACAATGGCATCACTACGTCTGTCAGATCAGCACTGGAAGGGGTAAGAAGGGAAGGAGAGAGACAGGAGGAGGTACGGGCTGTGTTCTCTCTCCTCCTCCTCAAAAGTTTGCACATAATGGGGGGGCGCAATTTGTCATCTTTGCCCTGGGCACTGGATGATCTTGTCCCGGCACTAGATTTAAGGTAGATATTAAGGCAAAAAACATATTTTTTATTTTATTTTCGATATAGTAAGTACAGTAAGTAGCTCAGGGACAGGACTCGGGAGGGCGGCACACACACACATGAAATTAGCACAGATCACCGACATGAAGCGTCCCCTCCTGAGTCACAGTGACAGCCTCTCTTCACACCAGGTGATCCCTTCTGTCCACTCCAATCCAATGATTGGCCCCCAAACACACTGTAGCAGGCACTCGGATGGTCTTGGCCGGACGCCACAGCCATATTTTTTACTGGCAACTTTTTCTGGTTACTGGCAGGAGAAAAGTGCACATTTTTTACTAGCTGCCAGTAAAAATACTGATGGTGGGCAACACTTCTGTCCAGTCACAGGCTGAAGGAGGACAGGAGGTGGAAGTGCTGCTGAACTGCAGCAGAGATAAAAATAAAATTAAAAATCTCCTGTGTTGCGCTGTGCAGCAGAGCTGTGTAAATCTCAGGACTGGCTAGGCAGAAATGCAAATGCTCTGGCAGGTAACTCTCTAAACTATGAATTTTATTTGTGTATTTAGCTGTTGCCTGGGGTTCCGATTTAAAAGGGTATATTCAGAAAGCACATATTTTGTTTCTTTTTTAATTGCAGCCTTTGCCATAATTTTTGTTGTGACTTTGAGATTTTTACATGCTAACTTATCTTTATTTTATTATCATAATAAATATAGAAAGTTGTAGATTAACCCTTTGCAGGAGCTTTGGCTCCCAGTGATTAAAGTGTTACTAAACCCACAACAGTAAAATCAGTGTGTATATGCAGTAAAGCATGCTTGTTATACTCACTGTAGAACCTCTGCATTGTGTAAAAGGCTGTTTGATCCTGTCTTCTCTGATCCTCCCCTTCTTTTGCTGTCCCCAATCCATCACTTGATAGGACAGAGCCTTGGGGACAATCTGCACATGCTCAGTTTGGTGTGTATTGCTAGAGAGTTATTTTTTTTGGGGGGGGGGGAGGTGCACGTGATGATCAGCACAGTACCAATCAGCACTGTCCAGAGGGTCATGGGTTCCTGCATCCTCATAGGACAATCCGAGTAGAATGAAAACTTCTCCTATAAGCTTTAATCAGACACTGATAGAAGTCACAAGACTGCTATATACTGCTGATGAGAAAGGTAACAGTTTACATTTGCTAAAACGGTTGCATTTCCATGTTCTGTGTACCAGATGTAGTGAATGCAGGGTCCTAAGTTTAGTAACACTTTAAATGAAGGTTCCCTGAGCCCCATGAGTTAAGTAGAAGAGGCCAGGTATATTTACACATTTGTGGGAGCAGGTGGAGTAAGCCTTCATGCTGGGGCATATGACAATTCAATTAAAGGTCCGGGTCTCTTCTTCTATATCTATCCAAGGGGACAGACCAGAACTTGAATTCATTTGATAGGACCCCAGCAGTAATCCTCCATACTACAGCTCCTGACAAATAAGTTAATAAGACGTCATATGACGTGATCCCAGAGTTATCCAGCCTCCCTGCGGCCGTCATTTGGCTATGGGGCGGTTGGCAAGTGGTTAATTTAATTGTTGGGTGTCACAACATAGAAGCTTATTCAGCATGCTCCTGAAAATTAGTAAATAGTCACCTCTCTATACCCAACCCCCTCTTCTGAACTGATGGGGTCCAGGCCATGGCATACGTAGGGGGGTGTCAGGGGGCAGTTTCATTTTTGTGTTGCTGTCTCACGGGCAGAAACGGTGCTGCATTGCTGCGCTGTCAGCCAGGCTGTATGGGGCCCCATGATTTCTAATGGCAGCCTTGGCTGTAAAGGACATGCAGTAAACTGGATATTGATCACTCCTTGTGCTGTAGACTCATTATGAATTGTCGAAGCCATTTTATTCCAGCCTCCCCAAAGCCTCCTCATTATCTTCGATCTACACTGAGCAGCATAACACACTTTATGTGACAAGGCTTTGTTTAACAGGTTGGTATGCTTCCGAAACTATAGCAAAATATGAATCTGTTCAAATAGCTTTCATTTGGGGGGCTGCATAGCGCAATCACTTAAGGACCGAGCCTCTTTTTAAGATGTGTTGTTTACAAGTTAAAAACAGTTTTTTTTGCTAGAAAATTACTTAGAACCCCCAAACATTATACATTTTTTTTTCTAACACCCTAGAGAATAAAATGGCGGCTGTTGCAATACTTTCTGTCACATCGTATTTGTGCAGTGGTCTTACAAGCGCACTTTTTTTGTAAAAAATTTTTTTAAATTAAAAAATAAGACAACAGTAAAGTTAACCCATTTTTTTTATAATGTGAAAGATAATGTTACGCCGAGTAAATTGATACCCAACATGTCACGCTTCAAATTGCGCCCGAAACTTTTACCCTTAAAAACCTCCATAGGCGATGTTTAAAAAATTCTACAGGTTGCATGTTTTAAGTTACAGAGGAGGTCTAGGGCTAGAATTATTGCTGTCACTCTACTGATCGCGGCGATACCTCACATGTGTGGTTTGAACACCGTTTTCATATGCGGGCGCTACTCACGTATGCGCTCACTTCTGCACGCGAGCTCGGCGGGACAAGGCGCGTTTAAAAATTGTTTTTTTCTTATTTATTTTACCTTTTATTTTTAATTTTTACACTGTTTTTTTAAAAGAAAAATAGTGTCTTTTATTCCTATTACAAGGAATGCAAACATCCCTTATAATAGAAAAAAAGCATGACAGGACCTCTTAAATATGAAATTTGGGGTCAAAAAGACATCAGATCCCATATTTACACTAAAATGCAATAAAAAATAAATAAAAAATTGTCATTTAAAAAAATAATAAATAAAAAATGGCCCTTCAAGCGCTATGGGCGGAAGTGACGTTTTGACGTCGCTTCCGCCCTGCAATGTTATGGAGACGGGTGGGGGCCATCTTCCCCTCACTCGTCTCCATGCTCAGCAAGGGTGAGGATCCGATCGCCTCCGCCGCTGCCGACGGCTCCGGTAAGGGGCGGAGGGCACCGGAGCACGGTGGGAGGGGGGCCCTCTCCCACCACCGATAAAAGTGATCTCACTGCGAATCTGCCGCAGAGACCACTCTTATTGGAAAGCGGATCGCCGGCCGAAAAAGAGGATACCAGGGTTATGGCAGCTAGCTGCTGCCATAACAACGATATTCCTCTTCAAAGTAAGGACGTATATTGGGTGTGCGGCGCTCCGGAAGTGGGTGACACTATACTGGATGATTAAACATGCAGGTGTTAAGGTGGCAGAAAAAAAAATGCTGACTGGCACAGTGCATTTCGTCAGCGGCTACTTTCTAAACCGTCCACATTATTAACACAGATGCAGATTTACACAGCCTGAGCCTTAAGAGAGCGGGTTGGTTCAGCCCACAAGTAAAGTAACAGAAAAAAAAGTAAAGTGACAGAAAAAAAAAAAGCAAAAGCTGTTTTATTTTATGTTGTTACACAGTTACAGTTACTAGGTGAGGTTAAAAAAAAGACACAAGTCCATCAAGTCCAACCTATGTGTGTGATTATATGTCAGTATTACATTGTATATCCCTGTATGTTGTGGTCGTTCAGGTGCTTATCTAATAGTTTTTTTTTAAATTAACGATGCTTCCCGCTAAAACCACTGCCTGTGGAAAGGAATTCCACGTCCTTACCGCTCTTGCAGTAAAGAACCCTCTACGCAGCTTAAGGTTAAACCACTTTTCTTCTAATTTTAGTGAATAGCCACGTGTCTTATTAAATTCCCTTTCGCTGAAAAGTTTTATACCTATTGTGGGGTCACCAGTACGCATAGCTCCCGACTGTCCCTGATTTGGAACAAAGTCCCTCTGTCCCTCTTTCCTCCTCATTTGTCCCTCATTTGGGTCTGATCTATACAGTTATAAAATACACTATTTACCTTTCAAAAAGTGTTTCCCAGCTAAACCTTTTATCCATTTATTTCTAAATTGCTGCGTTTGTAAATGTCAGAAGCTAGTATAAAGGAATAGAAATGGTAAAAAAAAGGGTTTAATGAATCTTTTTTTTAAATTTTCCTTTAAGGGGGCGTGGCAGGGGGTGTGCCCTATGCCTACATACTTTTGCTAATAGGTGTCCCTCATTCCCATCTCAAAAAGTTGGGAGGTATGAGCACGGTATTTGTTCACTGAAATCATATCCCCTCTCAAGGGTAAATGGCTATAATTTTTATTTTTGGAGTCCCCTCTTAAAGTGTTACTAAACTCAGGACCCTGCATTCACTATATCTAGTCTCCTACAGTACACAGAACATGGACATGCAATAGTTTTAGTAAATATAAACTGATAAATATCTTTTATCATCAGCAGTATATAGCAGTCTTGTGACTTCCATAAGTACCTGGTTATAGCTTGTAGGAGGAGTTTTCATACTGCACTGAGCTATCCTATCAGGATGCAGGACCCTTGACCCTCGGTCTGGACAGTGCTGATTGGCCCTGTGCTGATCACATGCACTCTCCCAAGGAAGAAAAAAAAATCTCTAGCTGTACACATCAAACTGAGCATGTGCAGCCTGACTCCAAAGGCTCTGCCTTTACCGACCTGTTCTGGAGTCGGTGGAAGAAGGGGAGGATCAGAAAAAACAGGATCAAACTGCCTTTTACACAATGCAGAGGTTTCACAGTTTTACCAAGCATGCTTTACTGCATATACAGACTGATTTTACTGTTGTGGGTTTAGGAACACTTTAAGTTTATTTTGCTTCTCACTGGGAAGATTTCCCCTTTGTATTCATCCTGATGGGCATTGTGCCCTGGTGGGGGGGGGGGGGGGGGGGGGGGGGATGTAATGGGAAACCTAAAAGTTATAGATCCCATTTTTTAACATTAACTCCCTCCTGCTTAGCCCTGGTGTCCCTTTTTATAGGGTCTGCACTCCCGGGGGGTAAGGAGGCATGGGTGATCATGTCACCACAGTGATTGGCTGTCACAGTGGTCACATGATCGGAAACCGGTCCTGATAGTGGGGACTGAGAGCTATCTTTGACAGCTTTGTCTCTGTGCTGGGAGTGTGCAGTGAGTGCACTCTCAGCACAGAAATGTTGCTCACCCTGTGACGCATATGTGCGCATGTGGGCATTAACGCCCACCCTTTTGCAATTGCACATACTGTATGTGTTATGCAGGTGGCAACAGGTTAAGGAAGAGTTAGAGCTATCAGCTTTAAATAAAAGTGTTGATTGGTGCTGTGCTTTAAGTTATATAAACTGTCTCTAAATACTGCAATATATTTTACAAATGTAAGCAGGAAGGGATTTTTGTTTGCAACTACAGTTCCATTTTAACTGGTATCAGACCATCTCAAGCTAAATATGCAAACTTCCAATATATTTTGGTATGTCTTTTTATCTTTTGTTAGCTAAAGGAAATGAAGATTTCAGCTAATATTTATAGTTTTCCATCATTAGAAGAAACACAAGATTAAAAATGTATTTGTAATGTGTGTTTAGTGTTTCCTTCCTGTGTGTATGTTGCAAGTTCTGCAAATATGTCTTTACTTTTTAGCATCATTTCTCTTCCTCTCTTTTTCAGTTCTTCCAGTATTGCCAGAATCCCTGAAAAACAAAGGTTCGGTCCAAATATTGTCACACAAGAAAGCCTATAACACAGGTACGAGGTGTCCATTCACTGCTTTGAGTTTAAACTTTTAGTACCAAATTATATCATCCCCATACTGTCCCTTTAATAGCGATATTATTATTCGGGATTTATATAGCACTAACGTTTGTGCAGTGCTTTACAATATAAACGGAGATGGTACAGTGACAATAAATTTCAATGGAAGAGGGTTAGAAGGGCCCTGCTCCTGAGAGCTAACAATCTAACAGGGATGGGCAAGTGAAACAAATGTTAATAACTGTGGGGATTGAGCTGATGGGAAAAATAAAGGATTTGGGTGATAGATGAAGGCAGGGTAGACTTTCCTGAAGAGATGAGTGTGACGGAACTGTCCAGCACCCAGCTTGGGTGCCTCCGTCAAGATATAACTTCCTCCAGTTTGGACCCAGGAACTAGGTATTATAGCTGAGCACCTAAGACTACATGACACCAGCTTAGATGTAAACTGGAACTGTTTATTGTAAATTCACACAGAATATATACCATGCAAGGTCAGATAAGAGTTTGATCACATTACCCTAACAATACAAACTGTAAACAGGAATATAATTAACATAGCTAAGGAACAGCCAACATAAACATCAATCATATTAACATACCAGGCACCTACACAAGCCTAGGTGACTCAGTGCCCATCCATATAATGCTTTGAATAATCAGAGATCCCACCCCAGTTCAGACTGTCTGGCACCATTCTACCACCCTAGATACACAAAGTACATTAGATAAGATCATAAGCATAAACACATAACATCCCAAAATGGTTTGATAACAAGGTAAAGTGGACACAATATTAATCGTATCTCCACGAGATGAGCAGACAGACAGAAACAATAGGGGACTCGATTAACAATGGGAATTCACACCTGGGAGGCACACAATGGGAGAGACACACTAAACGCATAACACCTTAATAAACAGACTAACAGGAGACGTCAGTGTCAGGTTGCTTTGAGCTGATTAGATTAAAATCTACTCTGAGTCTCAGGTCGAAAGCAGTCATTGCTAGTTTGGCCACAAAGGACCCAAATATGTATCCCGGGCCTAGACTCCCAGAGTCTGTGTGGTTCGGGGAGACAATCCCGAATCCGAAGCAAGACCACTCCAAGGGTCCCCCAGGCACAAACCTCCCAAAAATAGAGCCCCCTCAAAAGCCAGAGCCCATAGTCAGTAGGCAAGAGGCTACCCTGCAGTCCTCTCCAAAACGCCTGTCCTGGTTGGGTCTGTCACAGTGAGTTTTCAGGGATCGCCTAATAGTGGACAGAGTAGGAGATAGCCAGACGGATTGGGGTAGAGAGTATCAGAGGATGGGAGAGGCTCTGGAAAAGTCATAGAGACATGCAAGGGAGAAGGAGAGCAGAATTGGTCTCTAATGGAGTTGTGGCTTTCAGGGGGCATGTCTCCACAGAAATATGGGAGTAATTTGATATCCCAAAGGGTTTGAAATGCTATGCAATTTTTTTAACTTATCTTGTATCTCTTTACTGCTAAAAAAAACTCTCTCCCTGCCTGCTAGCATTTTTTGTACCATTTGTACACGAACAGCCAAGCTTGTGCAGCTCAAGCTACCCATACACTGCTAGAATTGTGGCTAATTCCTGCTAAATCGACCTACATTTGAGCTGTGGGTGCCCCTGTCTGAACGCCACCCTTTGACAAAAAATATTTTTTAAATTGACCTTGTCCCAGGAGCCTGTCTAAACAATTTGGGCCAAACAGTGTTTCCATCAGTTGCAAAAGGGGAATTGACATTCCTCTATCCACACGGTTTAGCATGGATTGAACAATCGATAAATTTTAAATTTAAAGTGTGTACGGCCAGCTTCAGTGCCCAAGTCTAACAACTTACAGATGCAGGGTGCAAATGCTAGGTGCCAGGGTGAATATGGATGTGTGGGAGTTATGTTATTCAAGCCCAGCCAATCAAAGTGGTTGAAGACTCAAGATTGGAGAAGAAATGGAAGCGACGTGTGAGAACATTGACATAGCAGCAATGGAGGGGGAGCACTTTACATGGTAAGTTATTTATGGTGTAATGGTGACCATATAGAACAAGTGGGGCAAAGGTCCACTTACCAGTTCAATGTGGACTAAAGTGGCACTGTCCTTCCAACAGAAAGACGTTGTTTCAAGAGATTCCCGCTTTTAAGGCTACCAGGATGAGAATCTCTAACATCTGTGGGACATCCCTGTCCTAATAAGGAAATTCTCTACTATATTCTATTTTACTATTAGGTCAGTGAAGTCATGGACAGAAAGGAATCTTGTCCCATAAGCCCAGTAAGCTGAAACATGGATCCTTATTGCATTCTATCAGGTTATGTACAGGCTTTCTGTTTGGGGCACCCACTGTTCAATGTGAACACTGGGAATGAGTTGGTAAGTGTTTTTTTGGACCATTCTGCCTGCTTGAATTGGATTTGCTGATGAAGCTGATTGCTGCTTTCTGACTTGCAGCAAACTAGCCTAATTCTCTGTAGGTACTACAAATTTCAATCCAAGAGCAATCTAGAGAAGCCATATCTATAGACATAAGATGATGTGTTCTCTTTCAGCTATCCTTATAGCGCACTTGAAGCTCACGCACCAGGAATTGCGCCACATCCTGATGACAATGGAGAATGAGCGTCTGGAGCCCTCACACATCAAACAGCTGCTGCTCTACGCACCGGATGAGGAGGAGAAGAAAATGTTTCAGGCCTACACTGGAAGTCCCACCAAGCTAAATGAGCCTGATCAGTTTGCTTTGCAGGTATGGAAGGAAGGCAGATATTTAATAAAGCAGGTAGATATGTACCAAAGTACAGTCAGATGAAGAAGTAAGTACACCCCATGGAAACTGTTGACTTTTTCAACATATTTGAACAGGTAAACATTAGATCATTCAAATGGTACATACAGATACTGTAAAACTGATATACATTAAAGTACGTGAATTAAAGCACAATGATAATCTGCCAATGCAATGGTGTACTGTGGAAGGAAGTACACCTTTGGCCTCAGAAGCTGCTATTGCCCCCCTGGCAGAAATGGCTTAATTACTAAGCATTTTGCATAACTGCGCACCAGTGCATATTGATTTTGTGAAATTTTTGACAACGCCAAAATTCTTTCAGTTACAAAATGTTCATGGGTTTCCATGCATGAACTGCCACATTCAAATCCCTACACAAAATGTCAATGGGATTCAAACCAGGGCTTTGACTAGGCCAGTCCATGACCTTCCATTTCTTTTTGTGAACCATTCCTTTGTGGATGTTCTATTGTTATGTTAAAAGACCCATTTCCAGTTTAATTTCACCTCCCAATAACAGTTTTACCATCACATTCTCATCAAGCAATGTTCAAATAAAGAAAAAAAAAATGTATTGCACTCTCATGGCATCAAGTAAAAGAAAGTCAGATCAGTGATGGCGAACCTTGGCACCTCAGATGTTTTGGAACTGCATTTCCCATGATGCTCATGCATTCTGCAGTGTAGATGAGCATCATGGGAAATGTAGTTCCAAAACATCTGGGGTGCCAAGGTTTGCCATCACTGCTCTAGATTGAGGGAAAACCAACAGAAAATTTCAAGGTTATCTCCTTGTGGTTGTCAGTCTTAATGCAGAGTGGATTACGTGAACGTGACCAAAGCCAAAAAAGTAGAATGGTATGGACCACTGTGCAGCAATGATCTTGGCTCCTCCGTTTCCAAGGTCGGTAACCAGTTGAAAGGCATTTCAAGGGACAAAATGCGTCCAGACAGATTACCAAACCTGGAGGAGCCAAGGTTGCTCTTTGCACTGCAAAACACGCCACTCTACATTCTCAGCCTCAGTGCAGAATAGGTCGTGTGACATTAACCAACACCAAGAATGTAAAGTGGTCCACTGTGCAACTCCTGCACATGTGTCCCCATTGAATGATTTCCCCTTACCTTCTATTCTATTCTATTCCTTCAGTGACAACTATAAATTTGTGAATGTCCTACAACTGTCTGTTCTGTTGACAATGATCAGTAAATGACAATTAATGTTTAAAGCAGGAATAAGACTATAGCTACATTCTGATACTCTCATATACTAACAGTAATGCCGCGTACACACGGTCAGATTTTCCGACAGGAAATGTTTGATGTGAGCTGGTTGTCGGAAAGTCTGACCGTGTGTATGCTCCATCTGACATTTGCTGTTGAATTTTCCGCTCACAAATGTTTGATAGCAGGTTCTCAAATTTTCCGCCAGCAAAACTTTGTTGTCGGAAAGTCCGATCGTGTGTACACAAGTCCGCGCACAAAAGTTCACGCATGCTCGGAATCAAGTACGAGCCGGAAGCGCTCGGCCTTGTAAAACTAGTGTTTGTAATGGAGACTATTGAACTTCCTTTTTATCGGCATGTCGTACGTGTTGTACGTTACCGCGTTCTCACGTTCGGAATTGTTGGCCAACATTTGTGTGACCGTGTGTATGCAAGACAAGTTTGAGCCAACAACCTTTGGACAAAAATCCACGGTTTTGTTGTCGGAAAGTCCGATCGTGTGTACAGGGCATTACTTTTTTTACTCGCAATATCTACTCTATGAGAAAACTGCATTGGATGACCCTCTTTTCTGTATATGATGTGTCTTTATAAAAATAATCCAGTTTTATAAAAGGAGAAGACGTGTCCTGTTATTAGAAGTCGCTGTTGTTACAGCTGAGTGCAGTATGATTCTGAGGGCACTATGTAATGTATGTTGTGCTCTCTTTCTACGTCCTGCAGATGATGTTGGTCCCAGAGTATAAGATGCGCCTACGAAGTCTGCTATTTAAGAGCACCCTGCAAGAGAAGACTGAGGAAATTCGGGCCAGCTGTGACTGTGTCCTAAAGGCCTCAGTTGACCTCAGAAACAGCAAGAAACTCGCCAAGATCCTTGAGGTTTGTAGACTCAGAAATCTCATATAACCTATGAAGCATGCCATAGCTATGCAGATTGAACAGGAAATATTTATATTAAAGTACAACTTCACCCTTGAAAACTGTACAACCTGTGCCATTTATGTTGAAGGGTGGGCAATGGTACGGATGTAGTACAATACCATTTAAGTTGTTGGGTGGACACAGTGCCAGATTCAACTCTGTGGAGGCCCCTGTGCAGTCAAAAACTTGGGACCCCCCACCCCCTCAGGTTTCTGGAGGATTCTCGTGTGGGCGCTCTAGTGGGATAACCAGGGCTCTTTTTCTCAGAGAATAAGTGCAGGAACTCCCCCCTTCTGAGTCACCCTTCATCTCTGCCCCCCTACCCACCTCTGAGCACTGTCTTCTGGCTCCACCCCCTACCCACCTCCCTTTTAGAGAAAACAGAACCAAGTATCATTGTGTGCTACTAGGTAATTTGTATGGAATTTGATATACCCCACCCCAGCAACAATAGGCCCCCTAGCAACAATAGACCCACCACAGAAGCAATAGATTCCTCACATAAAGACAGACCTCCCCCACCCCAGCAGCAATGGGCCCCGCGCAACAAAATACCACCTAAGCAACAAAAGACCCTAAGGCAACAACAGATCCCCAAGCAGCCATCATCAATAGACCCTTCAGTAGCCAGCAACAATAGACCTCTCCCTCCGCAGTAGATCCTTCCCAGCAACAACTGACCCTCCAGCAACATAGGAATCCCCAGCCAACAAAAATAGACCTACACAGCAACAAAAGACCCCCACAAAAAATACATCCCCACCAGTGACAACAGATCCCCCGGCAGCCAACATCAATAGACCCACCAGCCAGGGCCGGGACAAGGGGTGGGCGAGAGGGTCGAATGCCCTGGGCACAATGGTTTACTGTAGGGATGGGGGCGCCTTCCTTCTGTTACAAGGCTGCCAGGTGTAGCGATAGCAGCAGTGATTTTGACAAGTGAGTGATTGCTGAGCAGATTATCCTCTAAGCTTGCACATCATAAACGGGGGGGGGGGGGGGGGGGGGGGCGCAGATTGCAATATTTGCCCTGGGCGCTGGATGACTTTGTAAATACATTCAGTGTTGGAGCTGCCGGAACTGTGTTCCCACTGAAAAAAAGCCCTGGGGATAACATTGAACTAAGTAGTGTGCATGTTAGCCACTAGATGGAGATGATCATCAGTACTGTAGATTACATGTATGTACTGTGCACAGACAGATGTAAAAATCATGGATTTTTACAAACTGTCTTTGAATTTACTGATGGTTGGCAACTCTGGTTCCCTCTAGGATTACTCTCTCTATTAAAGAGGAAGTAAACTGCTGCCTCTCCTTTTTTTTTTCCTGACCGGCAAAGTAAAGGCGTAATGTGCTAGTATGCATCGCATACTAGCACATTATGTGAAACTTACCTGCAAACGAAGCCCTCCATCGATGCATTGTCACCACTGGTGACCGCATCCAACTTCTCTCGTCTTCCTTACGGGTCAGCTTCCTGCCAGCTCCTCCTAGTGGCCATGATCTGCCTGCATTGCATAGAGGAGAACAGAAAACCAGTAATGACATCACTGGGTCTAAATGAAGACATGTAATGAAAACAGAGCGTTTTATGGAACATTTTCATTAACATTTTTTCACTAGTATGATGATGAGGACAGGGGACTTATCTGTTCAAGTTACTGCAATGAAAATATCCATTTGCGCAGTGTCTTTTGGCTTCTTACAACACGTTTATATTTTATTTCCATTGCATTTGAAATTCCAGCTTGGTGTTTTTTTTTTCAATCCCGTTTTAATAAGGCTGTTAAGCTTGTGTAGAAGATAATTGCTTGCTTTTACTGGATGGTCCTGGAAGTTCTTTTTGTTCCAGCAGTGGGAGTTCATAAAAATCCATTAACTGCTGTTTAATGCTCTGCTCCATAAAAGTGTATCGATTTTATCCAGAGTAAGAAAACAAATGCTGAATGTGCCATTACTATGAAGTTAACTTCAAGAAAAGTTAGAGGAGCAATGTTCATAGAGTAAATGATATTGGAAACAGCCTTACATTTATAATAGCTTTACAAAGGAAACTATAAATAAAGAAGACCCCCAAACCATAACGTTTGTAAGTTTTGAAGCTAAACTCTTACATGTATGTGTGTGTGTGTATATATATATATATATATATATATATATATATATATATATATATATATATATATATATCCTGTATATACAGTATCTCACAAAAGTGAGTACACCCCTCACATTTTTGTACATATTTTATTCTAGCTTTTCATGTGACAACACTGAAGAAATGACACATTGCTACAATGTAAAGTAGTGAGTGTACAGCTTGTATAACAGTGTAAATTTGCTGTCCCCTCAAAATAACTCAACACACAGCCATTAATGTCTAAACCGCTGGCAACAAAAGTGAGTACACCCCTAAGTGAAAATGTCCAAATTGGGCCCAAAGTGTCAATATTTTGTGTGGCCACCATTATTTTCCAGCACAGCCTTAACCCTCTTTGGCATGGAGTTCACCAGAGCTTCACAGGTTACCACTGGAGTCCTCTTCCACTCCTCCATGACAACATCACGGAGCTGGTGGATGTTGGAGACCTTGCACTCCTCCACCTTCCATTTGAGGATGATCCACAGATGCTCAATAGGGTTTAGGTCTGGACACATGCTTGGCCAGTCCATCACCTTTACCCTCACCTTCTTTAGCAAGGCAGTGGTCGTCTTGATGGTGTGTTTGGGGTCGTTATCATGTTGGAATACTGCCCTGCGGCCCAGTCTCCAAAGGGAGGGGATCATGTTCTGCTTCAGTATGTCACAGTACATGTTGGCATTTATGGTTCCCTCAATGAACTGTAGCTCCCCAGTGCTGGCAGCACTCATGCAGCCCCAGACCATGACACCCCCACCACCATGCCTGACTGTATGCAAAACACACTTGTCTTTGTACTCCACACCTGGTTGCCCCCACACACACGCTTGACACCATCTGAACCAAATAAGTTTCTTGGTCTCATCAGACCACAGGACATGGTTCCAGTAATCCATGTCCTTAGTCTGCTTGTCTTCAGCAAACTGTTTGTGGGCTTTCTTCTGCATCATCTTTAGAAGAAGCTTCCTTCTGGGACAACAGCCATGCAGACTAATTTGATTCAGTGTGCAGCATTTTGTCTGAGCACTGACAGGCTGACCCCCCACCCCTTCAACCTCTGCAGCAATGCTGGCAGCACTCATACGTCTATTTCCCAAAGACAACCTCTGGATATGACGCTGAGTTCTTTGCCATGAGGTGCCATGTTGAACTTCCAGTGACCAGTATGAGAGAGTGAGAGCGATAACACCTTCTCCCCATTCACACCTGAGACCTTGTAACACTAATGAGTCACATGACATCGGGGTGGGAAAATGGCTAAATGGTCTCAATTTGGACATTTTTACTTAGGGGTGTACTTACTTTTGTTGCCAGCGGTTTAGACATTAATGGCTGTGTGTTGAGTTATTTTGAGAGGACAGCAAATTTACACTGTTATACAAGCTGTACACTCACTACTTTACATTGTAGCAAAGTGTCATTTCTTCAGTGTTGTCACATGAAACATGAAAATATATATTTAGACAACGATGGGAAAGATCCTGCGAGCCACACAAAACTTAGTAAAGCACTACTCAGCTGCGTGCGTTAAACACGTCTCATACGCGTGCAAAATGACAAATGTAAAAAGGATTACGCTGCGCTAGAGAGTGTTAGACATGCTACTAATATATAGCATGATAGAACAACTGCGTCTAAATAAACGCATGTGGATGTGGGAAACACAATACCTCTACAAGGTAAGCGGACCTAATAATAGATAAATACTCTGAATACAAATGTGAAAATTGACAAATGCATATAAACGCATCAAAGTATAAATGCAAATTCAAATATGAAATATGACAGATTAACGCATCAAAGTGCACAGGTACCAATAAGCATAACTGAATCACAGCATTACTAGATGAATAAATGAATATAAACGCATCAAAGTGCAAATGTGCCAATATGCATAACTAAATGACAATATTGCTCAAATGTGCAAAATATAAACGCATAAAGTGCAAATGTTCAAATAAACATACTTATTACAATATAAATATATATATGAGCATGTAAAAAGTGCTAAGTGCAAAAAACACAAAACAAAAAGTAATTTGGTGTCACGCAGTTCATGTGTAAAAAAGTCCTCAATGGAACCAAAAAATATAGTTCACTATGAAGTCCCACAAAAGGTATAAAGGTGCCTAAACGTGATGTCCACTGGTGATACAATCAACTTGCTAGTAACTCTCAAAGTGCCGCAGACCATGCAATGGTGCGATTCGGTGACCCCAAAGGTAATGCGCTCACCTTAGAGCGTGTGACCAAGTCGCTAGACAAAGTCAAACCATGCTTGTGAACCACCCCGGGTTCTAAGTAGAACACAGGATCCCAGGCTCCAATGCAGTAAAAAGTATATAGATGGGAAGAAAAAAACTACATAGTATAATACCGTTTTAAAATTTATTAAAAGATATAGATACTCTCCCCAAAAGGGGTACTCCCAATATATAGGTGCGTCAGTGCACCGCTCTAAACATGGCAAGTATGATATTTTTCGTGAGGGTATGGTGTGCGTCTCCTCAATAGGCAGCTCAGCTGTCTCTCGCTCCGTCCTTTTTGGGGAGAGTATCTATATCTTTTAATAAATTTTAAAACGGTATTATACTATGAAGTTTTCTCTTCCCATCTATATACTCTTTACTGCATTGGAGCCTGGGATCCTGTGTTCTACTTAGAACCCGGGGTGGTTCACAAGCGTGGTTTGAATTTGTCTAGCGACTTGGTCACACGCTCTGAGGTGAGAGCATTACCTTTGGGGTCACCGAATCGCACCATTGCATGGTCTGTGGCACTTTGAGAGTTACTAGCACTGTAGCGCAGCGTAATCCTTTTTACAAGAATATATATATTGTGAGATACTGTGTGTGTGTGTGTGTATATATATATATATATGTGTGTGTGTATATATGTGTATATATATATATATATATATATATATATATATATATATCTCGCACTACACCCAGCAGTCAGAGGGCAGCAGTGCCTTAGATGGTCTCCACTTCAGATATGAGGCTACAGAACAGGAGTGTCTAGGCATTAGGAGTGAACTGATGTTTTCAGTAGGAAAAAGGTAAATCATTCAGGATACTGCCTGGTTGCAATTAACCTTTCTAACTATGCAAACCTTCACTTCTTGAGTGCATATCTATTTTATGCCACGCTGAATTATAGCATCTTTTGTCCAGCCTGCGTAACTTTCTGAGCTCAATGCAATGATGTAATTCCTCTTATTAATAAAATGGCCTTTTGTATGACCAGTTGTGTGCCAGCTTATATATTAGGTGAGGTCTTAGGCATGGCATTGTGCTGCAGTGTGATGCTGAGTACCTTAAAAATTATTAATAACAAGCTTGGGGATGTTGCTGAGCGCGCACAATAGAAGAGAGGGCCTAGCAGGTAACAATTAACTGGTAGACTGTTTGGGGAGTAGATGGAAACATTCCTGTTTAATGAGTCTTATCTCACAAGTCAGCACATTCTGAGTAGTAGTTGACACCTCGTCCTCTCACCTTTTTTTTTGCAGCTCCTGTATACAAAGACATACCGCAACAAGGGAAACTGATATTTTTCAGTTTTCCATAGTTTAGGAGTCAAAAAACATGACAGCCCTCCATGTACAATAACTCGTGTGACTTGTTAGCATTTGTATGCCATTTTATTTTCAAATATATGGCAAAAAATCCATTAATTCATGTTAGCTTAAACTAAAATAATTAGTGACTTAAATTTGCTATTACTGTATGTGGTTGAAACCATTAAAATTCAGATTTAGAATACTTTATTAATCCCAAAGGGAAATTATTATCATACAGTTACGTTCAACAAAGACAATACAAGGTCACAATAATGAACAGAACAAGACACAATGACAATAACATTACCAATAACCGCAATTAGCACTAAATAAAACAAATTAAAACTATACTCTATTAAACCATCCATACTATTGATATACAACATAGAATAAATAACAGAGATTGAAAAATAACAGAAAATCAAACTACCAGAATGCAAATAGTACACCACTTCCTCTAGCAATACCCCAACTAATAATTAACATAATACCAACATACTTTAAAAAACTGCATAAAAATCCTGATCATAAACCAGATTAAATCTGCCTAATCTGATAAAATGCCAAGGAAATTAGTATCTGCCTCTTCAGAATTAAAGGATACATAATAACCTAATTTATTATTATTATTATTATTATTATTACAATTAAGAACCTATTTTCTAATATTGGACTTATTGCATAATAATATTGTTCAGTCTTCTGTTCAGCTAGCAGGTGGAGCTCTAGTCTCATTTTTACATCATTTTACATAATGTTATTGGTTTTGAACCGTGCTAAAAGAGGCCCATAGCAGGGCTTCCTACATGTCTAAACGAAAGACCCAAAAAAGGAACTTGTTTCTGTCATTGGAAAATTGTTACTGTCATGACCTAATACTTTGTTTGTGCCTACCTTAAAGGAGAGCTGTATGAAAATGATCAGGGAATCCACCACTCACCTCTGCACCCCATTTCTACCACTCCTCACCTCTACATAGGGTTGCCACCTGTCCAGTTTTGACCCGGACAGTCCAGGTTTTTAATGATGTGCCTGGGTTTCCTTCTGCCTGAGACCCGCACACCAGTGCTGCTGACAGGGGGTACCGCCAGGCCTCCTGTAGGGGGCCCCAGCACACAGGGGGACCCAGACAGCAGGGGGACCGGAGCCGCAGAGCGGGGGGACAATTACAGAGGAATCAGAAGGGAAGGGAGAGAGACGCCAGGTAGCCGCTGGTGCAGTCGTTTTTCTTAAATTAAATGTTTAAAAACAATCTGTATTGCACTCACACATGTGACAGAGTGGTAGGCATAGATCACAGTCTGTGAAGTCCACTGCCAGCCTTCTCCTGATCCACGCTGTTGTGATCACTGAATCGCTGAAGGATGCCGCTATAAGGTTACAGAGAGCCACCGGAAACTCCAGTGAACTGTCAGATAGCCTGGGACGCTGTGACCAATCAGAGCATTTCAGAGGCTTAACCACGCCTCCATAATCAGAGGCTGACAGCTCACTGGAGTTTCCCGTGGCTCAATTTGGCCACGCTCACTGTTCATTGTGGCACACTGAGCTGCATTACTACTCTCCTTGGGGCACCCAAAAGTATCCCAGGTCTTTTTCACTGCTCACTTTTGCATCTCCCCCCCCAGCAATTCCTCCTACACTAATTACCTCTCCATCCCCCTGCACCATTTTTACACTGATCACCACTGCACCCTTCTTACACTGATCACCTTTGCAACTCCCAGACCCCTCATACAATGATCAGCCCTGCTTCCCTCTTACACTGATCACTTCTGCAGCCTTCGAACACTGCTCTCTCTTGTTCTAAGCTAGTATTAGAAAATGCCATCACATTAGTTGTTTACTGCAGCCAAGCTATCCATGTGGATCCACTGGACTGCCTGTAACACCGTCAGGATGCTACGCTAGGGGGCAACTCATGCAAAACAGGTTCTTGACCCAATTTGGGTTGGGAACCATTCCTAAGTTTTTCCCTGGAGCTGCCTCTGTGTTAGCCCAATATGAAAGCAGTGGGTATCCAAACCCTAATAGGGATTCTTCAGTCAAGGAGCAACTTCAGTACCTACAACAGTAACTAAGAATCTGG
Organism: Lithobates septentrionalis; assembly: GCA_037952835.1. Classification (NCBI taxonomy): domain Eukaryota; kingdom Metazoa; phylum Chordata; class Amphibia; order Anura; family Ranidae; genus Lithobates; species Lithobates septentrionalis. Next base: position 362,770 of record JBBDGP010002190.1, read on the forward strand.
TTGATGGTGGTGCTTACCTTGTGCCTTACTATGTTTATTAAAAAAACGAAATACTGTATGTTTTATTGTATAAAGTTTTCCCCTATATATTGTGTTTTTTGAACAACCCAATTTCTTCTCCATATTGTAATTAGTAATTGTACACATTGATAAATTGGAGGCTTTTTATAATTGATATCAAACGTGTTTCTAGTTTGTTTTAGCTATGGGGAATTATCTGAACGATGGACAGCCCAAAACGAACAGAACGACAGGTTTCAAGATCAACTTCTTGACGGAGGTATGTACCACACACCATTATTTTGGCCATGGGTTTACATTGCAACCGGAAATGGTGCTCCCTAGCAGGAGTACAAGTAGGAACTTCTGAATCCAGAATTATCATATTGACGTGCCTGCTTGTCAGACTTATGAATGGAAAGGGACATCACTATTTCTAAATTGGATATAGACGAGATGTAGAATCTCAATAACTGTGAGAGAGTGTTAGCTACTGAAAAGCTCTATGGAACCTTTCAGTACATGCATACAAGACATACATAAAAGGACTAATGGATGTCCCATAAACACCTTCTTCAGTCTTTAAAGAAAAATTGTATGCTGCCATTGCTAACTTTATTTTGTAAATGATAGCTGTATGGCTGTTTGTGAGCCTAATGCCGTGTACACACGGGCGGACTTTTCGGCATCAAAGGTCCGACGGTCTTTCCGACGGACTTCCAACGGACTTTCGAACGAATGAAATTGCCTACACACAATCACACCAAAGTCCGACGGATTTGTATGTGATGACGTACGACCGGAGTAAAATAAGGAGGTTGATAACCAGTAGCCAATAGCTGCCCTAGCATCGGTTTTCGTCCGTCGGACTAGCATACAGACGAACGGATTTTTCGACCGGACTCAAATCCGTCGGAAAGATTTGAAACATGTTTTAAATCTAAAGTCCGTCTTATTTTTGACCGAAAAAGTCTGCTGCAGGTCCGATGAAGCCCACACATGGTCAGATTGTCCGACGGATTTGTTCCGTCAGACCAGTCTGGTCGAAAAGTCCGCCTGTGTGTACACGGCATTACACTTAAAGGAGAAGTACAGCCGAAGCTTGTTGGGCTGTACTTCTCCTGTGGATCACAGGAGTGCAGTTCCTTTTGCACTACTGTGACCCATTTTCAGCTGACAGTGGGCTGAAGGCCATTGTCAGCTGACGTCACACAGAGCGTGACCAGGCTCGAGCAAGATTGTGACAATGACGTCCGGACCCACCCACATACCTGGACCGGCATCCAGCTCAGCCTCTCAGCAAACCACTGAGAGCCTGAGCTGGCAGCTCCTGCCCCCTCTACAACCCAGCGCTTCAGTGAGCGAGGTGGGGTGGGGGCAGAGCAGAGAGCCGGTGACAGACAGTCACCAGCTCTCTGCTCAGGGAGCCTTGAGAACCGAGCGATCTGCGTTGTTTGATCGATTCTCACCTTCAGAGCTGGCGGGGGACAGATGCAGCATCAAGCCGATGAGGAATCCACCAACATAAGTATGAATCTGAAAAAAAAAAAAGTCCATATTTCTCTTTTAACTGAATCACTGACCCAGAACCAGTGTGCACATCAGGAGTTCATCTGTTTCAAGTTTTAGGTTACAAAGTTGAGTTGAAAAAAACAAACAAAATTTGCTCCAGTGGGGGAAAAAGGAATTCCTTCCTGATACCCCAGAAAGCAATCTGGATATTCCCCATTTAAAGAAAGCATCATAGTCAGAGCAAGCCTGAAAAACTGCATTTTCAAAAAGAGGCCAGCAGTAGAAGACTCCAAGTTTCACTCAGTATAGGTTTCCTTTTAAATTGACATCTAGATTGTGAGAACCACTACCTAGACCCTGACCTCCCTGTGCCCCTTTTTGCTGCACTATATCCCTTTTTTCAATGGTTGGTGATGTCATGGGTCTTTCCTGCTTCCCTCCAGTGGTTTGTAGCCTTTAAGCCTAGTACACATGGGCTGAAAATCAGGTGACATCGGGCAGTTAAAAAAAAAAAAACGACATTATGCCCGTGTGTATGGCAGCCGGTCCGACAGAAGCTGGTCATTCAGACCTGCATGCTGGAAAACCAGCAGCCCACCTGCTCCCAATCAGTACTCTCAGCCAATGGCAGAGAGCGCTGGCCGGTGTGTTTTGGTGAGAGGAATAGCACCCCATCATTGATGTCTGTGAGAGAGAGATAGTGCCCCATCATTGGTGTTAGTGGGAGGAACAGTGCCCCATCATTGGTGTCAGTGGGAGGAATGGTGCCCCATCATTGATGTCAGTGGGGAGGAATAGTACCCCATCATTGGTGTCAGTGGGAGCAATAGCACCCCATCATTGGTGTCCATAAGAGGAATAGTCCCCCATCATTGGTGTCAGTGAGAGGAATAGTGCCCCATTGTTGGTGTCAGTGTGAGGAATAGTGCCCCATCTTTGGTGTCCATAAGAGGAATAGTCCCCCATCATTGGTGTCCATAAGAGGAATAGTCCCCCATCATTGGTGTCCATAAGAGGAATAGTCCCCCATCATTGGTGTTCGTAAGAGGAATAGTCCCCCATCATTGGTGTCCATAAGAGGAATAGACCCCCATCATTAGTGTCTGTGAGAGGAATAGTGCCCCATCATTGGTGTCAGTGGGAGGAATAGTGCCCCATCATTGGTGTCCTTAAGAGGAATAGTCCCCCATCATTGGTGTCCGTAAGAGGAATAGACCCCCATCCTTAGTGTCTGTGAGAGGAATAGTGCCCCATCATTGGTATCAGTGGGAGGAATAGTGCCCCATCATTGGTGTCTGTGAGAGGGATAGTGCTTCATCACTGGTGTCCATTAGAGGAATAGTGCCCCATCATTGGTCAGTGGGAGCAATAGCGCCCCATCATTGGTGTCCGTAAGAGGAATAGTCCCCCATCATTGGTGTCCGTGAGAGGAATAATACTCCATTGTTCGTGTCCGTGAGAGGAATAGTGCCCCATCATTGGTGTCAGTGGGAGCAATAGCGCCCCATCATTGGTGTCCAAAAGTGGAATAGTGCCCCATTATTGGTGTCAGTGGGAGCAATAGCACCCCATCATTGGTGTCTGTGAGAGGAATAGTGCCCCTTTGTTGATGTCAGTGGAAGGAATAGTGCCTCATCATTGGTGTCATTGGGAGGAATAGTGCCCCAAGGGCCAGATAAATGCAATTAAAGGGCCGCAGTTTGGTGAGAGGAATTCCTGTAGCGGACAGATCAGGAGTGAAAGCGAGTATTGCAATTAAAGCTGCTTTGTTTGTTTTTGCAAGTCTTGGACTTTGTATTTTTTTTTTTTTTAACCTAAACCTCCACTTTAAGTCATTGCTTCTTCTCTTTCCGCAAGTGAGAGCTCTAAGCCTGTTGTGCTGTATTTAAATACATTGGTGGTTATATGGGCCACACTTACCCAGCTGCAAAATAAGTTTGTGAATACTCAAAGCTTGGGTGCATTGTAAGCGTCTCTAAATTGGCATGTTTGGATGTGTATTACAGCTCAATACCACCAAGACTGTGGATGGGAAGTCTACTTTTTTGCACATACTTGCCAAATCCCTCCGCCTGCATTTTCCTGAGCTGCTAAGCTTTGCCAAGGATCTTCCTACTGTGCCTCTTGCTGCCAAAGGTAATCTGCCAGTCTAGTGCCCATTTTAAAGCAGTGCTTGCTAAACTTGTCCTACAGAGGCACCAGCCATGTATTGCAGGTAACCTCACATATGAGTAGATAATTAGTGTCTCAGCATTCCTGATTAATATTTGTGTGACTAACCACAAAAAAATGAAATACCTAAAGCATGGGTGTCAAACTCATTTTCATTGCGGGCCGCATCAAACTGTGTCTGTCTGATGTGATTCTATGCTTGTGTAAACTAGGTCTAATGCTAAATCAATACTTTCAACTGCTGTTCTGATGCAGTGGGAAAAATTACAGACACAAGAAGAGGAATCGGCCAGATGATCTGTTGTCAGATTTCAGTTAGGTTGGCTTAGCTATAAACAGGCAAATTGGACCAACCAAACTCATTGATTATCTTAGCTGAGGCAAGCAGATTTGTGTATTTGTCAAAAAATGGGATGGCCATTTTGGACAGATACAGGAATCTGGCTGGTGTGTTAAAGTCCTATATTGGGTGAAGGATAGTTTAAACAATTGTACAAGATCCTACCACTGCATCCTTTTTAGAGACATCCAGTATCTGAAACGATATGGCCTTAAAAGTAAAAAGGATATGTAAAGGTTCTTTTTTTTAAAAAAACAAAATGTCATACTTACCTCCTCTGTTCAGTTGGTTTTGCACAGAGTGGCCCCGATCTTCCGGGGTCCCTCATTGGCGCTCCTGGCTCCTCCTCTTCTCGAGTGCCCGTTGAAGAGCCGCTCTCCCTCAGGGCACTCGTGCGGGCGCGATCCCTTGTCCTGCTGCTGCGTCCATTGACACAGACAGCAGGACTCGGCCCCGCCCCTGGCTCCCGCGTCAATGAATTTGATTGACAGCAATGGGAGCCAATGGCTGCGCTGCTATCAATCTATCCAATCAGGACCCGAGACAGCGGCTGGAGCTGGTGTGCTCGTCCCCGTCACTGGAAAGATCGGGTTCAGGTAAGTAAAAGGGGGGCTCTGCTGCTGCATCACAGGAGGTTTTTTACCTTAATGCATAGAATGCATCAAAGTGATTGTAAGGGTTCCTTTTTTATTTATTTTTTTAAATAACAAACATATCATACTTACCTCCACTGTGCAGCTCGTTTTGCACAGAGTGGCCCTGAACCTCGTCTTCTGGGGTCCCCCGGCGGCTCTCGCACCTCCTCCCCACATCATATAACCCCCTAGGAGAAGCGCTCTCCCAAGGGGGTTTCCTTGCGGGCGTGCTCCCGAGTCCAGCATTCGGCGTCCATAGCTGCCGAATGTATGACTTGACCCAGCCCCCTGGCGCCCGTGTTATTGGATTTGTTTGACAGCAGCGGGAGCCAATGGCTGCGCTGCTATCATTCTATCCAATCAAGAGCCGAGAACCCCCTGCAGAGAGACAGTGCGTCCCCGCCGGGTCAAGTTTCAGGGCTCAGGTAAGTAAAACGGGGGGGCTGAGGGGCCGGTCACTGCCAGGTGTTTTTTCACCTTAATGCATCCTATGCAATAAGGTGAAAAAAACACAAAGGTTTACAACCCCTTTAATGTGAAAAACCCTGAGGTTTTACAACCCCTTTAAATGTGGCCCTGTTATTTTTAACCAGCGTTTCTCAACCTTTTTTTCAGTCGTGGCAGGCTTTTAAAGTATACAACTTATCAAGGCACCACAGTCTAAAATGTAAAAAACTTAAATGTTACTTATTAATTGGATGCCTGGGACAATGCACACAACAACCTTGATGAAAATAAACTTCACTTCAGAGGTTCTCCCTTCATGTCATCAGTGTTTATTTTGTCAACGAAATTAACACTATTTTAGTCAACTAAAATACGACTAAATCTAAAACAATTCAGATGACTATTATAAAACTAAAACATAAAATGACATTTTAGTCAAAAGACTATTTCCCACGATAACACACGATCGGAGATTCGGCCAGCAAAAGACAGATGAGAGCTTTTGGTCGGAAAATGTGACCGTGTGTATGCTCCATCGGACTTTTGCTGGCGGAATTCCAGCCAGCAAAAGATTGAGAGCATGTTCTCAATTTTTCGGTCGGAAAAAGTTCCGATTGGAAATTCCGATTGTCTGTACCAATTCTGACGCGCAAAATTCCTACGCATGCTCGGAAACAATTTGACGCATGCTCAGAAGCATTGAACTTAATTTTCTCGGCTCGTCGTAGTGTTGTACGTCACCACGTTCTTGACGGTCGAAAGTTCAGCAAACTTTTGTGTGACCGTGTGTATGCAAGCCAAGCTTGAGCAGAATTCCGTCAGAAAAACCATCCAAGATTTTTCCGATGGAAATTCCGCTTGTGTGTACGGGGCATATGACTAAAACGAAATTGAAATTTGACGTCAAAATTAACATTGCATGTCATAGTTCCCCAATACACGAGAGCCTCCTATCACATTAGAGTTGCCCCAATCATCTAGTCTCCTCTCCACATCAGAGCCCTAACTTTTGCCATGAAAAAAGGAGGGGGTTGAAGAGGTGGACTTCTGTCTTCTCCCTACATGCTGCCTCAAGCCATCCCTCATCACCAGTGCAAAGAATGAAACTGTGCATCCTGGCCCTAGAGAGTCATTGGTTGTTATGATGCTGGCAGTCAGCCCACCCACACCATGGCAACTCATGACACTGATCCAGGGCAAACTGGGTCCTATGCTCGCGATACCCCAGGGGAAACCAGACAGCACCCCACGGTGCCACAGCACCCTTTTTGCAAAAAAACGCTGTTTCAAAGCAACCTTTTTGTTTTTTTAACTGGCCCCATGTATGGACATGTTTGGACATAAATGCTCATGGCTTCTTAGTCCACTGTAAACTGATAGCACATGTCCAAGGAGATGTGAGAGTATTTAAAGCAAACCTGGTATTGGCTATGCAGAGCAAACTGAGAGTCAGCCCCTCTAAGTGCACATACCCACACCCCTCCTCTGCTTTCGTCTTCTGCCTTGAGTGATGAAAAATATCAGCAGTATGTATTGATTCATTTGAACATGACAGCACCAATACATGATGGTTGGCCACTTCAAACACACAGTGGTGTTACTTAGGGTGGGGGTCACAACTGGGAGCTTATACAAGGCCCCCTCGCTTTTCTCTTCAGATAAGTATTCTGCCCCGTGCACACGATCAAACTTTCCGACAACAAAACCGTGCATTTTTGTTCGAAGGGTGTTGGCTCCAACTTGTCTTATGCCGCGTACACACGGTCGGACTTTCTAGAAAGCTAGGTCCGACGTACTTGCCGCCAGACTTCCGGCGGACTACCGCCGGACTTTCTGAACGGCCGGACTTGCCTACACACGGCCGGACTTTCCGGAATCCGGTCTTCCCGACGGACTTCCGCCGGACTTTCAGAATGAACGGACTTTCCCACACACGGACAAGTCCATTCATTTTGAACGTGACTCGGGTACGACGGGACTAGAAAAGGAATTCAATCTCGCCGCTTTTTTTGGCGAGATTGAAACCTTGCGAGCCCCGTCGCAGGCCCTTAGGTCTGGTATGGAACTTTAAGGGGAACCCCCTACGCCGAAAAACCGGCGTGGGGGTCCCCCCCAAAATCCATACCAGACCCCGATCCGAGCACGCAGCCCGGCCGGTCAGGAAAGGGGGTGGGGACGAGCGAGCGCCCCCCCCCCCCTCCTGAACCGTACCAGGCCGCATGCCCTCAACATGGGGGGGGTGCTTTGGGGGAGGGGGCGCCTTACGGTGCCCCCCCACCACAAAGCACCTTGTCCCCATGTTGATGAGGACAAGGGCCTCTTCCCGACAACCCTGGCCGTTGGTTGTCGGGGTCTGCGGGCGGGGGGCTTATCGGAATCCGGGAGCCCCCTATAATAAGAGGGCCCCCAGATCCCGGCCCCCCCACCCTATGTGAATGAATATGGGGTACATGGTACCCCTACCCATTCACCTAGGTAAAAAGTGTTAATAATAAAACACAACACAGGTTTTTAAAATAATTTATTAAACTGCTCCGGGGGGGGTCTTCTTCCGTCTTCGGGGGTCCCTCCGCTTCATCTTCTCCCGGCATCCGGTTGGTTCTTCTCCGCTCTCTTCTCCCGGTGTTCCAGTTCTTCGGCCGGCTCCTCTGCTGTGTTCAGGTAGCTCTCTTGCCAGCAGAGGTCCGGACTTCTGAGCTGCTGGGCTTCTTGTCTTCTCTTCTCTTCTCTTCTCTTCCCCCAGATGTTGACACGACGCTCTCTCCGGCTGGACTGGTCTCTGAGGGCTGCGTTGTGACTTATATAGGCGGAGACCCCGCCCCCATATGATGTCACAGGCCCTGGGCATGCTGGGACTGTGACGTTTTAGGGGGCGTGGTCGACCACGCCCCCTAAAACGTCACAGTCCCAGCATGCCCAGGGACTGTGACATCAAAAGGGGGCGGGGTCTCCGCCTATATAAGTCACAACGCAGCCCTCGGAGACCAGTCCAGCCGGAGAGAGCGTCGTGTCAACATCTGGGGGAAGAGAAGAGAAGAGAAGACAAGAAGCCCAGCAGCTCAGAAGTCCGGACCTCTGCTGGCAAGAGAGCTACCTGAACACAGCAGAGGAGCCGGCCGAAGAACTGGAACACCGGGTGAAGAGAGCGGAGAAGAACCAACCGGACGCCGGGAGAAGATGAAGCGGAGGGACCCCCGAAGACGGAAGAAGACCCCCCCCGGAGCAGTTTAATAAATTATTTTAAAAACCTGTGTTGTGTTTTATTATTAACACTTTTTACCTAGGTGAATGGGTAGGGGTACTATGTACCCCATATTCATTCACATAGGGTGGGGGGGCCGGGACCTGGGGGCCCTCTTATTATAGGGGGCTCCCGGATTCCGATAAGCCCCCCGCCCGCAGACCCCGACAACCAACGGCCAGGGTTGTCGGGAAGAGGCCCTTGTCCTCATCAACATGGGGACAAGGTGCTTTGTGGTGGGGGGGCACCGTAAGGCGCCCCCTCCCCCAAAGCACCCCCCCATGTTGAGGGCATGCAGCCTGGTACGGTTCAGGAGGGGGGGGGGCGCTCGCTCGTCCCCACCCCCCTTCCTGACCGGCCGGGCTGCGTGCTCGGATCGGGGTCTGGTATGGATTTTGGGGGGGACCCCCACGCCGGTTTTTCGGCGTAGGGGGGTTCTCCTTAAAGTTCCATACCAGACCTAAGGGCCTGGGATGCCCCCCGCGCTCGCCGCAATGGGAAAATTTGTTTTTCCTATTGCAGCGAGCGCGAGATGCAGTAACCTGCTCCTCCGTCGTATCTGGTCCTTCGGACCAGCATACAGACGAACGGGCTTTCCGTCAGGAACTGAGTCCGGCGGAGGTACGACGTAAAGATTTGAAGCAGGCTTCAAATCTAAAGTACGTCGGATTTCCGCCCGAAACGGTCCGTCGGAAGTCCGATGGAGACCACACACGGTCGGATTTTCCGCCGGACTTGGTCCGGCGGCGTCCGTCGGACTTTTGCAGGTGAAAAGTCCGACCGTGTGTACGCGGCATTACATACACATGGTCACACAAATGTTGGCCAACAATTACGAACGCCGTGACATACAACACGCACAACGATCCAATAAAAAGGAAGTTTAATAGTCATGTGATATCTCCATTACGAACGCTAGTTTTACAGGGCCGAGCGCTTCCGGCTTGTACTTGATTCCAAGCATGCGTGGACTTTTGTGTGAGGGACTTGTGTACACACGATCCGAAAGTCCGACAACAAAAATTTTTTGGTGGAAAATTTAAAAACCTGCTAGCCAACATTTGTTGGCGGAATGTCGAACAACAAATGTTCGATGGAGCATACACACGGTCGGACTTACCGCCAACAAGCTCACATCCAACATTTGCTGTCGGAAAATCCGATCGTGTGTATGCAGCATAGGAGGTGTGTCCAAAAAGTTTAGTGAATGGTATCAGAAAACAGAAGATACAGTCTCATCCCCTGTGACAACGGTTCGCAGAAAGGATAGATTCTAGTCACACATGATAATGAAATCCCCAGAAATCCCCAGATGGTGCGCACCGTTTCCTTGCTAATGCCCAATTCCTCCGCCATCAATCGTAGAGTCAGTTGCCGATCTCATGCCAGCATTTGTCGCTCTCATTTGATCGTGTCTGGGGTTCTGCTTGTCGTAGGCCGACCCCAACTCGAACGTGGCTATCCTCAGTCGTTTCCTTCCCGTCGTGGAAGCTTTTGAACTAAAATGTCGTAAACACATTTTCTGCTCACGGCTTCCATCCCGTACACTTGCATCAACATTTCAAGCGTCTCCGTTGCCATTTTCCCCAATTTGTAGCAGAACTTGATTTTCACTTGTTGCTCCATTGTACTGTGACTCTACCTCTCACACTGACTATGTTTGACTGCCTGCAGCGGGTTTAACCCAACGGTCACATGTACTCCACGCTAGGTGGCGCTTCCTAAAGTGTCTCTGGATAGCCATGTGCATGCCCTCACACCTGGGCCATGTTGCCGTTGAGATATCGGACCATTTACCCAAATATTTTAGACACGCCTCGTAAGCAGCTGACATTAACATGGACCTGTTGCTTTGCCCTGCACTGGAAAAGCATAGCTTCCCGTTTTCCCAAGATACAAGATACAAAACAAAGCCTCCACGATATTTAACATGATTCCAAATGGACCCAAGATAATTTATCCAGCTTTCTTTCCTTTTGCTTATCTTGAATGGCCTTTTATGATTTGTGCAATTATTAATCAGCGTTGGTTAAGATCAAAAGATGGCCGGATCCCCTGGTATTGGTAACTCTTTATTGCCAGATGCTTGTGGCTTCATCTGTGTTAGGATTGGTAAAACACAATGTGATCAATATTCGGAAATGCAAATGAGGGTCACTTCAGTGATTTTGGTAACCGGTCGTGGGCTACAATGAACTATAGGGGTTTACCGCCCACCAAACTGCAAATGTAAACAAGCCCCTACTGTCCTGAGCCCCTTATAAATCTGCTTTTACACTTATGCACTGCGGTTTACCCACACCGCAGGTACAGCAAAGTACACCTGCAGATTTTCCTGTGGATTAGCTACACTGAGCCTTAAGCCTCGTACACACGATCAGATTGTTGGCAGGGGATTGTCTGTTGACAGACTGTTGTCCTAAAATCTTACTATTAGTGCGCTCCTTTTGACAATTGTTGTCCAACTTTCTGCCAACAAATGTTGGATGACATGCTAGTAAATTTGCGGCGGACAACAGTTTGGTGTCAGATTTTCTAATGGTCGGTACAAACGTCCGTCACACAAAAGTTGAAAGTACAAACACGCTTGCTCAGAATCAATGCTCACTAAACACGAAATTAGCAGAAGGGGCCCAAAGGGTGGCGCTCAAGAGCTGAAATTCCTCGTAGTACGTCACTACATTCGTGTTTGTTGGTCGACAATTGTGTACTGTTAGTATGCAAGACAAGATCCAGGCACACGCCCTTTTGACAAAAATCAGAGGCTCGGTTGGCCAACAATCGCATTGTGTGTACGAGGCTTTAGATGTCTATTACATCTTGCAGGTGCACACCAAATCCACAGGATATAATAGAAGTCTATGGCTCGGTGCAGCTAACCTGCAGGTGCACTGTGCTGCATATGCGGATCAGTGTGAAAGCAGCCTAATAACCCTTTTTTATACGTGCTAAAATATGCCCATTTCAAAACTGCAGTGTATATGATGTTTAATACACTGACTTTTTCCTCTTCCAGCTTCTGCTGGCATCACTCTCCAGGCTTCTAGAAAAGTCCCAGGCGAAGTGCACTTTGTAGCACTCCGCCTTGGGATAGGAGCCGGCACAACAGAGGAAGCAGCGGCTTATGCGGCTCTTGCTCCCTCCATCTGCTTCCTCCACTGCCGGCACCAGCTCCATGCATTCTGATGTTCTGGGATCACGATCTGGGCTTGCTGACCCACCATTCCAGAACATGGGCCTGGTTTGAGGTTGCAGGCCACATCAGAGGGCTCCATGGGCCACGGGTTGAGCACCCCTGGATTAAAAAAAGGTCTGCTCAACTTTTACTGATACTACTATTGTGTAAGTGTCCTACTGGGTGTCTGACCAAGAACTGTGCAATGTACAATTTGTTTCTCTTCCAGTGAATCAGAGGTCACTTACCACCGACCTGAGTGACTTACATGTGACTATCCAGGAGATCAAAAATACCTGCAGCCGTATGACCAGCTCGTCTGAAGATAAGTTCTCCCTCACTATGAGTGTATCTTTTGCCACCGCATTCATGTTTGTGTGTATATGGACCATTTTCCCACTAAAGGTAACAGATCTCATGTTGCTAGTTTTTGCCTTTGCTGTAGTTCCAACCATGGTTCCACTTCCAGGTTGCCATGCTCCTGTATACTTAGCATATCCATGTATGATCCTTATCCAATTGCTCAGACATTTCTGGAGAACACCTTCCCCTGTATGCAGAGCCTGGACACCCTGCAGCATCGGGCGATGGAAGATTTCTTTAAAGTCTGTTCCTACTTTGGAGAGGATCCCAAGGGCTCCACCACTGAGGCTTTTTTTGGAATATTTGCTGACTTTATTAGCAAGTTTGAGGTAATGAATTCTGTCCATTGTTCCTTATAAACTAGGCATGTCAAACTGAAATAATGAATGGCAACAAACTTTTACCCTTAAAAATCTCCATAGGCGACGTTTAAAAAATTCTACAGGTTGCATGTTTTAAGTTACAGAGGAGGTCTAAGGAAAGAATTATTGCTGTCGCTCTACTGATCGCGGTGATACCTCACATATGTGGTTTAAACACCGTTTTCATATGCGGGCACTACTCAAGTATGCGTTCGCTTCTGCACGCGAGCTTGTCAGGACGGGGCGCGTTTAAATTTTTTTTTTCTTATTTATTTTACCTTTTATTTTTACAGTGGTTTTTTTAATTTTTTTATTTGTAACTTTTATTCCTATTACAAGGAATGTAAACATCCCTTGTAATAGAAAAAAGCATGCCAGGACCTCTTAAATATGAGATCTGGGGTCAAAAAGACTTCAGATCTCATATTTAGACTAAAATGCAATTTTAAAAAAATGGCCCCTTAAGAGCTGTGGGCGAAAGTGACGTCGCTTCCACCCAGAAATTGTATGGAGACGGGTGGGGGCCATCTTCCCCTCACTTGTCTCCATACCCAGGAAGTGATTGCCTCCGCCACTGTCGACGACTCCGGTAAGCGGCGGAGGGCACCGGATCGTGGTGGGAGGGGGGGGCCCTCTCCCTCCTCTGATAAAAGTGATCTTGCGGCAAGTCCACTGCAGGGACCACTTTTATCTTGTAGCAGACCGCCCTCTGAAGAAGAGGATACCGGGGTTATGGCAGCTTGCTGCTGCCATAACAACAATATCCTCCTTCAAACAGCCAACGTAAAACTGCGGCAGGAGGTCTGTAAGTGATTTTAAAGAGACCCCTGCATCCAGGCCATTAATTTCAAGAGCACCTCTCATAAGATTGTGGCCATGCCCCCGTAGAGGTTGCTGATTACTGTGGTTCACCTGACACCCTGCCCAGCCAGAGAGGTGGTAAACAAAGCTGATGCGTTTCAAGGGGTGTCCCCTGTTCAGAGCTGGACACCTCTCGAAACGCATCAACTTTGTCTGGACTTTTCATTCCACGACTGATACTGGTCAGCGGACCATGCTGAGTGCAGCATCTGGTGAACTTTATATATTTTGCTTGACACATTCATTCCATTTGTAAGTATAATGTATACATTTTTTAAAGAATAAATTGTTGCAAAGATAATGCGCTAGGCTGGTGTGCTCTCTGTTCCTTTCGTTTTCTATCACAGCATAAAGTCCCTGTGCATAAAGCCAGCAACCTAAAGACATGAGCAAAAGATTGCCGCTCCAATCTCTCAAATCCGTATCAAGACACCCACCCTAATGGAACTCACAGGTGCTGGCTCTGCACAAGCTTGAGGAAAGAGAAAAATATCCTGGACGGCCGCACACCATAGAAGACATCTTTATTGATATGAAGAAATAAAATCCAAATGCAGTCACCTCATGTACAGGGAGGAACAGGAAAGATAGATAACATGTTTCACGCCCCATCATGGCGCTTATTCATAGCTGAATGATTAAAGTTTGATCATGGGTATATATAGGGACTTCAGGTTTTGATAGCCAATCCAGAGATCTCTCTATATACCCATGATCAAACTTCAATCATTCAGCTATGAATAAGCGCCATGATGGGGCGTGAAACATGTTAGCTATCTTTCCTGTTCCTCCCTGTACATGAGGTGACTGCATTTGGATTTTATTTCTTCATATCAATAAAGATGTCTTCTATGGTGTGCGGCCGTCCAGGATATTTTTCTCTTTCCTCAAACCTAAAGACATGGTCTGATGAGTTTGGTCTAGACGCAGGGGTCTCCAAACTATGTCTCTCCAGTTGTTCAGGAACAACGATTCCCATCATGCCTAGTCTGTGAACGGCAGAGATATAGAATGCTTAATGGGACGTGTAGTTCTGCAACAGCAGGAGGACCATAGTTTGGAGATCCCTGGTCTAGAGGAACTCAAGTGTCCTGTACATATTTCTGACCTTAACCCTACTGAACACATTTGGGATGAATTGGAACACAGATAAAGAGTGAGGTCTTCTCTTCTCATCCAACATCAGTACCTGACCTTGCAAATGCACTATTGACTAATTGGGCACAAATTCCCATAGACACACCCCAAAATCTTTTGTTAAGCCTTCCCAAAACAGTGGAGGCTGTTATAGCCGCAAAGAGAGGCTAAGCCTAAATGAAGTGCCATGGTTTTGGAATGAGATGTCCAGCAAACTCAAATAGGTGTGATGGTCAGGTGTCTAAAAACCTTAGTCCATACAGAGTCATTTGTATATCTTCTTTCCCTACCTTCTGCATGACTTCACAGATCACAGGGCATATGAAAAAAAAAAGACATCCCGCACAGTTCATAGTATGATGCCTTGTAGTTGGGGATAGTTGTTCCAGTTGGAGAAGCACACTATCATTAGCACTTATGTCCTCTGTGGAGCAGCTGTACTTGAAGAATTTATCTAAAGCTGTTTAGATCTCATTTTCACTGAATGTTTAATGGCACAAACATAATCTGACTGTGAAATGATAATTCCTGTCTTTCTGGACTTTGGTTTATTACGTAATTAAACCTTAACCTCTTTCTAGGCAAGTACCATGTATATTATTATTGTTGTTATTATTGTTGTTATTACAGGTATTTTCTATAGCACAGACAATTTTACACTTTGGATACTGTACATTCATATCAGTCCCTGTCCTTACAATCTTAGGTTCCTATCTCGCATTCATACATTCACATACTAGGGAAAATTTAAACAGCAGCCAATTAACCTACCAGCAGGTCTTTGGAGCGTGAGAACAAACCTACTTAAAGCAATCCTAAAGGATTTTTCTTTTTAAATAACAAACATCTCTATGCTCAAGTATGGTAACAATGGAATTGCACAGAGCGGCCCCGTATCTCCTCTTCTCGGGTCCCCTGCTGGCACTCCTGGCTTCTCCTCTCTGTCCAGTGCCCCCATGGGAAGCCGCAAAGCTTTGCCTAATTTGGGCGCAGAATGCACTGTGCAGCACGCAGGGCATTCGGTGGGGCGAACGCCCGCGAATACCCTGCAAATTCGGGTGTTCCCCCGAAGCGGGCGAACAGCCAATGTTCAGCCCAACCTCATGCTCGGGCCGAACTGTTCCCAACACTACACACCACCACAGACCAAAAGTTGCTATTGCAGTATTTTCAGTAGCACAGACCACAGCAATGCAGGTGCACTGGGAAGGTGTTGTAGGATGTTATTCTGAATTAATGGCACCACATTGCATCAACATGTGTAATGGTGCCCTAAGTGCTTAAAGCGGTAGTAACGTTTTTTGTTTTTTTGTTTTCATTTGTACTTACAGGTAAACCTATAATAACACTTACCTATAGGTGTAGTAAATAGCTCCTAATTGTGCACAGTTTAGGAGATATTTACTTTAGTAGCAGCAAGTGATGTCACCAAAGCATGCGCTCTCAATTGGCGGTATGCTGTCCATTGAGAGAGTTGTGCCGCGGTCCTGACTCCTACATGCATGTACTGGAGTGACGTTGATGGGGCTCAGCCATTCAAATGGAGCCCACGAACCTATCAGAAAGAGCAGGTGAAGATGCAAGCCCTGTCAGTGGTGACAGTGCGCCGCTGGAGGGCTTTGTTTTAAGGTAAGTCTTTCATAATGTGCTAGTATGTAATGCATACTAGTTCACCCTTGTCATTTGAGTGGTAATCTGGTGATCCCAGACTCCTTCTAGTGATGCACAAGTGCTGTTCCCAAATACACTCACTTTAGGTTTGTTGTCTCTCACATACATGTGGGGTTGATTTACGAAAGGCAAATAGACTGTGCACATAGCAAAATGCAGTTGCACCCTGCAAGTGCAGTTGCTCCAGAGCTTAGTAAATGAGCAGAAGCTCTGCTGACTTCCATCATCCAATCATGTGCAAGTAAAAATGCTGTTTTTTTTTTTAATTATTATTTTCCTTGCACATGATTGGGTATTCTTTGCAAAGTGCAGCCTTACCTCATTTACTAAGCTCTGGAGCAACTGCAAAGTGCACATTCTATTTGCCTTTAGAAAATCCACCTCATAGAGTATGTCAATGAATACAAAAAATGGACAATGCACATCAATGCATCACACAGATGTGAACTAGCACCTTATAAAACAATGACAAACCATTCCCAACTCTTTCCAGAACAGCAAACATACCAGTTGATCCTGCCAGAAATCTTAATAGCTTATCACTTCCTGTGCTCTTGTCCCCCTGCTAAGCCCTGTGGTTTCGCCCACCAACTGCTACTTCACTACTGTGTCTTGTAGTGAGGTAGTTGGCAGTGGAAGGTACCACAGAACCCAGTGGGGTACACACTTTCCATTGTACCTCTAAGTATCAGATAACTACGGTGGCCATACTGTAGCTCATGAACAGAGCAAAGATCGGAGTTACCAATTGCTGGGCAGGTAAGTATTAATAATTAATAAGTATTAATAACAGTTTTTCTCAGTGTGCCTCTATCTGATTTTCATTATCATAGTGACAGTAGAACTTTTAATGGTAGAATGTTTGCGCGAGGTAGCCATGCCCTACAGATGAGTTCACCTTTTCTTTATGTGTTTCCTCTGTCTAGAAAGCCTTCAGTGACCTTCAGACAGGTGACGCTCAGTTGGCTCCTGGGAATCCACCTCCTCCGGTATGGTAACACACGATGTGCAATAGAGGACAGTGTTACAGCAATGGCGGTTCAGCCGTCATACCATCACCATATTGTGTGCTTTCTGCATTGAAGAACAGGAGCCAATGATGACAGCACAAAGTTGAGCAAGATATGGGAACAAACTGGCCTCTCAGAGGGCTACCACCATTTTGGTTGCTCAACAGCAAGGAAGGCCAGATTTTGGAAACAAGTTCCTAAATTATTGATGATATAAGGAACATTTTATAGAAAAGGAAACATTCTCACTAGCCAGGAACTATATGAAGTTTGTCTTAATTCTGTTATATTCCCCCCGTGTATTATTGGACCACAGTGCCCGTTTTCTGTGGATGTCTTGGATCTTGTCAAATGTTGATAAGTTGCCCTGACATCAGCTTCCTCCCTTTTGACCAATCAAACTTCCTTGTTTTTACCAAGCCTACTCAATGCAGTATTTTATTCAGCAAGAGAACTTGATTCTTTGATGCCATTGATAATGTGGTGTCCATATCCGATCAGTTACAGTTCATGACAAAATCTGTAGTAGTTACCAACTCTTCCAGCATAGCCTTCCTAAAGCTGAATTCCAGGCAAATATAAATAAAACAACAATCAAAACAGTTATGCAATCATTTAAAATGTAAATTATTTTTACATGCAAATAGTGTAAGTACATTTGTCCTGATAACAAACCTTGTAAAATTTTATGCATAGCAGCACTCGGTTTGGGAGAGGACGGGACAGCACGAGGGGCCAATTAGGCTCTGCTGCATACACATGTGCTGAGAGGCGCGGGAAGCAGGGTGATGATGTCATCAGCATGCTGTTGCTTTTTTGTTGTCCAATCAGCATGATAGGGGGCATGTTCAGGAGCAAACTGTGCTGTTGTTTCAGTGGATGTCCAGGAACTAGTTTTGCCCTTTGTCGGGGAATGGTGGAAGTGGCTGAACAAAATTACAAATAATCTGGCAGGTAAAATATTGAGCAATTTCCATGATATATATTTAAAATGTAGGATCTATCTGTGCTATAAACCAGCAGTTCTGGATTCACAGTGAGTTTCTAGAATATAAAGGAATATATAATGTGAATGGCTCCAACCACTGTACCTAAATATTACCTATTTGTGATGGAAGGGATGACAGGTGACTGTCTTCTTTTTCAGTGAGGCAATGCCATACTAGACATTATTTTGATGGAGGGCTTTTTGGCCCACTTTAGCAAATTTGCTCTTCTTAACACATTGACTTAATATAATTTTTGTATGCTGTTCAAGCATAGCACTGTTAAAAGAGAAGTATGTTTTGTTTTTTTTCCAGAATCATACTTACCTAGGTGAATGCAGCATTGGTCTGACGCTGCATCTGTCCCCCGCTGGTTCTAAGGCTGAGAACTGAGCAATCAAACACCGCCGATCTCTCGGTTCTCAGTGCTCCCTTAACAGAGAGATGGTGACTGTCGGTCACCGCTGTCTGCTCTGCCCCCCCCTCTCTCTCTCACTGGAGTGCTGGGCCGTGGAGGGACTGGAGCAGCCACCTCAGGCTTTCAGCAGCTCGTTGAGAGCCTGAGCTGGGTGCCGGTCCAGGAATCAGGGTGAATCCCAACTTCATTGACGCGATCTTGTCTGAGTCTGGACCGGCTCTGTGATGTCAGCCGACAGCAGGCTTTAACCCACTGTCTGCTGAAAATGGAAACAGAACAAACTGCACTCCTGTGATCCACAGGGGAAGTACAGCCAAACAAGCGTTGACTGTACTTCTCCTTTAAAGAAAAATTACAGGTATGAATATTTTTACATAGTTACATTGGTGCAGCTTGGATCAATGTACAGTATCTCACAAAAGTGAGTACACGCCTCACATTTTTGAAAATATTTTATTATATCTTTTCATGTGACAACACTGAAGAAATGACACTTTGCTACAATGTAAAGTAGTGAGTGTACAGCTTGTATAACAGTGTAAATTTTCTGTCCCCTCAAAATAACTCAACTAACAGCCATTAATGTCTAAACCTCTGGCAACAAAAGTGAGTACACCCCTTAGCCTCGGTTCACACCAGAGGCGGCACGACTTGCAGGTCGCCTCACCGAGGCGACCTGCACACGACTGCCCGGGCGACTTGCAAAACGACTTCTGTATAGAAGTCTATGCAAGTCGCCCCCAAAGTCGTACAGGAACCTTTTTCTAAGTCGGAGCGACTTGCGTCGCTCCCCTTAGAATGGTTCCATAGCACAGAACGGGAGGCGTCTTGTCAGACGACCTAGGTCGCCTGACAAGTCGTCCTAGTGTGAACCGAGCCTAAGTTAAAATGTCCAAATTGGGCCCAATTAGCCATTTTCCCTCCCCGGTGTCATGTGACTCATTAGTGTTACAAGGTCTAAGGTGTGAATGGGGAGCAGGTGTGTTACATTTGGTGTTATCACTCTCACACACTCATACTGGTCACTGCAAGTTCAACATGGCACGTCATGGCAAAGAACTCTCTGAGGATCTGAAAAAAAGAATTGTTGCTCTACATAAAGATGGCGTGGCTATAAGAAGATTGCCAAGACCCTGAAACTGAGCTGCTGCATGGTGGCCAAGTCCATACAGCAGTTTACCAGGACAGGTTCCACTCAGAACAGGCCTCGCCATGGTCGAACAAAGAAGTTGAGTGCACGTGCTCAGCATCATATCCAGAGGTTGTCTTTGGGAAAAAGATGTATAAGTGCTGCCAGCATTGCTGCGGAGGTTGAAGGGGTTGGGGGGTCAGCCTGTCAGTGCTCAAACCATACGCCACACACTGCATCAGTTGATCTGCATGGCTGTCATCCCAGAAGGAAGCCTCTTCTAAAGATGATGCACAAGAAAGCCTGCAAATAGTTTGCCGAAGACAAACAGACTCAGGACATGGTTTACTGGAACCATGTCCTGTGGTCTGATGAGACCAAGGTAAACACTATTTGGTTCAGACAGTGTCAAGCGTGTGTGGCGGCAATGGGGTGAGGAGTACAAAGACAAGTGTGTCTTGCCTACAGTCAAGTATGGTGGTGGGAGTGTCATGGTCTGGTGATGGATGAGTGCTGCCGTCACTGAGGAGCTACAGTTCATGGAGGGAACCATGAATGCCAACATGTACTGTGACATACTGAAGCAGAGCATGATCCCCTCCCTTTGGAGACTGGGCCGCAGGGCAGTATTCCAACATAACGACCCCAAACACACCTCCAAGACAACCACTGCCTTGCTAAAGAAGCTGAGGGTAAAGGTGATGGACTGGCCAAGCATGTGTCCAGACCTAAACCCTATTAAGCATCTGTGGGGCATCCTCAAACGGAAGGTGGAGGAGCGCAAGGTCTCTAACATCCACCAGCTCCGTGATGTCGTCATGTAGGAGTGGAAGAGAACTCCAGTGGCAACATGTGAAGCTCTGGTGACCTCCATGCCCAAGAAGTTTAAGGCAGTGCTGGAAAATAATGGTGGCCACACAAAATATTGACACTTTGGGACCAATTTGGACTTTTTCACTTAGGGGTGTACTCACTTTTGTTGCCAGCGGTTTAGACATTAATGGCTGTGTGTTGAGTTATTTTGAGAGGACAGCAAATTTACACTGTTATACAAGCTGTACACTCACTACTTTACATTGTAGCAAAGTGTCATTTCTTCAGTGTTGTCACATGAAAAGGTATAATAAAATATTTACAAAAGTGTGAGGGGTGTACTCACTTTTGTGAGATACTGTAACTATGCATATACAGTGGAACCTTAACAAATAATGCGGGGGGGGGTACTTGGTTAAGCTTATGGTAGGGAATTGCTCAGGGTGGTCATCACCAGTGAGTGATGCTCATTAGTAGTCCAAAGAGCAGGTAGCCATCCAGGCAGGGGCACAGAGCTGTCGTTATTTCTTTACAAATGTTTTGGCAAGCAAAGCAGTGTCTACATGTGTGTTCTATCCGTGTATTTAGTTGTCTGGCTTTGTACACTGGAAAAAAAATAACATTTCCACCTTAAGAAACACAAAGAGATTTGTGATTGGTAATATTTTCTATTAGGCCAGTATAGGATTTAATGAATGCAGATGTTCTGCTCTCACTGTCAAATTCAACATTTCAACCAACTTTAAATCACAAAAACAACCAACCCTATCAGTGCAGTCCTCGTTGAACATCATAGATCATTTGGCCTGAATACTGATTGAGTGAAGTGGCACTATAGAAGGGTTTCATTGATTTCCACCACCATATTTATCATTTGGAGCTCTTAACCTGAGAGATAAAAGACAATGGACTTGATTTACTAAAACTGGAGATTTTGCACTCTCTAGTTTAATAAATCAACCCCAATATTTCATTCAGGGTCTGAATGCAAGCATGCAACCTCCTCGAATGATGCAGTGCCCATAAGTAGCCCATGCAAGACCTAAATAATGCCATGTGAAGAGGTGGAGAATGTCATCAAACCTGTGTAGGCTCCAAAACCATCCAACACCAAGCTTGAACAAGATTCGACTCCTGGATCCATTGGAGGAACAAAGTGATGGGTTGGAGGTGGGCTAGCGAAAGATTAGACCACTTTGCCCATATAGCCTCTTTAAACCTTGTGTGCAGATTACTGTGTTAGAATGCCAATAATAGATCCACACAGATTTCCTTTCCTACCAACATAGCAGTTTTTGAAAGAGTTTATCTAAATGTTCCCCACTTACTCTTTTGTAAGCCTCAGATGGGATTATGTCAAATCCTAACTATACTTAAAGCAGATCTTCACCCTCTTAATGAAGTTCCCTCCACTCCACCCCTCTTCCCATCCTGTATGAATAGTGCTGCTTTTTTTTTTTTTGTTTACTTTTTTTTAAAGAAAAGTGGCCACCCCCATCCCCCCATGCACGTCACTCGCCTAGGTGAATGACGTGCACAATGCCTGTGGAGCTCCTGGGATATGCATGTCGCATATCTCAGTAGGCATAGTCTTTAATTTACAAAGGAGGAGGGAGGGCAGGCCTAGCGGCGTGTCATCAGGAGGCCCGCCTGTTGAACCCGGAAGGTGGCCCTCTTGATGACGTCAGAAACAACATGGCAGCGTGGGACCGATCGGTGGCAGGGGATCAGAGGATCTTAGTGGGACAGCGCTGAATCCACTGGGTGAGCGAGTATCTAAAATGTGCAGAACCCATCTCTTGGTAAACAGGGGTAAAAAAAAAGGGGGTGATGGGGTATATGAAGAACCGCTTTAAACCTGCCCCCCCATTCTAAACCTGTACTAACTACCCTGTCTATACTTACCTATGCTGAGGGAGCTCCGGTCTGGTTACATGATCTCTCCAGCGGCCGGTTTCAATGGAGAGATCACCAACAATGGCTGCAATGCCTATATAGTGATGTCACCCAGGGGCGTATTTACTGCGCGGAAAACAAGGTGTTTGCCTGGGGCGGCATTTTTTAGTGGGGGCAGCATCTGTACCGGAATGATAGCTGCAGCTGCAGGCATCACCCCAGTATCGTTTTTTAGAGTCGACGGTCAGCTCTCTTGTAAAAGCTATTGGAGTGACTTACTAGCCACTCGATTGCTATTACAAACAGCGGGAGGGAACACCCCCACCCCCCATCGCCTTCCGCAGCTCTCTTGGGCTCACGTCCCACCGGGAGACCCGATCGATCAGCTGGCATGTCCGTCAGCTGGCCAGACAGCCAAGCAAAGCTGGGATTGGCTTTGCTCAGCTGTTCGTAACAGTAAACCGGAAGCGATGACATGAGATCACTTCCGGTTTACTCGGGAACCATCAGCGCCAGTTTTGAAAAAGCTAAAACATTCAAAAGCACAGATCTTGAATGCTTTTAAGTGCAGAGGAGGGATTTTTGGTCTTATAGATCTCAGATCTCTCCATAAAGAGTACCTGCCACTGCTTATTGCTGTCACAAGGTTGTTTACATTCCTTGTGACAGCAGTAAAAGTAATGAAAAAAAAAATTCAAGCAACAGTGTCAAAAATAAAATAAATCAATTAAAAAAAAAAAAAAATGTTGTAAAGTGCCACGCAAAGGTAAATGCCTGTATCAGTTCTGCGCGCGCGCAATTAGCGATCGTCTCAGAAATGTGATATATAACCGCAAATGTCAGATTATGGGCAGTAATTCTAGCACTAGACCACCTCTATAAATCTAAAGTGGTAACCTGTAAAAGTTTTTAAAGTATCGCCTATGGATAGTAAAATTGACATAGTTTCTTGCCGTTGCACAGACGTGCGCAATTTTAAAGCTGCTGGGGTGGGACAAATTTAGATGGGGGGGGGCATTTTTAATCTTGCCTAGGGCAGCACAAAACCAAAATACATCACTGATGTCACTCATAGGACTTATATGGGGCATCTGATGTTGGCTGTCCCTCCTCTACACTGAAGTTGGCGCTGGGAGCTGATCATGTGACCAGACTGACGTGCCCCCAGCCTAGGTAAATATAGACATCTTTCCTTTACAGGGTAGTTAGAACAGGTTTTGACTGGTTGTGGGAGTAGGTTTAAGTATAGTCATAGCTCCCAACTGTCCCTGATTTCAAGGGACTGTCCCTGATTTCTAGCAATGTCCCTCGCCCCCCCTCATTTGTCCCTCATTTTGGTCTGATCTATATAGTTGTATATAAAATGCACTTTTTATCTTTCAAAAAGTGTTTCCCAGTGCTAAACCTTTCATCCAAATTCTAAATTGGTGCATTTGTAAATTTTAAAAGCCAATATAAAGGAACAGTGGTGGTAAAAAAAAGCACTTGTGGATTTATTTAACATTTTGTTTTGGTTAATACTTCTTTAAACCACTTTACCCCTGGAAGAATTTACCCCCTTCCTGACCAGAGCACTTTTTGTGATTCGGCACTGCGTCGCTTTAACTGACAATTGCGCGGTCGTGCGACGTTGTACCCAAACAAAATTGACATCCTTTCTTTCCCACAAATAGAGCTTTCTTTTGGTGGTATTGTTCGGGAGGGACTAACTACAGGAAGTGACAGATCGTGGTTCCTAGCTAATAGGAAACACACGATCTGTCACTCCTGTCAGAACAGAACAGGGAAGTGTGTGTTTACACACACTCGTCCCTGTTCTGTGTCTCCTGCTCACGATCGCTCGTGGCCGGGGGTCATCGCAACCGTCGGCCAGAAGCATCGGCACCCCCACTGTGCAGCGGGCGAGCTGGTCCGGAAGTGGTTAAGAGGGTGTGGCAGGGGGCGTGTCCTATGCCTACATACGTTTGCTAGTAGGTGTCCCTCATTTCCATCTCAAAATGTTGGGAGGTATGGGTACAGTTAGGATTTGAATGGACTTCCATTTTAAACTAGCAATACCCGGCTCAAATTTTGTTCAATTCTAAATTTGGTAATAATCGAACCATGCATGGCCTTGTTGGCAGCACACACTTTGACTAAAATATTGGTGTAGCCATGTGAACAACTGTCAGCCGAACAGCAACTGCCTCCTCTTAAAGCAGTTACTCTTCAGGTAATCATGCAGCCACGAGTGCTGCAGCTGCTTTAATACCATATCCGGTAGCGGGGATTTCTCCATCCACAGGCTGAACAAGAGGAATCTATGTGTGTATGCCTAGCCTTATGCCGCATACACACGATCGGAATTTCGGCCCGCAAAAGACCAATGAGAGTTTTTCGTCGAAAAATGCGAACGTGTGTATGCTCCATTGGACTTTTGCTGGCCGAATTCCAGCCAGCAAAAGTTTGCGAGCAGGTTCTCAATTTTTCGGTCGGGAAAAGTTCCTATCCGAAAATGACATAGTCTGTGGCAATTCCGACGCACAAAATCCCTACGCATGCTCGGAAACAATTCGACGCATGCTCAGAAGCATTGAACTTCATTTTCCCGGCTTGTCGTAGTGTTGTACGTCACCGCGTTCTTGACAGTCGTAATTTCAGTGAACTTTTGCGTGACCGTGTGTATGCAAGGCAAACTTGAGCGGAATCCCGTCGGAGAAGCTGTCATATCTTTTCCCGGCGAGAAGTCCGATCGTGTGTACGCGGCATAAGATTTAGGGCCCGCCATGGGGATGACTTTTTTGATGATATCATGTGATTGAACATGAAAGGATAGGTTTTGGCAAATAGGGAGAAACCTTTCTGTCTAAAGATTTTGTGAAAAGATTTGCTGGCAGAGTAAAGTTCCAGAGAAAAACTGAATGTCATTTCTAACATACACACTAAAGAATATTCCCATCATTTCAAATCATTGCAAACTAGACCCACGCCTAGCTTTAGAAACGGCAAAATCACAGATGCTAAAAGCCCCTCTAACACGTCTGTCACCACGCCTGTACTCTCCAACACCCCGAGGAATCTACATATAAATAATATGAATATATTGTGTAATTTTACACAGAAATTGTCAATGCTTTCTTGTAAGCTTCAGAATTTAACTGTTCAAATAAAGAGAATTATGGGTATTTATTACGTTTGAAACGTTGTCTGTGTCTTCTTTGTCATCTCTGGTTCATCGTTAAAGTTCACATAAATATTATCCCCTAGGCCCGGTTCACACTGATGTGACAATCGCTCCGACTTTGGACCACTTTTCGCATCAGAAGTTGGACCCCATTCTGTGCAATGGAACTGTTCTAATTGGTGCGACTAAAGGCCCATACACACGATCGGACTTTCCGACGGGAAATGTTCGATGACAGGCTGTTGGCGGTAAATCCGACCGTTTGTATGCTCCATCAAACAATTGCTGTCTGACTTTCCGCGGACAAATATTGGATCGCAGGTTTTAAAATGTCTGTTGTCGGATTTTCCGATCGTGTGTACACAAGTCAGTCGGACAAAAGTCCAAAGTACAAACACGCATGCTCGGAAGCAAGGACGAGCCAGAAGCGGTTGGTCTTGTAAACTAGCGCTCGTAATGGAGAATTAACATTCGTGACGCGGCAAATTATGAAATCTCGAAATTCAGCGCACAATTCTCTTCTTCTTTAATGGGATAATAATGAAGCTACTTTGCTGGTGATACTGATGGAGTTATTGCAAACAAATTTTCAAAGGCTTTTTTTTTCTAGTGATATCAAGAATAATATTATTATGCTTTTTTTTTTTTTTAATTTGGGCAAGTTACCACAACACCATTATCCCGTAGTTTATAAGATCAAAGATACAACTATGTTGGTGTCCTTTGTTAATTTTACATTGTATTTTTTAAATGTAACTGCCTACTCCCAAACTGTCATTTGAAGTAAAACACATAGCCAAGTATTATTCTACACAGTTTTTTTATTGTGCATTAAAAAAAGAATACAAATAAAATTAGACATGCTATCTGCCAATAGAACTGAACCAACAAGTGCATTCTATGCATCTAAACATATAGAAATTATACCAAATTAAATCATTATTCAACCAAAAATAAATAAATAAAAGCCTCATGCATGTGTCCTGCTTCCTAATATAGGGGTCAACAATGCCAAGATTTGGTGAAAGCAGGGGTCCGTCATCCGGAGATAATTCCGAAAATCATTCGGGTTATTCTCCTGGAGCTCCCGCAGCAAAGGCATATGACATAATTGGTCACGATTAACAAAGCAACCAATTTCTGGTCCAAGAAATCCTCCTCCTCCTGTTCCTGGACTGGACTTGGGTCAAAGCAATAATTCCAAGGCCAATAATAAATAACATGTTATCTCCTCCGATTCCGCAACATGTCTGGTTGACGAACGGCCGTTCCGTTCAGAAACTAACTGAAAAGCGCAAATCAACACTCGCCAAACTTCTACTAACACAAAATTAGCAGATGGAGCACAAAGGGTGGCGCTAAAGAGTTGAAAAACAATGTAGTACGTCTAGTTTGTCACTACATTCGTAATTGTTGGCCAACAATTGTGTGGCCGTGTGTATGCAAGACAAGTTTGGGCCAACGCCTATCGGACAAAATTCCACGGTTTCGTTGGCGAACAATCCGATCGTGTGTACGAGGCTTTAGAAAAAGTTTCATGCACTACTTTTAGTCGGACTTTTCATTGACTTCTGTTAAAAGACGTTGCATGCAAGTCGTACTGAAGTCTGCAGTGTAAACCCGGGTCTACTGGACTTACCTGCATTGGGAGGGATAATTGATTGTTTAGTCTAAGTAAAAGTGTTTTTTACTTACGTGATAATAACCCCCCCCCCCCCCCCCCCCCCCCAGCAGGCGGCGCTTCCTTCACTCTCCATTGGTGGACTGTCCCTTTCGGGTGGATTTTTTAAAACTGGAGAGTGCAAAATCTGGTGTAACTCTGCATATAAACCAATCAGCTTCCAGGTTTTACTGTCAAAGTGTAATTGAACAAGCTGAAGTTAGAAGCTGATTGGATACCATGCACAGCTGCACCAAATTTTGCACTCTCTAGTTGTAGTAAATAAACCCTTATGTCTTATGTAAGGACCTTAGATCACTGGAGCATGGGGGATAAGACCCTGCAGGGACCAGTCCAGCAGCATGGAGGATCTGGTAAGTGAATCTACTTGAACAAGTCCCCTGGACCTAAACAAACAATTAATCCTTGTAGTGCATGTGCACCTTTTATTATATCTATTCTACAAATGCAATAAAGTAGTCATCCAGCCAGAAATCTTGTGAGCTGATAACTTCCTGCACTCTGTGCCTCTGGACTGTTACCTGTGAACTACAAAACATGTCCCCTGTTATGGAGGAGAGAGGCAGGTCTTATGTAGTCCTAACACAGTGTTAGGTAGTTCTAACATGCTTCCTGTCCTAGGGTGACAATGCTGCTCAGTACTGTTGTCACCATAGAACAGGAAGTGGCTTAATGGCAGGATCACCAGGTAAAATAAAGGTAATAAGCATGAAAAAAGAAAATGAATGCAGCCACCACATCTAAGGACCAGTAAGCTACAATATTATAAATTTATATTCTTGAGTTTAGCTACAGTATGCTTTAGGAGTGGACAAGAGAAGAGAAGGGAAAAAAATATACAGCACATTGCTTAGCGATTTTATATTCCAGGACTGTGTAGCAGTAAATTCCCCATTCAATCTTTGCTAAGGCAGGGCTTGAGAAATTCCAGGCGTCAGGTCGCCTAGAATTTGCATCTTAGCGACTGGGTATTTGTCAGCCCCAGTAGCATAGAGTGCGTGTGGGGAGTGGGGGGCGCCGGGCGAAACTGAGTCAATGAACAGGAGTCTCAGGACAGACGCCAGTGTCAGTGTGCCTTGTGTGTTCATGAGGCCGGGGGTAGGAAGGGCGGCTCTGTGAGGGTGGGTTAAAGGAAGAGTGGGTTATGGGAGATGCAGGGCTGTAGAGAAGTAGGAAAGGGGAGGAGTGGAGCTGACAGGGATGGAGCAAAGCCCCTGGAAGGAAGTGTGCCCTGTGCAATTCTCAGTGATACCATGGTGGTGTCTCCTCCTACAGGGTCACTGGGTATGGGTCCAGGCCAGGCTGTCCTGGAAGACTCTCAGCCTCACCTTGGAGCAGAAACCAGCGGCGCTGAACGGGCTCAGCAATGGCCCCGAGTTGGACACCCCTGCGCAGAGGACACACTGGGTCTGGGCAGCCTGCTTCCCCCTGGACAGCCCAGAGCTATCAGTGCTGCCTATCAGTGCCCAACAGAGCAGCCTAATTAGTTCCCATCAGTGCTGCGTATTAGTGCCCATCAGTGCAGCCTCATCAGTGCTGCCTCATCAGTACTGCCTCATCAGAACCCATCAGTGCAGCCTCATCAGGGCCCATCAATGCACATCACTGCAGCCTCATCAGGGCCAAACAGTGCAGCCTCATAAGTGAACATCATTGAAGAAGAAAAATTACTGATTTGCAAAAAAATTTTAACAAAAATTTAAAAAAGTGAGGGTTTCTTCAACATTTTCGGGTCTTTTTTTATGTATTTAGCAAAAATAAAAAACCTAGTGGTGATTAAATACCACCAAAAGAGAGATATATTTGTGTGAAAAATAGATAAAACTTTCAGATGGGTACTGTGCTGCATGACTGCGCAATTGTCATTCAAAGTGTGACGGCGCTGAAAGATGAAAATTGGTTAGAAAAAAACTGGCTCCAAACTTTTGTTTAGCTGGCTCCTAGATTCAAAGCAAATTTGTCAAGCCCTGATCTAAGGATAGCCATACACACTATAATCTTAATTTTCAATCATTGTACAATCTCAACCCAAAATGATGTAATATATGGACAAATTACACATTCCAATCAATTTGTATCCAATCGCACAGGGCCTTACATTACATAGTTGTTAGTAGTTCTAAAGAAGATTGTACAATCACAATCTATAGTGTTCGGCCAGCTTTGGGCAATATCCAGGTTGATATAATGTAAATGAATAATACTAAATCTTGTTTTGTTTTATCACCGATGTAAACTGGACTCAAGGCATGGCTGGTAGTTCTTTTGTTTGGTTTTTTTTTTTTTTTTTTTTTTTTTTTTGCTTGTAACAATTTGCACATTTGTTAAGGAAGAATTTTTTTTTTTCTCAGCAAGTATGGCAACGATTGGCTAAGTATTTGGCCGCTGTGGGGCATGCCTGGAAGAAGACACAGAAGGAATCCCCTGGTTTTCTCCCAACTCGGATCATTTACTTGGAAAATATTATCTTTGGCACCTCTTGGATTTCCTGCAGATTGCTTTCTTTAGGGTTATTCATTGTAGCTTTTACTTGGCCTGTCTGAGAAGTCAAAGATGCCAACTGTCCAGACTCCAAAGACAGCCTGGACAGTCTCAGCACTTATTTAACGTGGATGGCACATGTCACAATATATAGAAATAGAATCATTTTTTCAAAAAAGCTCCATCTTTTTGTAGGAAAAAGGTCACCTTTGAGCTTCAGGCAGTGACTTTTCCTGGGATGATATCATCACTTGTTGCAGCTGGAGGTAGCATTTCCTCAGTCCTACTTCAGTGATCAGTGTGAAATATTGTAAATTTGTAGCAAATCACAAGGTGAGAGGCTGCAGCAGGGGCTGATCTGTGTCAGACAGATGCCCGAATGGGCTCATTTGCAGTTTCCTTGTACTTTATAGCAGTGGTTGCCGACTAAAGAGGTATAAGGGGCCTCAACTGTGGCCCAACATCATGAAAGGGTCACACATAATCTTCAGGATACAGTGCATCCAGAAATTATTCACAGCACTTTACTTTTTCCACATTTTGTTATGTTACAGCCTTATTCCAAAATGCATTAAATGCATTATTTTCCTCAAAATTCTACAAACATTACCCCATAATGACAACGTGAAAGAAGTTTGAAATCTTTGCAAATTTATTAAACATATAAAAAGAAAAATATCCCATGTATATACAGTAAGTATTCACAGCCTTTGTTCAATACTTTGTTGAAGCACCTTTGGCACCAATTACAGCCTCACGTCTTTTTGAGTATGATGCTACAAGCTTGGCACACCTGTTTTTGGACAGTTTCTCCCGTTGTTCTTTGCAGGACCTCTCAAGCTCCATCAGGTTGGATGGGGAGCGTCGATGCACAGATCAGATCTCTCCAGAGATCTTCAATTAGGTTCAAGTCTGGGCTCTGGCTGGGCCTCTCAAGAAAATTCACAGAGTTGTCCTGTAGTCACTCCTTTGTTACCTTGGCTGTGTACTTAGGGTCGTTGTCCTGTTGGAAGATGAAACTTCGCCCCAGTCTGAGGTCCAGAGCGCTCTGGAGCAGGTTTTCATGAAGGATGCCTCTGTACATTGCTGCATTCATCTTTCCCTCGATCCTGACTAGTCTCCCAGTTCCTGCCGCTGAAAAACATCCCCACCGCATGATGCTACCACCACCATGCTTCACTGTAGGGATGTTATTGGCCAGGTGATGAGCGGTGCCTGGTTTCCTCCAGACATGACGCTTGCCATTTAGACCAAAGAGTTTAATCTTTGTTTCATCAGACCAGAGAATTTTGTTTCTCATGGTCTCAGAGTCCTTCAGGTGCCTTTTGGCAAACTCCAAGCAGAGTGGATGATGGAGGCCAATGTGCTCATTGGGACCTTCAATGCTGCAGAAATTTTTCTTCTACATTTCCCCAGATCTGTGCCTTGATACAATCTTGTCTCGGAGGTCTACAGACAATTTGTGGACTTCATGGCTTGGTTTGTGCTCTGACATGCACTGTTAACTGTGGGATCTTATATAGACAGGTGTGTGCCTTTCCAAATCATGTCCAATCAACTGAATTTACCACAGGTGGACTCCAATCAGGTTGCAGAAACATCTCAAGGATGATCAGTGGAAACAGGAGGCACCTGAGCTCAATTTTGAGTGTCATGGCAAAGGCTGTAAATACTGATGTAAATGGGATTTTTTTCGTTTTTTATTTTTAATGAATTTACAAAGATTTCAAACTTCTTTTACGTTGTCACTATGGGGTATCGTTTGTAGAATTTTGAGGAAAATAATGAATTGAATCCATTTTGGAATAAGGCTGTAACATAACAAAATGTGGAAAAAGTGAAGCTCTGTGAATGCTTTCCGGATGCACTGTATGTAATGCTACAGAATATTGTCTGTGGATATACTACAGGAGATGGCCAGAGACTACTGATATCTATGCTATACGTGTGGTTGGAGACTGGAGACGGGCTGCAGGAGATAAAGACTGGAAACATGGTAAAAGAGACTGCTAGAGAGTCTTCACAATAAATGCTCCGTCTACTGACTGCTTGGGTCCAAGGGCCACACAACAAGAACCAAAGGGACACAGGTTGGGCACTAGGGCTTTAGCTAAAGTTTTGGTAACACATTCCATTTACAACTGAGGGCCAACCAATAAGGAAGTAGTAAGAGGGCTGCATAAGCCCCAGCACTGGAAGGACAGTTTACCTTTTGGATTGGACTATTTTACTTGCGATGGCTCACTAGCTACCCACAACATACAGACGTTGTTTAAAGTGGTGTTCCGGCCAAAATTATACTTTTTAAATAAAAATACCCCTATAATACACAAGCTTAATGTATTCTAGTAAAGTTAGTCTGTAAACTAAGGTCTGTTTTGTTAGTTTATAGCAGTAGTTTGTTATTTTATAAAATTACAGCAGGCAGTGGCCATCTTAAGTGTGGGCATCTGAAGCCAGACTGTATTTCTTCCTGGATCTCATCCTTGCAGATCTCGCACATGCTCAGTGCAGCACAAGCAGTGTAATAGGTTTCAGGTTAGGTTTCCATAGCAACGACAGTTTCAGAGGAAGTTGCCGCCCCTTCCCAGAAGGCATTGCAAACAGGAAATGATGCGATGGGCCGCGGCCAGGGAGGAGGAAGTGAAAAATGAATACAGCAGATATACAGTAGGTGCTGAGAATTTTTTTTTTTTTAAATATCCAATTTGTTTACAGTGCACCGTTTAGTGAGGGATGCTGAAGAGTTGTAAAAGTGGGTGGAACTCCACTTTAAGATGGATTTAACCCTCTCACTGCCATCAACAAAATGCATATGTCAGCAGCAGTGGAGGTTTTATGTACATTTACATTGTGTGTAAATCTAAGAATCCAGCTGTTGGTTGTCAAATGTAAAGCCCCGTACACACGATCGGATTTTCCAACGGGAAATTGGATTTGATGCGTTGGATGTCAGGCCGTTGGCGGAAAATCCGACCATGTGTACGCTCCATCGAACAATTGTTGTTGGACTTTCCGCCAACAAATGTTGGCTAGCATGTCTTCAAATTTTCCGCCAACAAATGTGTGTTGTCGAATTTTCCGAGCATGTGTACACAAGTCCATCGGACAAAAGTCCAAAGTACAAACACGCATGCTCGGAAGCTAGGACGAGCCAGAAGCGGTCGGTCTTGTAAACTAGCGCTCGTAATGGAGAATTAACATTTGTGACGTGGAAAATTATGAAATCTCCAAATGCAACGCACAATTCTCTTCTTCTTTAATGGGATAATAATGAAGCTGCTTTGCTGGTGATACTGATGAAGTTATTGCAAACACATTTTCAAAGGCTTTTTTTTTCTAGTGATATCAAGAATAATATTATTATGTTTTGTTTTTTTTGTTTTTTTTTATTTGGGCAAGTTACCACAACACCATTATCCTGTAATTTATAAGATCAAAGATACAATGTTGGTGTCCCTTGTCAATTTTGCTTTGTATTTTTTTAAATGTAACTGCCTACTCCCAAACTGTCATTTGAAGTAAAACACATAGCCAAGTATTATTCTACACAATTTTTTATTGTGCATTAAAAAAAAAAAAAAAATGAGGCTATCTGCCAATTAACCAAAAAGTGCATTCTATGCATCCAAAAATATAGAAAATATCATTATTATTCAACCAAAAAAATAATGTCAAAGCAATAACTCCAAGGCCAATAATAAATAACATGTTATCTCCTCCCATTCCGCAACATGGCTGGTTGACGAACGGCCGTTCAGAAACTAACTGAAAAGCACGAACTGAAAAGCGCTAAATCAAAAACGCGAAAAGAAAAGTGCGAATCAACACTCACCAAACTTCTACTAACACGAAATTAGCAGAAGGAGCCCTAAGGGTGGCGCTAAAGAGCTGAAAAACCACGTAGTACGTCTTTTTTTTAACAAACAAAGGTGTTTTATTGTTGTCATATAGGTTGAATAAAAAAGCATATCCATAGGTACAGTACATATCATCACATGGAATACATTTGTGTACATACAGGTCCAGAAAATACAGTGAGCAAGTACAACATGCATCAAAAGCTCGCATACAGGGTAAGCATGTGGACTAGGTTAAGACAATCCGCACAGGTGACTAGTAGTATACCTTTTCACGTAGTACATCTAGTACATCACTACGTTCGTAATTGTTGGCCAACATTTGTGTGACCGTGTGTATGCAAGACAAGTTTGAACCAACGCCCTTCGGACAAAATTCCACGGTTTTGTTGTCAGAAAGTCCGATCGCATGTACGAGGCATAAGCGATCGGTCCCCCTGCACTCCAGTCAGTGGACCTGTGAACCGACATGGCACATAGCGAGGGCCGCCGTGTAGAGGGGAGGGAGACCAATGAACGTCTGTTCGCTGATTTCCCCAACTTAGTAAGAACCTGGAAGTAATGTGTAAAATGTCACTTCCAGTTTTTGCTTTCACTTTTCCTGGCCACTGTGGCTGGGGAAGAAGCTGATGAAGCACAATCTGCTCTCCATTAGCTTCAAAGGCAACCATTATTCATGGTTTACCTCTAAACTGATGACCTGTAGGGGCTTTTAAAGTATTGCCTATGGAAAATATAGGGTGCTGAAGTTTGTCATCATTTTACAGGAACGTGGCATTTTAAATGTTGTCATGTTGGGTATCTATCTACATTATTTACTGAGCCCAACCTCCCCTCTTATATTTTACCCCCCCCCCCCCCCCAAAAAAAAAGGGGAATGTATTGTATAATATACTGTTTAAAAAAAAGCCCCTTTTTTAACTGTAGTGCATTTTTACTGAAATGATGCATTTGATAAACCATTGCAACATAAAAAATCAGAACTACCACCATTCGGGCCAAAAATGTTTTTTAAAAGTATACAGAAAAACCACAAAAATGGCTCTGGCAGCGAAAGAGATAAATTAATCTGTTTGCTTACTTACGATTGAATTTTGGCAACCGTATAACAAGCAGTTGCAACATCAAGCCATTATTATCCTAATAATTTAAGTGTGAATAAGTTACCACCCCCTTCCCTGTGTCACCTGGCTGGGTTGGTTTTCCTGGCAGCAGAAGGTGAGACTCAGGGCTCCGTGTTCCACTTGTTCATTGATCTGAAGAAATGCAGAGTCGCTGCCAATGGACAGTGGAGCAGAGATCGCACTCCTCTATTCTTACAGTTTAACTAGGAACTCACACTTTGGAGTTTGACCCCAGATGCTGGATGTCTCTAAGCCAAGGGAATTCTCCTTCAAGTCTCCTTATTCACCTCACCTGTCATTGGGAAGAGACAGCCCTCTGGAACTGGGTAAGCTTACCTTAGCACACAAATATGCTGATCTTGACTGCGCAAAAGATACGGGTACAGGAAGTACAGGTCGCCTGGGCTGGGACTTGTAGTGCCCTTAGAACAAGAAGATGTCAGATCAATACCTTAAGGCTGATACATACTCAAAAAAAATTACAATTTTTTTTACACATATATGCTAAAGGAAGCAGCAGAACACCTATTTTCCTGCCTGTTGGCTTGGCATGTGGCCTGTGGCATGGTATTGCCCAGATGGTCTCTGTTCAAGAGACTTAAGGGACTGAGTTAGCCAAAGGCTTTACCTGGACAATAATCCTTTCCTATTGCCTATTACTGTGGCATACTTCCCAACGTTCTGAGATGGGAACGAGGGACACCTATTAGCAAAAGTATGTAGGCATAGGACACGCCCCCTGCCACGCCCCTTTTCAAGGTGAATTATACACAAAAAAAAAATTGTTAAACCCACAGGTGCCTTTTTTTTTTTTTTACCACTATTATTTCTTTAATTTGGCTTTTGAAATACAAATGCAGCAATTTAGAAATCAGATGAAAGGTTTAGCACTCAGAAACACTTTTTGATAGATAAAAAGTGCATTTTATGTACAACTATATAGATCAGACCAAAATGAGGGACAAATGAGGAGGAAAGAGGGACAGAGGGACATTGCTCCAAATCAGGGACAGTTGGGAGGTCTGCTGTGGTCATGTTATTGTCCGAAACTAACGGGGAACTTCTTTAACCACTTGCTTACTGGGCACATAAACCCCCCTCCTGCCCAGACCAATTTTCAGCTTTCAGCGCTGACGCACTTTGAATGACAATTGCGCAGTCATACAACACTGTACCCAAATTAAATTTTTATCATTTTTTCCCCACAAATAGAGCTTTCTTTTGGTGGTATTTAATCACAGCTGGGATTTTTATTTTTTGCTAAACAAACAAAAAAAAATGGAAAATGAAAAAAAAAAAAAATCATGTTTCATAGTTTGTTATAAAATTTTGCAAACAGGTAATTTTTCTTCTTCATTGATATGTGCTGATGAGGCGGCACTGGTGGGCACTGATAGGCTGCACTGATGGGCATAGATAGGCACAGTTAAGGCGGCACTGATAGGCACAGTTAAGGTGGCACTGATGGGCACAGTTAAGGTGGCACTGATAGGCACAGATAAGGCGGCACTGATGGGGACAGATAAGGCAGTACTGATGGGCACAGATAAGGCGCCACTGATGGGTGGCACTGATGGGTGGCACGGATGGGTGGCACAGATGGGTGGCACTGATAGGCACTGATAGGTACCACTGATAGGTGGCCACTGATTGGCAGCACTGATGGGCGGCACTGATGGGTGGCACTGATGGGCACTGATGGGCGGCACTGATGGGCACTTATGGGCACTGGTAGGTGACACTGATGGGCATTGATAGGTGGCACTGATGTGCAGCACTGTTGTTGAGGCACTGATTGTGGGTACTGATGGGTGGCACTGTGGGCACTGATGGGTGGCACTGTGGGCAATGATGGGTGGCGCTGGTGGGCACTGGTAGGCGGCACTGCTGCCTATTGCTAGGTGGCACTGGCAGGGGGCACAGGTGGGTACTGAGGATCTTTAGCAGCTTGCCATGATCGGGACTGATGTCCATCTCATGGCCGCCGATGATCGGCTTTTTTTTCCCTCCTCACACTGTCAGCGCGGGGAGAAAAAATAGCCGATTAACGGCTCTGTTGACATCACATGATCAGCTGTCATTGGCTGACAGCTGATCATGTGGTAAGGAGTCGGGATCGACCCCTTACTCCGATCTGTGATCAGGCGAGTCTCAAAGACTCTCCTTATACAGAGCGCTCCGCACGCGCCCTGCAGTTCTAGTTATTTATTACAGATACAGTGATACCTCGGTTGGCGAACAGAAGAGTTCACAAATATTTGCTTCAGTACGTGAACTCCGCTTCGGTTCATGAACACGAGCCACGGCCATCTTCCCTCCTCTGAAACGTTCATACTGAGAAGAGCAGTGAAAGATGAGAGTCTTAGGAGAACCTGTCCACTCAGATTGGGGTTTCTGCCCCCTGACTATCATGAGGATGGGCTCACTTAATTGGGAATCATGGAAAAACAGTTCATATGAATTCTACAACTTTATGATGCCCTCAGATGATCTTTTCCTGGATGCACAGCGCTGTTTTCTGGCCCCTAGATTAGTCATTTAAATTGGGGTTTGGAATTGTTTCAAACAAGGATTAAAGAGGAGTTATAGTTTTTTTTTTCTTTTTAGATGTACACATGAAAGAGGTCAGCTTAATGTAAAAGACCGCATGTAATATATGTTTAAAATACTTTTTTTGTACATACATTTCATATTTTTTTTATATATACAAAAAAAAAAGTTCAGAACGGATTAACATGATTTGAATTAAACACTATGGGAAAATTTGCCACGGTTCACAACCAATTTGGTTTTGCGACCAGAGTCACTTTACAAATTAAGTTCTTGAACCGAGGTATCAGTGTACATTATATTGTCAGAAAGTATTGGGACACCAGCCTTCACACACACACATGAACTTTAATGGAATCCCAGTCTTAGTCTATAGGGTTCAATATTGAGTTGGCCCACCCTTTCCAGCTATAACAGCTTCAACTCTTCTGGGAAGGCTGTCCACAAGGTTTAGGAGTGTGTCTATGGGAATGTTTGACCATTCTTCCAGAAGCGCATTTGTGAGGTCAGGCACTGATGTTGGACTGGCTCGCGGTCTCTGCACAAATTCATCTTAAAGGTGTTCTATCGGGTTGAGGTCAGGACTCTGTACAGGCCAGTCAAGTTCTTCCACCCCAAACTCGCTCATCCATGTCTTTATGGACCTTGCTTTGTGCACTGGTCCAAATCATTTGGTGGAGGGGGGATTATGGTGTGGGGTTGGTTCTTAGGGGTTGGGCTTGGCCCCTTAGTTCCAGTGAAGGGAACTCTTAAGGCGTCAGCATACCAAGACATTTTGGACAATTTCATGCTCCAAACTTTGTGGGAACAGTTTGGGGATGGCCACTTCCTGTTTCAATATGACTGCGCACCAGTGCACAAAGAAAGGTCCATAAAGACACTTTACATATTGTACATCAGTCCCTGCCCTCAAGGAGCTTACTATATAAGGTCTCTGTCTTACATACTACATGCAGGTGTCCACATTTCCAGTAATAAGCTGGATGGTTACATTAAAGCTTAGTCCTACATGCAGATATGATCTGGCTCTCTTTGGATATCGACACAAATATGAACGCTTGGCTCAGCTGAACATTCCAGTTCATGTCTATGAAGAGGGGTCACCCTCATTTTTGTTTTTGATTTTTAACTCCAGTCCTACTGGCCCCCAAAAGTGCATGTTTTCTAGACCTCTTATATATAAAAAAAAACGGGTAAAAAAGTGTTTGTCGTTAAATAAAGCTGAAAGTCTGAAAAACATGCACTGTTGACACTGAAGTAGAACTATGACGTTAATGCAAATGACACATTACTGGTAGGTTCATTCTATGCCGCCTACGTGCAATATCAGCTGTGCAAGTAAACAAAGAGCTTTCCGTAATCTTCCTGTCACATCCACTGGTATTCTTGAATAATGAAATGTTAAGTAGAGGCTTTTCCAATATTGCTGCAGTAAGTAAATCTCCTCAAAATGATGGTGATTGCCTGGCTACAATGCTGATATGATGACTTTAATACTTGTCCCAGCCCCTTGTTTTCCTCAGCATTGGTTTCCTTTAGAGAAGAACTATGGATAGCGTGCCCAAGAAATGTAAGCAGAAACCAAATGATTAGATTCGATTTCTGCTTAGGCACAAGTAATGTTTCTAGATGTTCAGTATAATTTAGCCAATCTTAACACCTTCCCGCCTAACACCTTCTAGCTAAATTACGTCTGGGAGGGTTTTATTGTTCTGACTGGACATCATATGACGCCCTTCAGAACAAGCCACTCGTGTGTGCCCCCCCGGGAGTGCAGCGAGGAGATCAGAGGTGTGGTGTGTCGCACGGAGACACCACATCTCCCATCACGGTAAAGAGCCTATGACGTAGGCTCTTTACCATGTGATCAGATGTGTCCAATCACAGTTGATCACAGTGTAAATAGGAAGTGCCAGTTATCGGCATTCCTCTACTCACGTTGATAGCGTGTGAGTAGAGGAGAGCCGATAAGCGACTTTCCTGACAGGGGTGATCATCACTGATAATTAGTGCATTGATGCCTGCCAGTGCCCAGCAGTGATGTCTACCTGTGCTCATCGATGATGCCAATGAGTGCCCATCAGTGCTGCCTTTCAGAGCCCATCAGTGATGCCTGTCAGTGCCTCCTCATCAGTGCCACATAATAGTGCCGCTCATCAGTGCCCATCAGTGCTGCTTATCAGAGCCCATCATTGACTTCTATCAGTGCCCATCAGTGCTGCCCATCAGTGCCCATTAGTGCTGCATATCAGTGGCACCTATCAGTGCTGCAAATTAGTGCCTCCTCATCAGTGCCGCCTCATCAGTGCCCCCTCATCAGTGCCCATCAGTGCTGCTTATCAGAGCCCATCATTGCCTTCTATCAGTGCCCATCAGTGCCCATTAGTGCTGCATATCAGTGGCACCTATCAGTGCTGCAAATTAGTGCCTCCTCATCAGTGCCCATCATTGCCATCTATCTGTGCCCATCAGTGCCCATAAAGGCTGCCCATCAGTGCCGCGTATCAGTGCTGCCAGCAGTGCCCATCAGTGCTGCATATCAGTGCCCATCAGTGCCTCCTCATCAGTGCCACCTCATCAGTGCTGCCTCATAAGTGCCCATCAGTGCAGCCTTATTAGCGCCACCTCATGTGTTCTTATTAGTGCAGCCTCATCAGCGCACATCAGCGAAGTAGAAAAGTTACTTATTTACCAAATTTTGTAACAGAAACTAAGAAAACGTTTTTATTTTTTTAATTCTCTGTCTTTTTTTATTTGTTTAGCAAAAAATAAAAAAAACAGTGGTGATCAAATACCACCAAAGAAAGCTCTAATGATAAAAATGTCATATGGGCACAGTGTTGCATGACCGTGCAATTGTCATTTAAAGTGTGACAGCGCTGAAAGCTGAAAATTGGCCGGTATTGGGGCAGCACAGTGGTGTAGTGGGTAGCACTCTCGCCTAGCAGTAAAAAGGGTCGCTGGTTCGAATCCCAACCATGACACTAACTCACTGCCTGGAGTTCGTATGTTCTCCCTGTGCCTGTGTGGGTTTCCTCCGGGTACTCCGGTTTCCTCCCGCACTCAAAAGATATGCTGGTAGGTTGACTTCTGTCCAAAATTGGCCCTAGTAGGTATGAATGTGAGTTAGGGACTTTAGATTGTAAGCTCCTTGAGTGAAGGGACTGATGTAAATGTACAATGTATATGTAAAGCGCTGCATAAAATTGACAGCGCTATACAAGTACCTTAAATAATAATAATATTGAAGTGGTTACCTTTTTGAGTTCAGGTCTATTTTAATAAGAAGCAATTAGTTTAAACTGTAACAGCTGTCATCACATTGTCACTGTGTACTACTAAGGGGAGCTCTGCGACCCCGACACACACATATGAAAACACTGAATCATTTGGATTTAAATTGTCTGAATAAAAGAGAGACAATTGGTTTGGTTGGCAGAGAGTTGCACAATTCCCTCCCGGCTATCAGGATTAAAGTGTTACTCTAGTCAGGGGTCTCCAAACTTTTCATTATGAGGGTCACTTCGTTTATTTTACAAATATTAACAGGTCAAAAGAAAATCAGTTTTACAAATACAGTGGAACCTTGGATTGTGAGTAACGCGTTTAACGAGCGTTTCGCAATACGAGCACTGTATTTCTAAAAATCCTAACTCGGGTTGCGAGTGTTGTCTCGCAAAACGAGCAGGATTCAGGGCAAAAGCGGTGTGCAGTACCACTTTTGGCCTGAGGTGGGGGGCGCCGGAGCCGATCGTCGGCGTTCGGAAATGCACAGAAAGGCCCGAGGACAGTTCGGCTGACCTCGGCTAGCCTTGGAAAGGCTCGTGAACTGAGTCTTTCTGAGGTTTGCCGAGGTCCACCGAAGTGTGCTCGGGCCTTTTCGGCAGTTTCCGAGGCTCTCTGTCGCCCCCCCCCCCCTGCCTCTGGCAGCATGCGGTATTGCATCCCATTGAAGTCAATGCAGGAACTAATTATTTTCGTTTCCATTGACTTCAATGGGAAAACTCGCTTTGATATGCGAGTACTTTGGATTACGAGCATACTTCTGGAACAGATTATGCTCGTAATCCGAGATCCACTGTAATTAAATTACATTTAAATGAATGAATACATTTTACTTTTTTCTAAACAACATGATTTAGAAAAAACAGGGGAAAGTATTCAGTAAGAAAGCAAATAAATTCCACTAGAGTCCTCCTTTACATCAGAGTTCTCTCCCCCACTCAAGAGTCCTCTTATAGGGTCAGATAAAATCTTGCAGGGGGATGGAATTGGCACTGGGGCCGTAGTTTGGAGAAGATAACTGATACAAAGACAGAGCTGTGTCGCTCCAGGTGGGAATGATTGCATCCTTCAACCTTGTGGTGCAGGTCCAGTCCACAGCCTGAATAAAAGCCAATGGGTTCAAGAAAGGTTGACCGCACTCCCAGGTATGAAGCAGTAATAATTACTTTATTGAAGATAAAAATCCAGCAAGATACATCATAAGACCTCATAATCCGACTAAGTGAACCTTGATTCATGAAACATGTTGCTCTTGCCATGCCTGCATAGAGGTCTCATGATGTCTTATGATGTTGTATCTTGATGGATTTTTATCTTCAATAAAGTAATTATAATTGCTTCATACCTGGGAGTGCGGTCAACCTTTCTTGAACCATTCGTAGTTTGGAGAACCCCGCTCTAGACAAAAATAATTTTTTTTAATGTTTTGTATGTAGTAGGAAATGATAGAAGCCGCCTACAAGTAACACTGCAGGAAGTCAGTGAAAATCTCTCCAAAGTAAAGAAAAATTCCCTCTTAAGCCGCGTACACACGATCAGATTTTCCGACGGGAAATGTGTGATGACAGGTTGTTCGTGGTAAATCTGACTGTATGTATGCTCCATCAAACAATTGTTGTCGGACTTTCTGCCAACAAATGTTGACTAGCAGGTTTTCAAATTTTCCACGGACAAATGTGTGTACACAAGTCCGTCGGACAAAAGTCCAAAGTACAAACATGCATGCTCGGAAGTAAGGACGAGCCGGAAGTGGTCGGTCTTGTAAACTAGCATTCATAATGGAGAATTAACATTCGTGATGTGGCAAATTATGAAATCTCGAAATGCAGCGCACAATTCTCTTCTTCTTTAATGGGATAATAATGAAGCTGCTTTGCTGGTGATACTGATGGAGTTATTGCAAACAAGGCTTTTTTTTCTAGTGATATCAAGAATATT
The DNA here is from genome assembly GCA_037952835.1 of Lithobates septentrionalis. Lineage (NCBI taxonomy): Eukaryota > Metazoa > Chordata > Amphibia > Anura > Ranidae > Lithobates > Lithobates septentrionalis. The sequence goes on from JBBDGP010002190.1 coordinate 405,020, forward strand.
ATTATGCTTTTTTTTTATTATTTGGGCAAGTTACCACAACACCATTATCCCAAAGTTTTTAGGATCAAAGATACAGCTATGTTGGTGTCCCTTGTCAATTTTACATTGTATTTTTTTAAATGTAACTGCCTACTCCCAAACTGTCATTTGAAGTAAAACACATAGCCAAGTATTTTTCTACACTATTATTTTTATTGTGCATTAAAAAAAGAAAACAAATAAAATTAGACATGCTATCTGCCAATAGAACTTAACCAAAAAGTGCATTCTATGCATCCAAAAATATACCAAATCAAATAATTATTATTCAACCAAAAAAAAAAAGTCAAAGCAATAACTCCAAGGCCAATAATAAATAACACGTTATCTCCTCCCATTCCGCAACATGGCTGGTTGACGAACGGCCATTCAGAAACGAACTGAAAAGCACGAAATGAAAAGTGCGAAATGAAAAAGTGTGAAATGAAAAGTGTGAATCAACACTCACCGAACTTCTACTAACACGAAATTAGCAGAAGGAGCCCAAAGGGTGGCGCTAAAGAGCTGAAAAACAAACGTAGTACGTCACTACGTTTGTATTTGTTGGCCAACAATTGTGTGGCCGTGTGTATGCAAGACAAGTTTGGGCCAACGCCCTTTGGACAAAATTCTACGGTTTTGTTGGCCAACAATCCGATCGTGTGTACGAGGCTTTAGAAGGCTGTCATTAAAACAGGTGTCCCCATTTGCCCTCATCACCATTGCGGAGAGGGTGCATCTTTCTAGTGGGGACACAGACAGCAAAAAAAAAAAAAAATTGACAGGGTTTTCATCTATTAGCTACACTATCCAAAAACTAAAATACTATTTTTAAAATGTAATTGTTCAAGCAAGAGGGGGGTTTTGTAGGGACTGTAGGGAAATTATGACCTGGTAAGGACACCTATTTCCATCCCTAGGGACTTTAAATGAAACCATGATCTGGTAAGGTCATGTGTTTCCATCCCAATTCATATCACAAGCAAGGGGAATTACTAAGGGGAAGGGTGGGACTTTAAATGAAACATGTGACCGCAAACAGGTAATAGGGTGAACATAGAGGAATTTATTACCGTAATACTAAAGCATACACATTGCAACCGTAATATACATACAGTAAAACAATTCATGCATAGTTACATAGATAAAATCATAATTGAATGAAATATACTATACATTGTAATGTTCATACAATCAATGGATAGGTAACAATGGTAAAACATAAAAAAGGTATGGAAATTGATGACACAAGATACCACTTGTAATAATTCCCTAGTGCACCACAAACAAAGTTAGGTAAAATGTTGTTAAAAACGGTAATGCCTGCTGGACCTAAGGCCTCGCTGGACCTGTGGGGGGGTTAAAATATGGTATAATTGATAGGGACTGGTGAGAAAGTAGGACACGGCAATTGGTGGCTCAACGCGTTTCGTGGCTTCCATGCCACTCGTCAGGAGCAAGCACGTGTAATCTGAAATTATATAGGAATAAAATAAATGGAGGAAAACAAAAGAAATGATCATGGGGGAGCATGGTAATTGAGCCCCCTGCAACTAGTATAAAGGAATACTCACTAAGAGACTGGGCACTGATAGTATGGCGGGGGGATACCGCAGGCCATCCAGGGTACCCCCAACGGGAGCCGAGGCGGAGAGCCCCGCGGGGACGGAAGCAGGCGCCAACCAGGGTAGGCATGGGGACCGAGGATGATCTATGGAGGTGAACAAGAGGTGGGTGAAAAAAGGTGAGCAAAAGGAGAGGGAGGAGGGGAGGAAAGAGAACCCTGGGGACATAGAGTGAAGGGAGAAACATAGTGGAGGACATGGGAGGAGAAACAGTGACCTGGAAGTAGGTGCAGAGTGGGTGGAGAGTGAGAAAGCGTAACAGTGCAGTGACCAGCCAAGGTGAAGAGTGCTAGTGATAGGTGTACCTGAAAAAGAAGATTGGGGTTCCAGAGGGAGGAAGGTTCCCAAAACGTGTGAAATAGGAGCTGTGAACATCCTCGAGTGCCCAGGCCGCCCCGGAGAGCGTCCATATAACGCCGCCACGGGGCCGCCCACCAACGTCACGCCGTGTAGCGGGGGGAGGGGCACCGCGAGTCGGACGATTGTCCGGCACAGCGGCACAGGAAAACTCCCCATTAGCCCACGAGTATGGAAACAAACAACTGCGCATGAGGCGCCACCGAAGGGACGCCGCACGCACAGTGCGGTGCGTGACGTCGACGCGCATGACACGGCGTCCAACCCCCCCGAGGCGTACCTGAGGGAGGGGGAGGAGACCCGTAAGGCGCGTCGCGGCTCCCGATGGGGAATAGAAACTGGACGGCAGGGCAGTCCCACCAACACACACCACCAGCGACCCGGCCCCATAGGATAGATCTAAAGTGTAAACAAAATAGCACTAGAGCATTAACTAATACAACGGGTATCTATGGATGGTATTGGTAAATGGATTATATTAGTGGAAAACAGGAGAGGTGTCACAAAGGTCATCAAGGGCAGTATAGATGATAGACATAAGCCTAATAGAGCGAAGACAACATGTTTCCATCCCTATGTATACGTTCAAGCAAGAGGGGGGTTTTGTAGGGACTGTAGGGAAATTATGACCTGGTAAGGACACCTATTTCCATCCCTAGGGACTTTAAATGAAACCATGATCTGGTAAGGTCATGTGTTTCCATCCCAATTCATATCACAAGCAAGGGGAATTACTAAGGGGAAGGGTGGGACTTTAAATGAAACATGTGACCGCAAACAGGTAATAGGGTGAACATAGAGGAATTTATTACCGTAATACTAAAGCATACACATTGCAACCGTAATATACATACAGTAAAACAATTCATGCATAGTTACATAGATAAAATCATAATTGAATGAAATATACTATACATTGTAATGTTCATACAATCAATGGATAGGTAACAATGGTAAAACATAAAAAAGGTATGGAAATTGATGACACAAGATACCACTTGTAATAATTCCCTAGTGCACCACAAACAAAGTTAGGTAAAATGTTGTTAAAAACGGTAATGCCTGCTGGACCTAAGGCCTCGCTGGACCTGTGGGGGGGTTAAAATATGGTATAATTGATATCAATTATACCATATTTTAACCCCCCCACAGGTCCAGCGAGGCCTTAGGTCCAGCACGCATTACCGTTTTTAACAACATTTTACCTAACTTTGTTTGTGGTGCACTAGGGAATTATTACAAGTGGTATCTTGTGTCATCAATTTCCATACCTTTTTTATGTTTTACCATTGTTACCTATCCATTGATTGTATGAACATTACAATGTATAGTATATTTCATTCAATTATGATTTTATCTATGTAACTATGCATGAATTGTTTTACTGTATGTATATTACGGTTGCAATGTGTATGCTTTAGTATTACGGTAATAAATTCCTCTATGTTCACCCTATTACCTGTTTGCGGTCACATGTTTCATTTAAAGTCCCACCTTTCCCCTTAGTAATTCCCCTTGCTTGTGAAAAATGTAATTGTCAAAAATATAAAAGTAATAAGATGCAATAGAAAAAAAAAAGATACAAAAAATTAGCTTTATTTATTAGTTTATGAGCAGCCGGGGTAAAGAAAAATGATTACTGATTTGTTGTCTTGCTTGTGTTAATAAAAATTGTTTGGAATAACTGTTACCTTTCTGCCATGCTGGCTAGATCAGGTGGCATGAATGTATCATAAATTAAATGACATTATACAGCATTTTATTGTATTGTGTCCAATGACTCCAATGAATCATCTAAGATGACAGATACTTTCACTGACATTAGAGGAACAGGAAAGCACAATCATTATTGAATGTGCTATACAGTTCAGCAGTAAGCAAAGCATGCAAATGGTTACAAGCAAATACTGCTGCTCAGTGCTCACGTGCACATACATGATTGCAAAATATACGCTCACCGGCCAAGTTATTATGTACACCTCTTCAATTGCTTGGTAACACAAATTGCTAATCAGCCAATCACATGGCAGCAACTCAATCCATTTAGGCATCTAGATGTAGTAAAGACGACTTGCTGAAGTTCAAACGGAGCATCAGAATAGGGAAGAAAGGGGATTTAAAGAGGAGTTCCACCCAGGGAGGTCCATTAAAAAAAAAAAAAAAATTAAAAGTCAGCAGCTACAAATACTGCAGCTGCTGACTTTTAATTGGACACTTACCTGTCCCTTGGTCCAGCGATGCGGGGGATCAAAGCCCCACTCGTCCCCCCCCTCCGCTCGTCGGCGCCGGCATTTCAACTGTGGGCCCGGGCTGTGACTTCACAGCCTGGCACCCACTGCGCATGCGCGAGCAGGGCCGCGCGCCGTGATTGGCCGCTCAATCACCTGGGACCTGTAACGGGTCCCAGATGATTGACAGGAGGGAGGGAGAAGAGCCGAGCCCTTCCTGTGCCGAGGGGGAAGTGATGTCACCAGCCCAGGCAAAGGAAGAGGCAGACTACGAGAGACCACCTAGCAACAGGCATTTAGAGGTAAGTGAAAAAAAAAATATCCAAATGTTTTTTTGGGGTTTTTTTTAGATTTTTTCAGGTATTTTTGTTTTTTTGGGTGGAACCCCACTTTAAGTCACTTTGAACATGCCATGGTTGTTGGTCCCAGACGGGCTGGTCTATTTCAAAAACTGCTGATCTACTGGGATTTTCACGCACAACCATCTCTAGGGATTACAGAGAATGGTCCGAAAAAGAGAAAATATCCAGTGAGCAGCAGTTGTGTGAAGGAAAATGCCTTGTTGATGTCAGAGGTCAGAATAGAATGGGCAGACAATGAGATGATAGAAAGGTAACAGTAACTCAAATAATCACTCGTTACAACCAAGGTATGCAGAATACCATCTCTGAATGCACAACACATGGACCCTTGAAGCAGATGGGCTACAGCAGCAGAAGACCACACCGGATGCCACTCCTGTCAGCTAAGAACAGGAAACTGAGGCTACAATTTGCACAGGCTCACCAAAATTGGACAATAGAAGATTGGAAAAACGTTGCCTGGTCTGATGAGTCTTGGTTTCAGCTGCGACATTCAGATGGTCAGGTCAGAATTTGGCGTAAACAACATGAAATCATGGATCCATCCTGCCTTGTATCAATGGTTCAGGCTGGTGGTGGTGTAATGGTGTGGGGGATATTTTCTTGGCACACTTTGGGCTCCTTAGTACCAATTGAGCATCGTTTAAACGCCACGGCCTACCTGAGTATTGTTGCTGACCATGTCCATCCCTTTATGACTACAGTGTACCCATCTTCTGATGACTCCTTCCAGCAAGATAATGCACCATGTCACAAAGCTCAAATCATCTCACCACTGGTTTCTTGAACATGACAATGAGGTCACTGAACTCCAATGGCCTCCACACTCACCAGATCTCAATCCAGTAGAGCACCTTTGGGATGTGGTGGAACGAGAGATTCGCATCATGGATGGGCAGCCGACAAATCTGCAGCAAGTGCGTGATGTATCATGTTAATATGGACCAAAATCTCTGAGGAATGTTTCCAACACCTTGTTACATTTATGCCATGAAGAATTAAGGCAGTTCTGAAGGCAAAAGGGGGTCCAAGCTGGTACTAGCAAGCTGTACCTAGTAAAGTGGATGATGAGTGTATATCACATATATCATTGCAAAATATATATTAAAAAAAACATTTAGGACATTTAACACTTTCATTTATTTATTTTTTTTTACTTCTCTTAAATTAGAACTAGAGGCAAAACTTTTTTTTTTTTCATTTTAGATTTGAAAAAACCACCACCATTTGATTCTCCGGGGCCTCTGCTTTCAGAAAATATATCATGTTTGGGGTTCTAAGTAATTTTCCAGCAACAAAATTCAGATTTTAACATGTGTATGGGACAATTAAAAATTTTCCCAGATGTAAAGTGGTTAATTAAACCCAATAAAGTTGAGTACAATAAAACCTTGGCTTGAGAGTGACTTGGTCTGAGAGCGTTTTGCAAGACAAGCAAAATTTTTTTAATACATTTCGACTTGATATACAAGTAGCGTCATGTCACAACAGGGTATAAAAGAGAAGAGAGGTGCCTCTAATGCCGCGTACACACGATCGGACTTCTCGTCGGAAAAAGATATGACGGCTTTTCCGACGGGATTCCGCTCAAGCTTGGCTTGCATACACACGGTCACACCGAAGTTTGCTGAACTTTCGACCGTCAAGAACGCAGTGACGTCGAATTGTTTTCGAGCATGCGTAGGAATTTTGCGCTTCGGAATTGCCACAGACGATCGCATTTTCGGTTAGGAACTTTTTCCGACCGAAAAATTAAGAACATGCTCCCAATCTTTTGCTGGCTGGAATTCGGCCAGCAAAAGACCGATGGAGCATACACACGGTGGCATTTTCCGACGAAAAGTTCTCATCGGTCTTTTGCTGGCCGAAATTTCGATCGTGTGTACGCGGCATAAGTGTAGCAATTTGGTTACATGTAATGAAGGTACAACATTTAGAAACTCTCATGGTTGATGATTAAAACAGGCACATCTAAGTATGCAGGCATCCGGGGTAAAGTTGTCCACATAGACCATCCTCCGCACCGCCATCGACGTTGTCCCTTCCACGCTGCGCTTCACGAGCGATTCAAGCCTCGCTTTCAAATCGCTCTACTGCAGGGTCCTGGTCATGATTGCAGATTGACAGCGGGGAGAGCCGGCAGTGTGGAGGACAATCTATGTGGTCAGCTTCAGTGGCGTCTCCAGCTTTCATATTTAGGGGGGGCACAGGGGGGGACAGGGACAAAAATAGGGGGGCAATATAAAATGCAAAGATAGATAGATAGATAGATAGATAAATAGATAGATAGATAGATAGATAGATAGATAGATAGATAGATAGATAGATAGATAGATAAGATAAGATAAGATAGATAGATCTATCTATATTTTATCTATCCTGGGGCCCTTTACCCCTTTACTACGATCCCACAACGGCCCTTTCACATGTTCTGCAGTGAGCTCCCTTCCTACTGTATTGGGGCCCCCCCCAGGGTGGCAGAAAACAAGATATATATGTCACCAGCATACCAAGAAAATATAAGGGTCCAAAGCAGTGGGAGAACTATCAGGGTTGCAAAGGTTGCCTTGCCACCGGGCCCTGGTGTTCTTCCACTGTGGGGTTCCCCAGCCTCCTCTTGCTGTCCTGCCCCTGCTATTGACAGCGCTGGTCTGGCATCTCTTGGAATTTACAGGCTGGTTCTCCTGAAATCAGTCTGTTTTTTCAGTAACTGAGAGTCCTGGTGGAGTCCTTCCTGCAACTCGCTCTTCTCCCTGCAAATGAGGATGCAGGGAAAGGAGCAGATCGGGCGGCCGTGGTTGTGTGAGCGCTCGCATTATGCAGTGTCAGCGAGCAGAGGGAGGGGGAGGAATCACCCGCAGGAGCTGACTGGGGACGCTCTCCCTCTCAATAGAGACTGTGTTACCCCAGCGGTGGCCCGAGTAAGATGCGGCACATCCGATATGAATACAAACAAAAAGAAATTGCCTTTTTGTAAAAAAAAAAATTAAAAAAAAAAAAATAATAAAAAAAATAAAATAAAAATTTTTTTTGGGGGGGGGCACATGGTGGGGCCCAGCATAATGTTGGGGGGGTCAGGGCCCCCTCTGCCCCCCCTAGGGTCGCCATTGGTCAGCTTTACCCCGGATCCGGGGCGGACTGACCATTCGGGCACTCGGGCACTGCCCGAGGGCCCCATGCCACTAAAGGGCCCCATCAGATCAGGGTTGCCAGCCTCAATAAAACCAGGGACAGTATGTAAAAATCTGTGTTTTTTAAAAAAACAAGCATGTTTCCGAACAAATTATGCTCGCAATCCAAGGTTTTACTGTACTTTGAATATTTGGCCCCATTGAACAGTAAACTTTATATCTCGTTACATTGCTGCTGTCATAAAACACAGTGAATCATTTTCTTCATACTTTCACAACATTGTCCTGGCTTCATTTATAAACAGCAATAAGCTCATAATATAATCGTCTCAGTCACACCTATCGACCTACTTTCACCTTGTATTGCTTCACCAAAGAATAATATTATTTTAAATTGTCACCACCAGCTTGTACCTGCTGAGAGCAATCATGAATTGTCTCCATTCACATGTCTTGCAGAGTCGGCCTATTCTGCACCTTGGAAAAGCAGAAAGACAAAAATGTCCAGCAATAAGAACTCCACAAAGGCATCTCTGGAGGTGGTGGACATCGTAGTGCTAGTCCTTTACTTTGTGTTTGTCATGGCAGTTGGACTATGGGTAAGTACAGGATAGGAGTTCTTTGTTGCATGATGTGTCTGTATAGAAGGGATATTTACATAAAGGGGAGTTCCCCAGTCAGATTACAGATCTTAAGCAGGCCATACATGGTCGAATTTCGAACAAATTTTCTTTTCAAAATCAGAAAGTTCGTTTTTTCGTGATCTGATGGTGTCACCATTGATTTTCGAAATTCGGCCGACCAAGCCTTTAATTTCACCTCATGTTGCTACAGAAAATAATTTTCGTGGCCGGGAATCTTCTTTTCGCTCTGTAAATTTTCTTTTCTTATTACATTTCTCGCATGATTCTCCCATCATTGATTAGAAAATCGTTAGTTTTTCTAAAAATTTTCAACATGTCCGATTCCTCAAATTTGGTTGCCGCACGAAAATCGGTTGTTGCTGCAGCCAACTAATGGTGTGAAATTTGTACGAAAACTCTTAGATACAATTTTCGAAAGAAAATTCTTTCGAAATTCGAACCGTGTATGGCCGGCATTATTCTGTAGTGACTCTACTATCATAATGACAATCAGGGCCGCCATCAGGGGGGCACAGGCAGTACTCATGTAAGGGGTCCAAGCAGTGGCGTAGCGTGGGTTGTCAGCGCCCGGGACGAGGCAAGTAATTTGCGCCCCCTTGACCTATAGACTTACCTATTTTCAGCTAGCTCCAGTCTGGTCACATGATCTCCTGTGTGAGACAGTGATGGCTGCAGGGGAGAGGAGAGTGTGCTTGACAATGACTGGTAAAGCCTGGAGTGATGACATCATGCATAGGTTCCTATGTCCCATCTGATGTTGGCGCTCCCTCCTCTCCCCTGCAGCCACCACTGGCTCACACAGGGGATCACATGACTGGACAGCCTGAAAATAAATGTTTACATCTTTTCTACACAGGTTAGCCATCATAGGCATTAGGAGCGGGGATTTTATAATATTTCAGTTAATGGGAGCTACATATGTCATATTCACACTATAATACTCCGGGATCAATACCCAACGGCACGGTGCTGCAACAAGTATTATAACGTGAATATGACATATGTAGCTCCCATTAACTGAAATATTGAAAAAAAAAAAAAACCCTACTGGGTGGTGAGTCCTAAATCACCAATGCTGCAAGAAACCTCAACCTCATTGTGCAAATAAAGCACAGGAAATGTCATATAACAATTCATCAAATACAAGAATTCTAAGATAGCCCTACTGGGTAGTGAATCCAAATCACCGGCGCTGCAAGAACACACAATTGTGCAAATATATAAATAAACAAACTAATTTCATATAATAATCAATAAAAAGCATCCAAAAAACATGGCTATGGATGGACTTTATGGCTGTGGATGAACTTTTTATTGATTATTATATAAAATGAGTTTGTTTATTTATTTATATATTTGCACAATTGGTGATTTGGATTCACTGAGAGAGACATTGGGATCAGAGAGACAGTGGAGCTGAGGGAAAGGGGGGGGGGGGGTCTGAGGGGGAGATGAGACAGACTGCTAGCCCTACCTTCCATGCCAGTCTGTCTCCTTGATCCGGGGGTGCTTTGATCCTTCCAGCGGCTCCTCCTTGCATGTCATCTGGGTCCTCAGTCAGCCTGTTCTCTGGGAGGAAGTTGGAGCAATCCATGCCATGGAGGCACGGGAGATGCTGCACCCGCCGCTTCTCATCTCTTGGGGGGGCGGGGTCAAGGAGGAGGCGACCGTGATGGAACTAGTCTCCCCAGTCCCGGGCTCTCAGGCAGCCAGCCTATCTGTCCTCGGCTCGGCCCCTCGCTGATCACCACCGTAAGACGGATCCCCCAGCCGCCCGCTCCCCCGGGCCGCCCTCCAAGAACGGCTGCTGGTGCTGAGCAACGTGGATTCTCCTGCATCATAAGTTTAACAAGGGGCTTTTATCCCCGTGCTAGACGGTCCACACTCATGACAGCGCCCCTCTAAATTTTGCGCCCGGGGCGGTGGCCCCCCTCGCACCCCCCACGCTACGCCACTGGGTCCAAGTGTCCCTAGGGGCCCAGCCAACCGGGGCCCAGCCAGCCAGGGCCCGCTCCCCACTACAGCAGAACATGAAATTCATCTGGTACCAACTCCGCCGCTAATCTACGTGTCGCTGCAGAGAAGCATAAACAAGACAAGCCCACGCGCCTACTTTCACTTTCACCTGCCCCTCCCAAGTCGTTGTCGTCCCCCCCCACCCCCCCCCACCCCCGCTGGCTGTGGCTATTTTAAGTATTCTGCACACAGTAACGAAATTTAACAAGCCCGCTACCCGAGCACCAGCCGACGCCATCTTTCAGACTGGCAACATCCCCAGCAGCAGGTGATCGTGGCCAGCGCTCGCTCGCTTCTCATTCATTCCCTGCTTGAGGCAGAGCCTGCTGGCTGCTGCTGGGTTTGCTTGCAATGTGATTGGCCGGCACAGGGGCAGGGGTAGTGGCTAGCTCATCGACGGTGCACATGGACACAGCATTAACAGGTGCATACAGATAGATCCGAGAGTACAGCATGGAGGATAAGTCGCAAACATGTAATGTGTGCTGCTGACTGTGCCCCCTGTGCTCCCTGTAGATTTTATTTGGACTTTATTTATCTCCTTCTTGGAAGGGACACCCTGAGGCTGACAAGCTGGTATAATTGATTTGCATTTTGAAAATGGATGACACTGGGGGGAGATAAGAGTTACATTTTGGAGAGCCTCATCCCCACCCAGAGTCATCCTCATCCATTTTCACAATGCAACTCAATCATCTTCATCCCTACCCAGCATCTACTCCATCCCTCCAGTCTCTACAACGCGTCGCCACTACGCCCAGCACCATCCATCCCTTCAGTCTCCACAACGCATCGCCACCCACGCCCAGCACCATCCATCCCTCCACTCTCCACAACGCATCGCCACCCACGCCCAGCACCATCCATCCCTCCAGTCTCCACAACGCATCGCCACCCACGCCCAGCACCATCCATTCCTCCAGTCTCTACAACGCATCGCCACCCATGCCCAGCACCATCCATCCCTCCAGTCTCTACAACGCATCGCCACCCACGCCCAGCACCATCCATCTCTCCAGTCTCCACAACGCATCGCCACCTACGCCCAGCACCATCCATCCCTCCAGTCTCTACAACGCATCGCCACCCACGCCCAGCACCATCCATCTCTCCAGTCTCCAAAGGTGTAGTAGTGTTAAAATAAAAGTGGGTGCACCGAAGGACTTGTCGGGATGGCCTGCAGGCGGATTCGGTGGGACGACCAGTGGGCGGGCCCTTGAGAATGGCGGGGGCCCAGGCCTAAAGCTGTGTAAAGCACATGGACACAGCAATAATAGGTGCATGCAGATAGATCCGAGAGTGCAGCATGGAGGGTAAGTTGCAAATATGTAATGTGTGCTGCTAACTGTGCCCCCTGTGCTGCCTGTAGATTTTATTTGGACTTTATTTATCTCCTTCTTGGATGGGACACCCTGAGGCTGACAAGAATTGATTTGCATTGTGAAAATGGATGACACTGGGGCGAGATAAGAGTTACATTTTGGAGAGCCTCTTCACTATGTAACTCTCATACCCACCCAGAGTCATCCTCATCCATTTTCCTAATGCAACTCAATCATCTTCATCCCTACCCAGCATCTACTCCATCCCTCCAGTCTCCATAAAAATAAAAGTGGGTGCACCGAAGGACTTGTCGGGATGGCCTGTGGGCGGATTCGGTGGGACGACCAGTGGGCGGGCCATGGAGAATGTGGGGGCGCAGGCCTAAAGCTGTGTAAGGAGCCCCAAAATTTCTGATGGCTGCCCTGATGGCAATACATGAAAAATATATAGGACAAGGATTGCTTCACCATCGTCTGTCTGTCATAACAAAAGTCTCCTTTATCTGGTATATTTATTATTTTAGATGATCGCAGCATGTGATAGGGCTCAGTGCCTGTTTAGCATACACCTTGTGTACCATCTGGATCACTATCTCACTTCAGAGCTGCTATACTGCAAAAATTAAAATGGATACATCCATGAGGCGTTGGGACTTCAATAAGTAGTAAAGGGAAAAAGAAAGTCATTTGAAGAGCTCACTGGCCAGGGCTACCATCCTATGAGTCCCCAGGAACGTCACTCATTGAGCCAGCAAAAGAAGCACAAATCCAAATTCATAAAGAAGTTCAAAACATTCATAATGATTCAAAAATCAACCAGCGCGTTTCAGATCAAAACATGCTCTACCTTTTATTAAGGCTCGGTAATGTTTGCAGGTGTTGAAATTGATTCAGGGAGGCAAAAGCCAGAGAACTCTTCAAGGAGCAGTAGGGCCAAAGCTTTTTTGGCCATATTTCTGCTATGGATCATAGGAGTGCTTTTTCGTTCTACACTCCTGTGACCTGTCTTCAGCCGACAGCGAGCTAAAGTCTGCTGTCAGCTGAAGTCACTCAGCCGGTCCAGGCCCTTAATTGATCCCTACCTTACAATTGGGATCCACCCAGATGCCTGGACCGGCAGCTGTCTCAGCCTCTGCGAGGCTCCACAGCCCAGCACTCCAGTGAGTGCTTAAAGGGCAAACCAGAGAGCAGGTGACTGACAGTCACCAGTCTCTGCTCAGAGTAGAGGGGAGAACTGAGTGATCAGCGGTGTTTGATCACTCAGTTCTCAGTGTAGAGGCAGCGAGGGACAGATGCAGAATCAGATCGCTGCTGCATCCACCTAGGTGAGTATACATTTTTTTTTTTTTTTGAAAGCCCATACTTCTCTTTTAAACTTTCTGCTGGGTTTGTTGCATCCACTTTACTGGCATAATTCTGCACCATCTGATTCCTTACAAGCAGTAAGTCTATGTTTTCCCTGTTTTGGACTCCTATATGAATTTGATCTGGGATGACTTCTGTTGGTGCATACTCTGAATACTAAAAGAACTCTGCTAAAGAAGGATGATAGAAGTGTATAACATACTTTATCTTTTGCTCCGCGCTGAATGGCCCCAGGGACTATAAAAAAAATTGTAATATGGGTGTCACATACATCTATAAATGGGACTATTAACAAAGCAAAAGGAGAAACTCTAATTTAAATTATTTTCCTATTTCGGGTCAAATGCAGCACAGGAATGCCCCGCCCTATTTCACTCCTCAGAGGTGTTGACAGCAGCAGGAGAAATGGCTCTTGTAAGTCTAGGATGAGGAGAGAGTGGGACTGCAGCCAGGACAGTGCTGGATTGATGAGAGGATCCAGGTAACGGTTTAAAGATGGGGGAAAACAAGTAGTATTGGGGAATTCTTTACCTTAATGTGGGTAATGCAACTACTTGAAGACCAAGCCTTTTCTTGCACTTTTTGTTTACAAGTTTAAATCATTATAACCCCCAAACATCATATATAAAAGAAGGCCAGTATGGTGGCCTGAAATTATGAAAGGAACCCAGGGGGGTATTTAAAGCACACCACTCACCCGTGGTCCTTGTCGGTTCCGATTTGTGATACCATCCCTCCCATTTCCCTTTTTCAGGGCACTTCTCAGTACATTTCTTCCACAATCATTTATTACTTATCTTGGGTATGCCCCCTTTTAGGCATACCGTCCAGCCGACCAGGGCACACTTCAGGTCTACTTTATGCCGTCAATCTTGTGGTGTGTTCAGGGCCGTCTTTAATTTTGATTGGGCCCTGGGCAAACATTTTCTTGGGGCCCCCCCTCCATTCTGAGACATACAAAAAATAGCAGGTAGACTCAAAATCAGTTTACTGCAGCAGATCACGCAGCGATTGCAATTGTTTGCCAGAGGTTACAGCCTATCCTTACTGCTCACTGGCTGTTTTCTAGAGTTTACAACACATAATTTCTGCTTGCCGATTGGTTGCTAGAGGTTAATGTACATTATTAGCGCTCACTAATTGGTTGCTACGGGTTACAGCACATCATTACCACTTACTGATTGGTTGCTAGAGATTAAAGCAGATCACTACTGTTCGCTGATTGGTTGCTAGAGGTTAATGCACATCATTACCTCTCACTGAGCGGTGGAGCAATCCCAAATTGAGCAAGTAAAGGGGCATAATAATATACATACTACAGGAGAGTGTCAGAGAGTGCAGACATACTACAGGAGATTACCAGAGACTGCGGACATACTGCAGGAGATTACCAGAGACTGCGGACATACTGCAGGAGATTACCAGAGACTGCGGACATACTGCAGGAGATTACCAGAGACTGCGGACATACTGCAGGAGACAATTAGAGACTGCGGACATACTGCAGGAGTTTACCAGAGACTGCAGACATACTGCAGGAGACAATTAGAGACTGCGGACATACTGCAGGAGATTATCAGAGACTGTGGACATACTGCAGGAGACAATTAGAGACTGCGGACATACTGCAGGAGATTACCAGAGACTGTGGACATACTGCAGGGGACAATTAGAGACTGCGGACATACTGCAGGAGATTACCAGAGATTGCGGACATACTGCAGGAGACAATCAGAGACTGCGGACATACTGCAGGAGACAATCAGAGACTGCAGACATACTGGAGGAGACAATCAGAGACTGCGGACATACTGCAGGAGACAATCAGAGACTGCAGACATACTGCAGGAGACAATCAGAGACTGCGGACATACTGCAGGAGACAATCAGAGACTGCGGACATACTGAAGAAGATTACCAGAGACTGCGGACATACTGCAGGAGACAATTAGAGACTGCAGACATACTGCAGGGGATTACCAGAGACTGCGGACATACTGCAGGAGACAATTAGAGACTGCAGACATACTGGAGGAGACAATCAGAGACTGCGGACATGCTGCAGGAGACAATCGGAGACTGCGGACATACTGCAGGAGATTACCAGAGACTGCGGACATACTGCAGGAGACAATCAGAGACTGCGGACATGCTGCAGGAGACAATCGGAGACTGCGGACATACTGCAGGAGATTACCAGAGACTGCGGACATACTGCAGGAGACAATCAGAGACTGCGGACATACTGCAGGAGACAATCAGAGACTGCGGACATACTGCAGGAGATTACCAGAGACTGCGGACATACTGCAGGAGATTACCAGAGACTGCGGACATACTGCAGGAGATTACCAGAGACTGTGGACATACTGCAGGAGACAATTAGAGACTGCGGACATACTGCAGGAGATTACCAGAGACTGCAGACATACTGAAGGAGACAATTAGAGACTGCGGACATACTGCAGGAGATTACCAGAGACTGTGGACATACTGCAGGAGACAATTAGAGACTGCGGACATACTGCAGGGGATTACCAGAGACTGCGGACATACTGCAGGAGACAGAGACTGCGGACATACTGCAGGAGATTAGCAGAGACTGCGGTCATACTACAGAAGACAATCAGAGACTGCGGACATACTGCAGGAGACAATCAGAGACTGCAGACATACTGCAGGAGATTACCAGAGACTGTCTTCTGTAGTATGTCCGCAATCAGAGACTGCGGACATACTGCAGGAGATTACCAGAGACTGCGGACATACTGCAGGAGACAATCAGAGACTACAGACATTATACAGGAGATGGTCAGAGAACTTTCAGCAATGCACAGCTTTACAGTTTAATAACACAGCTCAGGGTTTAATCAGTCTGGCATTTAATGAGTGTAAGGACATACCTGGCCAGCCAAACTAACTACATACATTCAGGTGTGTGGGCGGGGCTTCCACTCTCTGCTCTCACTACAACAGCCGGGAGCTCCACTGATGCTTTGTTGGGGGGCCTGCGTCACCCGTGAATTGGGGCCTCGATGACAGCTTTGCAGAGCGCACAGAGGACATGGGAGGATGTATTCCCGCGCTAGCCAGTTGAGAGGGGCGGGGCCGGGAGCTCCACTGATGCTCTGACCCCGCCTACGTGCAGCCTGTGTACTCGGAAAAGAGCGTCTTTAGTGAAAGCCAGTGATCGGAGTGGGAGTGTCATTGGAGCTCCCGGCCCCGCCCCCGGACTTCTGTATTCACCAGCCAGTATAGAGGGGGCGGGGCCGGGAGCTCCACTGATGCTCCCACTCCAATCACTGGCTCTCACTACAGACGCTCTTTTCTGAGTATACAGGCTGCACGTAGGCAGGGTCAGAGCGTCAGTGGAGCTCCCGGCCCCTCCCCCTCTCAGCTGGCTAGTGCGGAATACAGCCTCCCGTATCCTCTGTGCGCTCTGCAAAGCTGTGATCGGGGCCCCAATTCACGGCTAGCGCGGGCCCCTCAACAAAGATTGGGCCCAGGGCAAGTGCCCCGTTTGCCCTGCGCTAAAGACGGCCCTGGGTGTGTTTATGTGGTTCACATCTCTCCCGGTTATAGGGCTCCGACCATAAATATATATATCTATATATATCTATACCCCAATTTTTTGTATAGTATGAAAGATGATGTTATGCCGAGTAAATAGTTACCTAACATGTTACGCTTTAAAATTGTGCACGCTCGTGGAATGGCGACAAACTATGGTACTTAAAAATTTCCATTGGCGACACTTGACACGCCTTTACAGGTTACCTGTTTAGAGTTACAGAGGAGGTCTAGTGTTCGAATTATTGCTTTCCCTTTAATGATCGCAGTGATACCTCACATGTGTGGTGCAAACATCATTTACACGTGTGGCCGACTTATGTGTGCATTCGCTTCTGCGGAGTGATGGGGACGCTTAAAATTTTTATTCTTATTTATTTTATTTTTTATTTTTACACCGTTGTTTAACCACTTGCTGCCCGTCCACCGTCATATGACGGCGGGACGGTGCAACTGTTATCCTGGGCCGCCGTCATATGACGGCACAGCCATCCAGGCCCCCCAGGGGGCGCGTGCCCGCCGCGTCACTCGGGTCCCGATGCACGTGCCTGGCGGCTGCGATGTCCGCCTGGCACACGCGATTGCCCGGTAACCGAGCAGGACCGTGGATCTGTGTGTGTAAACACACACAGATCCACGTCCTGTCAGATGGGAGGAGATCGATGGTGTGTTCCTTGTACAGAGGAAAACCGATCGGTCTCCTCCCCTTGTGAGTCCCCTCCCCCCACAGTTAGAATCACTCCCTAGGAACATAACACCTACAGCGCCCCCTCCTGGTTAACCCCTTCATTGCCAGTCACATTTATACAGTAATCAATGCATTTTTATAGCACGGATGTATAAATGTGAATGATCCCAAAAATGTGTCAAAATTGTCCGATGTGTCCGCCGCAATATCGCAGTCACGATAAAAATCGAAGATCGCCGTCATTACTAGTAAAAAAAAAATAATAAAAAAAATGCTATAAATCTATCCCCTTTTTTTGTAGACGCTATAACTTTTGCGCAAACCAATAAATATACACTTATTGCGATATTTGTTACCAAAAATATGTAGAAGAATACGTATCGGCCTAAAGTTTTTTTTTTTTTTTTAAATTTGGATATTTATTATAGCAAAAAGTAAATATTGTGTTTTTTTCAAACTTGTCACTATTGTTTTGTTTATAGCGCAAGAAATAAAAACCGCAGGGGTGATCAAATACCACCAAAAGAAAGCTCTATTAGTGGGGGAAAAAATTATAAAATTTTAATTTTGGTACAGTGTTGTATGACGTGCAAAAGCGCTGAAAGCTGATAATTGGCTTGGGCAGGAAGGGGGTGAAAATGCCCTGTATGGAAGTGGTTAATATTCTTTGTTTCTTTGGATCACTTTTATTCCTATTACAAGGCATGTAAACATCCTTTGTGATAGAAATAAGGATGACAGGTCCTCTTTATGGAGAGATATGCAATCAAAAAGAACCCAAATCTCTTCATTACCTTTAAAAGCCAAAGATCAAAAAAAATATTTTTTTGTTCTTTTGCTTTAAAAAAAAAAAACATTGTTTACTTCCACCCTGGACTGGAAGTCATGACGTCGCTCCAGTCCTTTTCCCAATTTGTTTTGCTGGCAATTCTTTTTTTTACATTCAGCTGTCAGTGGGGAACCTCGCTGACAGCTGATGGCTCATCGGTTAAGGGCGTGGCGGCTGGCTTCCCGGCCGGCTCCTTTGCAACCAGCTGTATACAGTGTGTTTAAGGAGAGGAAAAAAAAAACGTGCAAAATGCATCAAAAACGCAGGTTTAAAAATGCAAAATGCACACAAAACGTGCCTGAAAAACGCATCAACCAATGTGAACCTAGACTTAAATATGAAGGAAAACTGATTAGTAATAAAATCGAATCGATTACCATCTAATGACTGGTAAGCTGCAATATGTTACATTTTTTGTTTTTGGGTTTAGATACACTTTAAAGGACAATTCTTGGCTTAAATCCCAGCTATTCATTGAGTCCAGCGTACTAGGTTGGGAGTGGCTGGTATGGCCCAATACAGGTGCGGAAAGAGTTCTGGCCTTTTGCCACTTTATAAATGAATGTAGACTATTGTGTGAAGTTGAAGTTGGATTCATCCTTTGATCAAATAACTTCTCTAGGTGAATCCCATACCAAAGAAAACATTAGGGTGGCCAAAGTAAAGGAAACTTGTGCCTCCATTGAATTTCTGGTCTGCATACTTGTTCCAGATTAGAGACTCAAATGGTTTGGAAGCCTTTGAATCCATTTAATGACTAGTCTATAAGCATTAAAAAAAAAAGAGAGAGAGAGAGAGAGAGAGAGAGAGAGAGTTTATCAAGAGGCCTAATGCCTAGTACACACAATGAGAAAATCAGCCGAAAAAATGCATTCCAAGTGATCGTCCAATAATCTATTCATTAGTACACAGCTTTCAAGAGCCGATCATGACACTTCACGTTAAAATATCCAAAGGGACGAGCACAAGCATTTTTCTCGAAAGATAACAGAATGAATGATTTTCCTGTAATTAGTATTGTATTTGTATGAAGAAAATCGAGTGACCAAGACAGCGCATGCTTGGAAACTAAAGAATCAGTGGTGGAACTACCGAGGCCACAAAGGTCCCATTTGTGACAAGGCCCTGGTGTTCCACCACTTTTATAGATTAGCACAGGCTTTGATTAATAGCCGAATGCTTCCTCAGGGCTACTGCCGTCCTGCTTGTTTGGAGAATATCAGGCAATCAGTGCTAGCTGACAGCCCCAGTCCTCCTCTAGCTATACCCCGTTTGTACGGAGCAGCGCCAGCTTTTTACCATAGCCGGTCGCTCACTCTGTGCTACAGCCGAACTCACAGTCTGGAGAGCGGCCTCTTTACCCTTCCCTGTGTCATCTCCCGCCTGTCTGTTACCAGCTTCAGGGAGTGTAAAGAAAGCCATACCAACAGACCATCCATCCGGTGCACAGAAGGGATCTCAGGAGACTCGGGTCTGGTGAAAAATTATTGATGGGCCTGAAACAAAGTGCATTTTTTGTGAGTGCATTGGATATGTTTTTTAAATGTCCCTAAAACAGAATTTCACCCAAAAGGGGAAGTTCCGCTTTAAGTCCTCCTCCACCTCTTCCTCTGAAACAGAAGAGATTCCCCTAGCGGACTTTAAAGGCACATTTAAGAAAAATGTTTAAGGAGGTATATAGAGTAGATAACAATTTATTAATAACAAAAAATAATCAAATACATCACATAATCACATGATTAAAAACAAGGAATGCAGTTCCATAAATGCAAAGACAAATGATACCAATACATTTGCACCCGACGCGTTTCGGAGTTACTTATGCCTCCTTCTTCAGGGGTGATTGTAGGGTTCGCAACAAGAATTTTCTATATGGGAAATAGTATGTATAACATAAACATAGTAAATAAACAGTGAAGAGATCATAGAGAACAACCTCTATAGTTGTAAGGATCTGTATATACATACATTTTTCTGTTTACACTTACATTGGTATCTATGGGTATAGATTATGCATTCCAAGACGAATTTAAAAGAAACATAGAGGTATTGACGTGCTGCCCATCGGACGCGTTCCCTGGTCGTAATGTGTGGAGCCTTAGTAAGGTGTGACAGCAGTATTCGCAGAGCCACTATCGAGGTGGAAGTGTAACAGTGGTTTTATTCTTCCTACCAATGGGAAGGAGGGCCCAATGTAAACGGGCGTATAGCAGTTTTGACCTGAGATCACACTGGGGCCAAATGTGTATCCTGTAAGTCATGAAGATATATACATATATGTAAGGATGTATGTGCGTATGGATAGCCAAAGTAATGCATGGAAAATCCAAAAAGTTTGTCCTACCTGGTCCGCCTAAAATTGTAAAGCACAATAGCTGATGGTGAATATAGATCGAGTGTGGTCCAAATAACTGGAAGGTCAACATGAGAATGAGAAATAAGTTAGAACCCTGATTTGTAAGAGAACAGGGGGGGACAAAAGAGGGGGAAGGGGGAGAGGAAAAAGGAAGTGGGGGGGGGGGGTCCTGGGGGGGAAAGGGGGGGGGGGGAAGGGGGGAAGAAACAAAGGAAGATGGGATGGGGGGGAGGAGGGGTAAGCGGGGAGGGGGGAGGGGGGGGGAGGGAAAGGGGGGGGGGAAAGGGGGGGGGGGGAAGGGGAGGAAAAAAGGGGTTGGGAAAGGAAGGGGGGGGGGGGGGAAAGGAAGATAGAAGCAGGGGGGAAGAAAAGGGAGGAAAGAGGGGAACAAAAGGGGGGAGGGGGAGAAAAAAGAAGGAAGTAGAGAGAAAGAGGTGGTGAATAAAGGAACAGAAGAAAAAACAAAAGAAAAGTGTAGGGCCTCCAAATAGCATGAGTGGCTAATAGTTTCAATAAGGAACACTAGATAATTGGATATATTATAAAAGGGAGGGGTGAACCCCAGAACATAGCGGACATCAAGTAAAACATGAAAGATAGCAGGCAGGATTTATAGTTAATGGTTCCAATAAAGGAGTCCATGTCAGTAATATGTAGTAGGTTACTAACCAAGTGTTGCAGCACCTCACACCGAAAGCGTCCTGTCAGCAGCAGATGACGCCTGGTGTGGGCTGAAGCCGGGTATATAAAGCCCTCCCCACCTATCAGCTGTTGATGAAAAGGCATCAACAGCTGATTGTGGTGAGGGAGGGGCGGAAACACTGTGGCTGGCCCCCCGGGTGGAGCGCGCGCCGCCAGGCAACCACAGCGCATGCGGACGCATACGACGTGGGGGCGTGGCCACGCCTACTGCACCCGCCGGCACGTCTAGCTTCCCCAGCGGACTGCGCATGTCCGCTGGGGTCGCAAGATGGAGGACAGATGCTTCTGTACCTCACACAGCGCCACCATGAGTCCAAGCTTGGCTCAGGCGGCTCTTTTCGTGCCGGGCGGATCACAGGTCATGTAGTAGGACAGATAAGAAAGGAGCATATATAATATGCAGCTAAAATAGAGAATACAGTGCCAAATTTTGTTGCTATAACAGGGAAACAGGGCCGATGGGCAGTGCAATACAGGTTGGGAGGGCAATCTGGTGGAGAAAAACCTAACAAAACATAACAAAACAGTACAGAAATCGCATATAGATATTGAGAGTATAATTCAAGGGCATGTTATACAAATAGAGTGACATCAGATGTATACGCATATCATTTGGACATCGATAACCTCAAGTATCATACAGTATACAGGATATAAAAAAAAAAAAAAAAAAAAAAAAAAAAACAGCATTTCAATACATGACCTAGAATGACATAGTATATAGTATAGGGACTGTATGTCCCATAATATATGAGCCCACGGTAAAAGGGGGGGGGGGGGGAAACGGGGGGAAAGAGGGAGAGTAGGCCGATAGTATAGCCCCCCATGTTTGGTGATGATAATAGATGGAGTAAGAGTGGTTGACTAGTCCATAGTGTCACCCCACACCTGTCGTTGTCTATGGGGTGGTCCTCCCTATTGCTCTCTACCACCAGATGAAAAGCCTTCGAGGAAGGGTTTAAACCAAATGGTTTCATTTAAGCCTGGGGGTTCGGTGGCTCTTAGGTTATATATCCACCGGGACTCTAATTGCAGCAGTGTCTTGTTCCAGTCCCCTCCCCTTGACTCTGGATGTACCCGATCCAAGATAAGAAATTTGATTTTTGGGCATATACCGTTATGTACCATTAGGGTGTGCCTCCCCAATGGGAGGTCCGGGTCACCAGTTTCCATACTAGCTAAATGTCTGTATGCCCTCTTCCAAAATTCATTCTTAGTTTTTCCTACATAGAAGCAGGTACATTCACAGAGGAGTAAGTAGATCACCCCAGAAGTCCTGCAATTGGCAAAATGTCTGGGGCGGAATAACTGTCCATTTGGAAGGGTCGGGTTTCTGGTTGTAAGCATGTATTTACAGTATCTACATTTGCCACACATGAATGTCCCCTTGTGTTTGCAGTGTGTCTTGTTGTTCGTTGCCTTAAATTCACTAGCTGTAATTTTATCTCCCAGGGAGGTGGTTCTTTTAAAAGTGAAAAGGGGTCTCTGTGGGACCAAGGGTCCTAGGGTTGGATCGCATTGTAACATGTGCCAGTATTTAGTCACAATGTTCCTCACCTGTCTGTGTTGGTTGTTGAATTTAGTAATGATTCTGAGAGTACCCGTATCATTCTTGTCAGATTTATTGGTTTTTTGGGAGTATAGCAATTCTTCTCTAGGCTGCAAGAGGGCTTTTTTAAAAGAGCGTTTCAAAGATGTATGGGAGTACCCCCTTAATAATAGCCTATCGCGCAGCTTGTTCGCCTCTAATTTAAAGGTGTTGCTGTCTGAGCAGTTCCGTTTTGCTCTCAAGTACTGGCTATATGGGATAGAATTGAGAAGGGGTTTGGGATGAAAACTGCTTGCATGCAGTATGGCATTGCTTGCGGTTGATTTCCTGTACAGTTTGCTAGTAACACTGCCCTTCTCACCTCTACAGACCTCTACATCAAGAAACGTGATGCATTGTTTGTCAAATGACATAGTGAAATTGAGGTTGAAGTCGTTGCGGTTCATCCTCAATAAACACTCCCTAAGGAGGTCGGTTGGTCCGTCCCAAACGATGAAGAGGTCGTCGATGTACCGGTACCAACACAGTATGTGGTCCGTGTACATCGACAAGCTCTCATCGCTTAGGAACATGGCCTCCCACTCCCCCAGGTACAGGTTGGCATACGATGGGGCACAACATGTCCCCATCGCAACCCCCTGCACCTGGAGGTAGTGGGAGCCATTGAAGGTAAAAACATTATGGCTGAGAATATGTTCCAAAAGTGAAGTAATGAATTCACTATATGTAAGGTCCAGGTCTTGTGCTGTGCGTAAAACGTGTTTTATGGCTGCTACGCCCTTCTCATGGGGGATAGAGCTGTAAAGGGACTCGACGTCAATTGTGACAAACATGGCATGTTCAGGAATTTTTTGCTGGTCAATAATTTGTAAAAAATGTACTGTATCCTTTACAAAAGAGGGGAGGGCATAAACAAATGGTTTGAGTACTTCATCTATCAGCCTGCTCGCATTTTCACTGATAGCCCCTATACCGGAGATTATCGGTCTGCCGGGGGGATTTTTGATGTCTTTATGGACTTTGGGCAAGGCATAGAATACTGGTGTACGTGGGAAGTCGTTTCTGATAAACTGCCATAGGGATTTAGTGATAGTAGAGTTGGAATATGCCGTGTCTATCAATGTGTAAAAGTCCTTGTTGTATTTTTTGACCAGACTCGCCGGTATAGGGCGATACCACTCTCGGTTGTCCAGTATTCTATTGCACATCTTGATGTAATCCTTATTGTCAAATATTACAATGTTTCCACCCTTATCTGCATTTTTGATCGTGATATTGTCATTTTTTGACAATGATTTAAGCGCTGCCTTCTCATTTCTAGTGAGGTTTTCAGGGAATTTGTTGTGGATTCTTAATTTATCTAGTTCTTTGCCAACTAGCCTTAAGAAGGCTGCTGCGTTTGGATGGGTACTTGGCGCAGGGCAGAAATCAGACTTCTTTTTAAGTGTGGAGATGTTTCCCTTCAGGGGTTCATTCGATCTTTCAATAGAGTCTAGTATTTGGGATAAATTAATTTCATCTATAAGGTCAGTTGGATCATTCTCATCAAGAAGGGATACCAAATGCTCTAGTGCTTGGTGTTCCTGTGGCGTCATATTGGTAGGTCCTTCCTGCTTATGATAGAGTTTTTTTAAAATAAGCTTACGTATGAAAAGTTGGAGGTCCTTATGGATCTCAAACTTGTCCAGATTTTGGTTGGGACAGAAGTTTAGGCCTTTTTGCAGGACATTGGTTTCATCAAGAGAGAGTTTATATGATGAGAGATTAATGATATTGAGACTATTGGATTTCGATTCTTGATCAGTATCAGGGATAGTTATAGTGCTATTTGGGTGTAAGTGTTGGGGTTGGATTGCGTGGGTTGTACGCCCATCAGAATTTTCTCTAAAAAAGATGGGTCATTGGAAATTGTGTCCAGTGTTGTGACTGTCGAGGGGTTAGATTGGGAACTCATATCCCTTGTCAGGGTGTGTGTGTTGCTCTGTGCATATAGTGTTTTAGGAGTTGGTTCCTGTGTCACTGTGGGAGGATAAGTTTTTTTAGGGATATCGAGGGTTAGTTTCTTTGCTTGTTGCCCTTCATTGGGGTCACCCCGAAATGTGCGTTTGGTACTGTGTCCTGTAATGGGTTTCTGAAGTGTTTGGTTGTGAGTTTGGGGTGGATTGGGGGTGGTTTGTGCAGGGTTAGTTTGATGTCCCTGATATTGATAGTTCCTGTTCTGATTGATCCTATTTTGAGTCCATCTATAGGCCCTTCCATCTTTGAACGCATTTCTGTCGCGGATGAGTTTCTGTCTTTTTTTGATAAGTACATCTTTATTGAATGTTTCTAAATGTGTTTTCAGTTTATCTTCTTTGTTAGTGAGTGGTCTCTGCATTTTTAATTGCTGTAATGTAAAGATTGGAAGGGCCTATAGATGGACTCAAAATAGGATCAATCAGAACAGGAACTATCAATATCAGGGACATCAAACTAACCCTGCACAAACCACCCCCAATTCCACCCCAAACTCACAACCAAACACTTCAGAAACCCATTACAGGACACAGTACCAAACGCACATTTCGGGGTGACCCCAATGAAGGGCAACAAGCAAAGAAACTAACCCTCGATATCCCTAAAAAAACTTATCCTCCCACAGTGACACAGGAACCAACTCCTAAAACACTATATGCACAGAGCAACACAAACACCCTGACAAGGGATATGAGTTCCCAATCTAACCCCTCGACAGTCACAACACTGGACACAATTTCCAATGACCCATCTTTTTTAGAGAAAATTCTGATGGGCGTACAACCCACGCAATCCAACCCCAACACTTACACCCAAATAGCACTATAACTATCCTGATACTGATCAAGAATCGAAATCCAATAGTCTCAATATCATTAATCTCTCATCATATAAACTCTCTCTTGATGAAACCAATGTCCTGCAAAAAGGCCTAAACTTCTGTCCCAACCAAAATCTGGACAAGTTTGAGATCCATAAGGACCTCCAACTTTTCATACGTAAGCTTATTTTAAAAAAACTCTATCATAAGCAGGAAGGACCTACCAATATGACGCCACAGGAACACCAAGCACTAGAGCATTTGGTATCCCTTCTTGATGAGAATGATCCAACTGACCTTATAGATGAAATTAATTTTATCCCAAATACTAGACTCTATTGAAAGATCGAATGAACCCCTGAAGGGAAACATCTCCACACTTAAAAAGAAGTCTGATTTCTGCCCTGCGCCAAGTACCCATCCAAACGCAGCAGCCTTCTTAAGGCTAGTTGGCAAAGAACTAGATAAATTAAGAATCCACAACAAATTCCCTGAAAACCTCACTAGAAATGAGAAGGCAGCGCTTAAATCATTGTCAAAAAATGACAATATCACGATCAAAATGCAGATAAGGGTGGAAACATTGTAATATTTGACAAAAGGATTACATCAAGATGTGCAATAGAATACTGGACAACCGAGAGTGGTATCGCCCTATACCGGCGAGTCTGGTCAAAAATACAACAAGGACTTTTACACATTGATAGACACGGCATTATTCCAACTCTACTATCACCTAAATCCCTATGGCAGTTTATCAGAAACGACTTCCCACGTACACCAGTATTCTATGCCTTGCCCAAAGTCCATAAAGACATCAAAAATCCCCCCGGCAGACCGATAATCTCCGGTATAGGGCTATCAGCGAAAATGCGAGCAGGCTGATAGATGAAGTACTCAAACCATTTGTTTATGCCCTCCCCTCTTGTGTAAAGGATACAGTACATTTTTACAAATTATTGACCAGCAAAAATTCCTGAACATGCCATGTTTGTCACAATTGACGTCGAGTCCCTTTACAGCTCTATTCCCCCATGAGAAGGGCGTAGCAGCCATAAAACACGTTTTACGCACAGCACAAGACCTGGACCTTACATATAGTGAATTCATTACTTCACTTTTGGAACATATTCTCAGCCATATGTTTTTACTTCCAATGGCTCCCACTACCTCCAGGTGCAGGGGGTTGCGATGGGGACATGTTGTGCCCCATCGTATGCCAACCTGTACCTGGGGGAGTGGGAGGCCATGTTCCTAAGCGATGAGAGCTTGTCGATGTACACGGACCACATACTGTGTTGGTACCGGTACATCGACGACCTCTTCATCGTTTGGGACGGACCAACCGACCTCCTTAGGGAGTGTTTATTGAGGATGAACCGCAACGACTTCAACCTCAATTTCACTATGTCATTTGACAAACAAATGCATCACGTTTCTTGATGTAGAGGTCTGTAGAGGTGAGAAGGGCAGGTTACTAGCAAACTGTACAGGAAATCAACCGCAAGCAATGCCATACTGCATGCAAGCAGTTTTCATCCCAAACCCCTTCTCAATTCTATCCCATATAGCCAGTACTTGAGAGCAAAACGGAACTGCTCAGACAGCAACACCTTTAAATTAGAGGCGAACAAGCTGCGCGATAGGCTATTATTAAGGGGGTACTCCCATACATCTTTGAAACGCTCTTTTAAAAAAGCCCTCTTTGCAGCCTAGAGAAGAATTGCTATACTCCCAAAAAACCAATAAATCTGACAAGAATGATACG